>CM055658.1:12383368-12953368 GCA_029378335.1 Agrilus mali
GTTTAGCGTATGATTATCAAATACGGTGTACCAATTAAATACTTCAACTAGTTCACGGTTCAACGGCAACAGACTTGAAATATTTTTCTTTCAATTTGCGGTCTATAATACCTATACTGTCCTTCCAATCAGTGCGCACGTCAGATACAAACGGGATCAAATTAAAGAAAAGAACTTACTTTAGTAATAAGCTTGATTAGGTACACTTACCGATTTGTCTTTCTGTTCAGCGAAATAATCAATCACAATGTCATTAAAACCGGAAATGTACCTACTTAACCGATGATTTTTCACCACTTAGCAAGTCTGAGTTATATAAAATTATTGGGAAATAGCCTTTTTATTCGTTTTAGTATTCCAAAACATTTTACTTTCCACCACTGTCATGAATAATGTATGCAATAAAATATTATACAACAGCTTTGACTTCACTTCATATATAATTGCAAAATCGACAACTGATAGAATAAGGAATTATTGCCCTTGTCAAAATCCAAAATTTCTTGTGAAAACTTTGCTTTTGTGCGATTCGAATTTATTTCTTTTTTAAAATTTACACCTTTTTCCTGGGGCGTATTCCTTTCTTAAATTTAAAAAAAAAAAGAAATGTAATTTTTATGACCTATCGATTGGTATTAGGGTGTTCATAAGCTAAGTCTTCGTGTTTTTGCAGGAAACACTAAATAATTGTTTTTTGTCCCATAGATATGCAGTTTTTTTATTAAATGTTCTAAATCATATATCCACTAATTAAGTATAACATAAAACAATTAAAATATTTATAACAGGTGTTCGAAATGCCGACCACTGATTTGCAGACACTTAGAAAATCCAAAAGTTAAAGTTTTTAGAAGTCTCGTATTTTAGCCATATAATATTCCGTGGGGTATAGAGTGAATGATCCTGTATAAAGATAATAATACTATTATTTATGATTCTTAAAGTACTAATTTAGATTTTCGAAATTAATAAGTATTTGAAATTTGCAAGGATGTAGTCTACACGTGTTGTAGTGGCGCAAAAATTATATCAATAAAATAAATGTCATGACTAACATTTGAGCAACAGCAGTTATTGTGAACTCTCATAAACAAACATTGTACTGGTAACTGATGCAAATACTCTAAATACACATCCACATCACATATCCGAGCCTAAATTACGGGAAAAGCAGATTTACTGATTTAATCTGTACAAACAGCTTATTCATTTTGGATTAGAACTGTAATTAAAATTGAATCTGTTTTGAGTTAATTATTGTTTGAATTAAGCGTAGTTGCCGTGGTCCATTATACTGTACAATCTACTAACGTATTAGGTTGGTGTAACCATCTAGGTATTTCTCGTTAGGCAGATATACCTAGTATATAGCTTTTGAATTAGAAAACAACAAATCACTCTAATAAGGACATTAATTCTTCATTTCATTTCCGAGTATGATGCCTTGTGTATGTTTATAAATTGAATTACATGATAGAATAATCTTAAGTGGCTTAAGAATAAGGCCACTGTAAAATACAAATGTAGTACCGCTAAAAATAGTGAAACTTGTGTTCCACCATATTTATATAGTAACTAGCTGCCCCGGCCACATGTTGCTGTCGTTCCTTTATCTTTATTAATAACAGCTATACCAATTAACCCAATTAACTTTAAATGTTTAATACAGCCAAATCAAAATAATGGTTATGTCATAAACATAAACACATATGACATGCAATGGTTTGTAGCATCAGCAAATCAAAACATAGCGCCATCCACAGAATGCTTATACAACCTAGATAGCAGAAGATTATTATGTCGCAAAAATTAACCTACACCGCCTTTTGTTAGAAATTTATATAACTTCATATTCATAATTTCATAATCAAGATAAAAACTATTCTAACTTTCAAGTTAGACCAAATAACACACAGTAAGAAAAATTTCATCAAAATTGGTTGAATAATTCTAGAGTTCATCCCACACAAATTTCGTGTTTATTTTTTATGTGCTTTTTTTTCAACATAAAGTGTATGAGTAAAGCGGTGCTAATTACTTCATTTATAGATAAGAAATCTATTTCTCACAGCATTAGTGATAGAAAGAAGTGAATTAAAAGTATTTTGTATAATTGGGGTAAGTTTTCTAAATTCTAGTAATTTCAGTAATGCTGCTTTTACTCAAATTAGTAATTTAAAAAAATAATTGCACGGCATGATGTCTGCATTTGCAATACAATGCTTGACTTATACCAATAACTGTCACATGTAGGCAACCCATAATACGTGAAGAAACGTAAACGTGTATTACAAAGAGTTGTCGCGGTAATAAAAAAGACCAACATTCTTTCGAATCTGCATTCTGGAACTTTATTTGGTAGTAAATAACGATAGTAGCTCAAACAATTGAATAGCTGCATATAGCTTAACACGGTAAAGTTTGACTAATACAGTAAACTTTTTGATGAAACAGCTTATTGATCTGATAGTAAGTTTTAGTTGCAGATGATCAAAGCAAACAACCTATAACAGATGTTCTTAACCTAGTGGTCGGAAATATAGACACTGTATCCAATTAGTGCCAAAGTTGAAAATAAACTTCACGGAGCTCTGCTTCAACAAGCACTTGTAGTTTAGGTTCTACCTGTAATTAGCACAACTACTCAGAACTGATATCAATTTGAAACAAACCTATTACCAACCATCTACCACAAAGTTAGTCGAAGTAATGAACGCGAATTTGAGCACATTTACTGCGTAATACAGGTTTACTATTTTTTAATAACTCTTGGAAACAAGTTAAAAAAACGAGTTTTTTTAAATTGCAGCATAAAAATCAATCCACCGCAACTAAAATTTACGAAAGCAATCACATAGACAAAGGATTATAACAAGAAAATAAAATTCGTCATTAACATTAAGTTTTGTCTTGTGCACTAAAAATATAGATCACATTAGTTGTCTTTTATATGAGCTTAAAATAATGAATAGCAAAACTATTAATTTCTTTTTTAATTCTATTTTTTGGAAATTTAAATTATTCATTAATATTATTTTTTTATAATATAATTAATGCCAATTGTGGTGCAATTCCTTTAAATACTTATGGTTAAGTAAATACAAAGATGCCTAGGAATATAGGAGATTTACATTTTAATAAATGTTTTTGTCTTTTTTTAATTTCTGTATTTTTTTTTCGTCATCGATCGCCCACTAAGAACTGCCATAACTTAGTTACGGTCGGCATGGAACTGCCTTAACTAATGCTTTCTTAATTTCTCCCCTTAAAAAAAGGATCGATGACGTCAGAATTCGACGAAAAATAATATAAGAAATTAAAAATAAACTAGAATGTGAATTGGTATATTCCTTCGAATTTTTTTCCAAAAAATAATATCAATGAAATTACTGTATTTATGCGTTTTTTAAAAGAGTTCTTATTTTTGACACTCGTTTCTTTCATTCTGACAGAAAGGAACTTGATTGTCCCAAAAATAGTAGACTTCAAGTTTATTATATTTTTAACAATCTTGTTAAATGAATACGACACGTCAGAAACGTAACAAAGACCTTATCGTTCTATTACGAGAACTTTTCATTTACCGTCAGATTTATCTCATGCTTTCTCGTTTTCCGCTTGATTTCCGGTAATTTATGGTCCTTATGCGATCTGTCTTTTCAATACTATATATATAAAGTGTCTTACTTTCTTAAGGGAAACCGTAATACATTGTTGAATCACTTTGATATAGCATATGTAACATGCTATTAATAAGTATTCACATATCGAAAATATCATCTTGTTCATTTGACCTGTTCTCAAAGCATGTAATTATTTAATTATTAATACTAATTATAGTGTGACAGATGTGTCATTCTGACGTTGACAAGCGCCGACTGCGAAAATTGTGTGGAAGTAATCTATGACGCGTTCCAGAAAGTCCGAGAGTTGCTGGACGTTTCGAGAGTTGCCATACTACTATATAAGGAACAGCGTTGGACAGTTTGACAGTATTCGATAGAAGAGAGCGACAGATATAAGCGAGAAGAGAAGAAAGCGATTGACAAGCGAAATAGTTATTGAGTTGTTGTTGTTATCAAAATAGTTATTGAATCGTTGTTGTTATAGAGTTGAATTTAATAAAAGTGTTGAGATAAATACGTGATATTGTAAATTACGTAACAATATTTATTGTTTTAACCTGTATGCTACGACTGAAAATGAAGACTTGTAGCATTGGACAGAAATTTTAAAACTGCTTATAAGATACATTGTTGTTACAAGTCGATTTCCCAATATTTATATTACAGCTTTAGTAGGTAACCTTTGTTAGTAAGTATTTTGACTTTATATATCTAGTTAAGTTAAGAACAGTTTAACAACAGTGTAATATTTGCTTAGCTTAGAAAAAAACTGTCTTTCACATATTTCGTTAAGCCTTTTTTAGAAAATTTCATATTTTCGAAATTGATTTAATAATAATGTATTAAATTTTTTTCCATTTTTTCTTCCCCTACTGTTTATAATAAAATACTCAGAGCTTTAAGGGGTAAAGAGTTCATTTATTATAAAAACAACACCAACGTTTCGGTTCAGATTAAATTTACGTATTCTTAAATAGACTCAAAATTAGTATCAATATATTTCTTATTTTAACATGTAGGCAGTAGGGGATGTTTTAAAGTTGCAGGAATTTTAAGCAAAAATAGTCAGTCCAATTTTCATGTATGATGTGTGATAGTACTCTTATTCCATACAAAAAAGGGAGAGACTACATTGTGCTATAAAGAGATGTCAAACTATATTAGAATTGTGTGAAAATTCAAATTTGAACATACTTAGCTCTGTTTTCAGAAATTGCAATAATCTCTCATTTATTTGCATCTAAGTAAAGATTTAATTCGATACTATTTCCGAGATGTTTGCCTGCTTACTGCAATGGTTTTTCTTTGTTTGTTGTTATAACCATCAAGCTTTTGAATTGTATGTGTATGTAGGTACGTGCACATTTGCGCCCATGTTAATTTACGGAAGAAGAAAACGCTGTCGCTGCAGGTTTTCAGAGTACATACCTCTTTGTATTCTCATTTAAACATAGTCAATTACATCAGCCGCGTAGTACGTACGTCACCGCTTAACAACCTGCCTCTACCACGTTTTCCCGAACGAACGGATGCAGAGACAGCATTAAGAGAGAGAGAGAGACTTTATATTCGATGGGGTTGCAAAGCCGTTTGTGACAGCAGGGTGTGGCAGCGTTTGTTTTGTTTTGCTCGAAAACAGGAAACGGCATCGGCAGCAATACCGTCCCGAGAAAAGATGCGAGTTTCTGACATTGAATCGTTAATAATGACACATACGTGCTTTTAGTTAGTGTTCACGTCAAACGGATAAAACGATCACGAGGAAGGTGGCAGAGTTGCAAAGAACCAGACGAGTTTGTTCAGAACTTAATTGGTATTATTTAAGATGTTTAGGCTTCTTATTGTCAAAACTCAAAAGCTTTGCCTTAGCCTTACGGTGTTTATTAAATGTACCTGTCAATCATAGGCTCCTTTGGTTCTTCATATTTACTTTTGCAATTCGCAGTACAGAAAATTAATTTTCTTACTATAGTCACATAGCAGGTTTGTATTTATTAAGTATCAGTGTGTATAATATAATATGAGATTAAGTTCATTCATATCTTAAAAAAGTTTCTTGGGTGGTTTGTAAAGTCATTTATCTTTATATTCCTGCAGTTTTGCTTATCTACTTATAGTAAATGCTTCATTTGGTATTGTGGTTTCTGTTTGATTGAAACTCTACGGATTATTAGTCAGAAGAGACAAAATGCAAATTTTTTAAATATTATTTAGAAATATCTTTAGAGTATCTGCCGTTATCGCTTGATGAAATATTTTCTCAATGGACAAAGAAAACAATAAAATTTGAAGGTTTCACAAAATGAGTATAGTTTTTTTTAATGAATATTTTCTTTTTCTTTATTTAGCAAATCATTTATTCCATACTCATCATACAAACGATATAATTTGAGAAGCTGCTGAAATAGCAAGAGAGGGATGACCTTCTGGCCTCTCCGAAATTATCTGTTTAACGATTTTTCTATTTTCAAATATCATGTAGGTCTTGACATGCAATTTCAAAACAGCGTGCTTTTGAATGTTATTTTAATATGAATTATGCTACTGCATATTTTAGCTTAATGTTTAAAGTTCTGTCAAAGTAGATTGACAGTTATTAGATACAACGGTACTCATTTAATACATCGACATTAGCCTAGGCATGTTTATTACTTATTTATATATACTCCTTATCTTTATAGCTTCTACTTCATGAGTTGCATGTAGTACCATTTATTACGTGAGATTTCTGTTAATGATTACTTCTATGACAATATGATAAATCGCAAAATTGGAACATTTGCATTACCTCACTTGTGCGTATCTTTATGAAAACTAGAATAATGGCAGGGTAGGTAGAAGACTACTCACAGCTTATGTTCACAGTTTCATGTGCATTTACTTCAACAGTACGCCGAGCGAATGTAATGTTTGCCTTAGGTGTCAGAATTAAATTATTATTATTATGAAATTGTTATCTGGCTGCAAATTTTGATTAAATAGTTTTTTATTAACCAATTGATTGAAGTTTTATATTAATTAGTTATATAGATTGAGCTGTCGCATGTACACGAGACTTCTTGGCACGCTTTGTGCTGCATCTGTTTGTAACCTTCAGTGAGCATTAAATAGCTTGCTTCCCGAAAAATACATACGACAAATAGTGCGCTGAATGATCTCTATAGCGTAGTCTGTTGTTCACCGGTTGCAGCTCCTTGTATAGTGCCCCATACAAACTAGGAGGCACGTAATAAATAGTGATTTGCAACACAATAACAACATATGCAAAGATGAATTTATACGTAGGTCACGATTGTGGAAATGCTATACCTCAAAGCCGGAACATTTGTGTGTTTGTTTTGTGACAGTAATTTAAATATTTGTATTGAATTTTTGGATACTTGATAAAAGTCTAACATATTGGTAGTAAACAAAAACACAATTGTAACTTTCACAACTTTCAACCTACAAGGTACGTATAACTGTTTATTTTTTGCATTATGACATTATTTTTAATTAGTAACTTATTATGTTATAAATCGTTGTTACTATTTGTGACTAGTTCAATGGAATATGGTGGGGCTAACGACCCATACAATCGTTATGGCGTTGTGATTTTATACAATCATTGTCTTTAAACTACAGCATACAGCAGTTTCATGTTATATAATAATTATTAAATATTGCTACGTACGTGCCTCTTAGTGTAATATATTGTGACGGATGTGGCGTTTTGGGTGTAATTGACGCGCCGATTAGGAAAACGAAGTGAAATTTACCGACGCCGCGTTTCAGAAGGTTCGAGAAACGGTTGCTGGAATCTTCGAGAATCACCCAAAAACGTTAACAACACTATATAAGCGACGGCGATTGGTAGTTTTGACAGTTTTTGATAGTAGTAGGTAGTTGACAGTTTAGAGAGAAACTGAAATAAGAAACAAAATTTAAAAAAATAATTTTGAAATGGATAGGGTTAATGTTATATTGTGACGGACTTGGCGTTTTGGGTGTAATTGACACGCCGACTGCAAAAATGAAGTGAAAATTACCGACGCCGCGTTTCAGAAGGTTCGAGAAACAGTTGTTGAAATTTTCAAAAATAATCTAGTCATAATCATAGACTAATCATAATCTAGTAACGTCCGGTAACGTCCACAACACTATATAAGCGACGGCAATGGACAGTGGACAGTGACAGTTTTTGACTCTAGTAGTTGACAGTTAAGAGAGAAAAGCGAAGAAAAAGTGATTACGGAAGTGAAATAGTTAGAAATTGTTGTTTAATTGTGATCGAGTTCATTAATAAAAGTGTTGGAAAATACGTGATATTAAAAGTACAGGCCAACAGAAATATCTTGGCCCTTGCAATCTGAACGCCCACCGGTGCGCGATGGACACAGCTGGGTAAAACTTTATAATAGCGGCTCCTACTAAAAATGGAAAATAATGATTTTCTTTCTGTAAAATGGCTATAGTTTAGTCTGAATATCAATAAAATGTGGGGGAAAGTGATATTTTTAATGGTTTATTAAAAACGGCAAAAAACTACTAAAAAGGTGACTCAAAACTTACGTGATTTTAGTAAAAATTCGACGTTGTCTCGTTTGAAATTTGTGTGCACATTGTAAAACTTTATGGTTACGAAGTTAACAAAGCGTTCGGAAGGTGTAAATCGGTGAATCAACACGAAAAACGTTGGATTTTTTAGATTTTCAACATAAAGAAATTTGGAGGTTAGCTACTCAGTGCATGCTTCGGTTTGTTACTTGTTACTATGGTTACTGGAATCAAGACCCGAGACGATCCGAAAGTGGCCGAACCGCAGCGATGACCGTTGCTAAATATATATAGGGTGTCCCACGACTAATTCATGTTTGGTAAAATTTCGGTTTATTTCCCGTATCGAGCTATTAAGGTGCATCCAGGGTTTTTGCTTAGGTTAGGTTATAGTATGAAGTGGTCGCTATGATTAAATTGTTGATAGTGCAATGCACCACCGAAAAGTGCTATGCACCACCAAGGGATGTTTTGCTTAGGTTACGGTAAGGAGTGGTTATTGCTCTGATTAAAATGTTTGAAGTGCTATGCACTACCGCAAAGTGCTATGCACCACCGAAAAGTGCTATGCACCACCAAGGGGTATTTTGCTTAGGTTTCGGTAAGGGGGGGTTTTTGCTCTGATTAAAATGTTTGAAGTGTTATGCACCACCAAAGGGGTGCTTTTGCCCCGAAAATTGCCGAAGCCCCCAAGGGTGGCTTGCTTATTACTGGTATGAAGGGGTTTGCTTTTATTCGGTTTTTAAATGGGCTACCCCACCAAAATTTTAAAATGAAACCACTTTATACTTTAAACCTACGCCCCACCATGGGTGGTGCGTAGGTTTACGGCTATTAAGGGGTTTGCTTTTATTAAATTTTGGTGATAGCCCTTCAAAAGCGCAAAATAGAAAACCATTTTTCATACCCGTAATAAGCAATGCCCCCCTTTGGTGGCTTCGGCAATTTTCGGGGCATAGCACCTCTTGGTGGTTCAAAAGCACTTTAAACATTTTAATCAGAGCAATCACCCCTTTCCGTAACCTAAGCAAAATACCCCTTGGTGGTGCATAGCACTTTTCGGTGGTGCATAGCACTTTGCGGTAGTGCATAGCACTTCAAACATTTTAATCAGAGCAATAACCACTCCTTACCGTAACCTCAGCAAAACATCCCTTGGTGGTGCATAGCACTTTTCGGTGGTGCATTGCACTATCAACAATTTAATCATAGCGACCACTTCATACTATAACCTAATCTAAGCAAAAACCCTGGATGCACCTTAAAAAGCTCGATACGGGGAATAAACCGAAATTTTACCAAACATGAATTAGTCGTGGGACACCCTATATATATTTAGCAAAGGTCATCGCTGCGGTTCGGCCACTTTCGGATCGTCTCGGGTCTTGATTCCAGTAACCATAGTAACAAGTAACAAACCGAAGCATGCACTGAGTAGCTAACCTCCAAATTTCTTTATGTTGAAAATCCAAAAAATCCAACTTTTTTCGTGTTGATTCACCGATTTACACCTTCCGAACGCTTTGTTAACTTCGTAACCATAAAGTTTTACAATGTGCACACAAATTTCACACGGAAAGGAAAAAAAACGTAAATTTTGAGTCACCTTTTTAGTAGTTTTTTGCCGTTTTTAATAAACCATTAAAAATATCACTTTCCCCCACATTTTATTGATATTCAGACTAAACTATAACCATTTAGTGCCAAAAAAAACGTTCTAACTGTATTTTTCGGAGGAGCCGCTATTGTAAAGTTTTACCCACAGCTGATATTGTAGTGGGGACAGTTCATTTAGTCTTCGTACTTCGATGCACATAGCGTTGTATGTAAACTCGCCCCTTATTATAAGAAAAAAACATTAAATCAGAAACTACAACGATAAGGACAATTAATAATGATTTTTCACCTAATTTTAAATTTTATTTAGTTTATAAAAGGTCGTGCAACTTTTAGCATATACTTTTCATAATTGGTGAGACACTCTTAAAGGAAAGCGGACAAAAAAGAAACACTTAGGAATACATATTTATTCTATAAAATTAATTAGTCAATATTTCGTTTATTAGTTTACTATTATTATTATTATAAATGTTTTAATATCAGTAATGGCTGAGCTGAATACCTCAAAATATATATAAGATAAGAAGTACATGCACACAAATCGTTATCACACACACGCACGGTAAAACTGGACGCTACAATACACTTTAGCCTATCCTTTACTTGAATAGCGCTTTAATTGCTATTTTATTGGCATTAAAATTGTCATTAAATTCTCGTTAGCAATAAGGCAACGGTAGGTAAAAACAATAGTTGTATTATAGTTATATTGGTTATATTTGTTAATTCTAGAAAGATAAATAAAAGTGCTTTTAAATGTTTCATATTTTATATATATATATATATATATATTCACAACACTTCAATAATTATTTCGGCATGTTATGCCTTTTTCAAGACTAATCTCATTATTGATAATAGTAATAAGATTACTCTTGAATAGGCATTAAATTGCCGAAACAATTGCAGAGGTATATTGAATATATGTATTGTATGGTATATGAAAGCAATTTGATTTATCTTCCGTAAATATTTAAAATGTTTCATGAGGAACCGATCTTAAACCCCATTCAAATAATATTCCATATTTAAAATACAAAATGGGAATTCTGCTTCAGTTAAAATGCATTACCACTTTTCGTGTAAATATTGCTAATACCATTAAGACACCCTGGGGCGAGTTTACTTGTACAATACGGGCCCGATTTGAAACACGGTACCAAGACCGAGCGGTAAAATGCATCTTTTTCCTTCCGAATGCGCTTTCTTTCTATCTTTTGCGCCGTTCGCTCGAAGTCTGAGGGGCCACCTCATTTCTGTTGACCTGTACGTAACAATATGATTTTATTATTTTTACATTTCATACCTAATATGCAAAGAAAGACACCATTTAGGTAAGATGTTTAAACCATACCAGTTTAATACGACTGTAAGTTAAAAGTTTGTTGGGTAGAACGCTTAATTGATATTGTTTTGTAAATTTTTAAATTTCATTTTGCATGATGAATTAGTAGAGACAGTAGAAGGTAAATAATAAAAGGTATTCACCTCTAATTATCACAAGCACTGTTTAGGGTTCCGTAGTCAAATGGCAAAAAACAGAACCCTTATAAATTCGTTATGTCTGTCTGTCTATCTGTCTGTCCGTCCGTATGTCACAGCCACTTTTTTCCGAAACTATAAGATCTATACTGTTGAAACTTGGTAAGTAGATGTATCTTGTGAACCGCATTAAGATTTTCACACACAAATAGAAAAAAAATACAATAAAGTTTGGGGGTTCCCATACTTCGAACTGCAATTAAAAATTTTTTTTTCATCAAACCCATACGTGTGGGGTATCTATGGATAGGTCTTCAAAAATGATATTGAGGTTTCTTATATCATTTTTTTTTCTAAACTGAATATTTTGCGCGAGAGACACTTCCAAAGTGGTAAAATGTATACCCCACCCCCGTGTAACTTCTAAAATAAGAGAATGATAAAACTCAAAAAAATATATGATGTAAGTACATTACCATGCAAACTGCCACCGAAAATTGATTTTAACGAGATCTAGTAAGTAGTTTTTTTTTTTTTTAATACGTCATAAATCGTAAACGGCAATTTACCTTTCATTTAATCAACTCAAATATAAAAATAATAAAAAAAAACATTTAATTTCATAAACATAAACCTTATGTATAAACCGTGAACCTTTATTTTCTAATAATAAATCTGTAATAGCTGCCTAAGTAAATAAAATAATAAGTAATTCGCGCGGGGCGTGGCTTCATCAGTAGCGGTTGCGGAGCGCGCGGGGGGCAGATTCCCGACCATAGATGACGATAATAGATGTAAAACTCGATTTCTTAATTTGACATCTGCGCCATCTCACCAAGTGTCTTCCCAAGCTAAATTGAAGAGTGAGAGCATAAGTGAGACAGAAGATATAAAATTCTACATAGAAAACTACCATACCGGCTATGGCGCGAATTTTAAAAACGTAAAGCGTATAGGGTTTTTGTTATCATAATTTATTATTATAAAAATAAAGGTATAATTACAGTAACGTAATAAATAGTGCGCATACAATAATACAAATACAGAGTTACAATTTTATAGAAAAGAACTACTGCATTATTCTTTTTTAAAAGTATCTATAAAAATGACCAAATTTTAAATAAGACATAAAAAATTGTTAAAATCCAGTAGCTTCTGTATAACAGCAGTTTGATGAAGGAGATCTGGTAACACTCGCAACGCCTGAGTAGTGATGTTTATAATCAAGGCAGTAAACTTAATTGAGGGATGGAATAATTTATGCCCCTTATACCCTTTCAGGTAATTCACACTGTATCAAAAAAGTCAACAAACAATAACGAAAAACTTATAACACAAAACTGTACAATGATTGATCGATTGATCGATCAAACGACAACAAATTTATATGAAATTTATAAACAAATTGATGCACAATTGCACATATGATAGGAAATCCCAAATTTTACGGGCACACTGGTGCGCACCCTATGTGTATTTATACGCAACGACAATGAACGACAATTTTGAATCGTCATCACAACCAAATTTTCTCTACTGTCAGTAATTTAGAGGTAATAAACAAATGCGATTTAGTTGGGAAGACAGATGCTACGATGGCGCTGTCGTCGACATTTCATACCCTGTTCCCGACTGCGCTTTACCCCAGCACACAAATTGATAATATTTTTGGAAATATTTCTTGTCAAACTGGAATATATATTAGCTTGGTTAGCTATCACAAGCCTATATGGGCATTGGGCTCGCATATAGTTAGATGTAAATCCCATCATTTAGGTACCTAATTATAATGTTTACTTATCAATAACTTAATTAAAAAAAAAAAAAATACACTATTATTAAAACATCGATCAAAGTTAGCAACGAACTACAAAAACGTTTATATTATGTTACTTGCTGCTACGGAACCCTTCATGGGCGAGTCCAACTCGCACTTGGCCTCTTTTTTTTTTTTTTAAATGAACAGCTGACGCTCTGACTTAAGAGAAATATTTTTAACACGAAAAGTCACGTACAACTTTTTTATTTTACATTTTTGTTCAGAATTCTTTGGCCGTATAATTCTTCTGTATTTTGTATTGCGTGCACCTCTAATTGAAAATAGAGCATATACGCTAACAAATACAGTCAAACCTGGATAAGTGAGAACTGGATAAGTGAGAAAACTCTATAAGTGAGAGTAATAGCCAGGACCCATCATTTTAAGCTCCCAAAATCTCTATTAGCGAGAAACAGAAACCTCTGTAAGAGAGAGTCGTTTTTCCCTCATAGACCTCCGTAAGTGAGACTACTACTTATCTATACCTCTATAAGCGACAGTCGAGCTTTATTTACAAATTTAACATGTGCTATTTTATGACTCATTCTTAACTTTCGTGGAACTTCCTACCATTGTTTTTGTATTCTCGTCAATATTGTACCTATCCTATTTCGTGGAACTAAATAATGTTGTTATTTTATCGCATTCTTTTCTTACTTTCTTTCTTACTTGTTTTGTTTTAGTAAGCATTTAAAAATATATACATTTATATTTACTACATTCGTACTTGCTGTGACTTGTTATTGCTGCGTACCTCTATAAGAGAGAAACGCTACCCATGTACCTGCATTAGCGAGAAACTCGGGTTAGTGAGAAACCTCTATAAGCGAGAATGAGATTGTGCTCCCTTGAACTCTCGCTTATCCAGGTTTGACTGTATACCTAAACGAATTATTTATTTTTGTCCAGCCCATTGATTGCAATAGAATTTTTTAGTACTTAATCTATTGAAAGTAAAGCCTCCATTTGAATAATGGAAAGTGTTACAAGTTTGAGATATATGTTAAATTTTACACGCATCTCATGACTGATCAAGGTGCTTAGAATCTGTATAAAAATACATAATCTGTGTAAAATATACGATATACATATTTTAAATTTGGATCAGATATATTTCTTGTTATTCTTTATACCACGGTACTCATTTTTTGAAAGATTTGTTAATAATAATTGCCACATGACAAATCTGTCGCCAGCGTCTTCTAACATCCCCTTCTGATTGAATGAAGTCTTATTTGGAACTGTAGTGAAGTGGCACTGTGGCAGCAATTCCGTTAGAGATTTATCTCGTGTATCATGTATGTTGCACATTCAGAATAATGTTTGATATAGTAATTGTTAAAAAATTTAAACCAGACAAATTATGATAGACAATTGAGAGGTCATATTTGATTATAAGCCAAGGATATATAAAGTGTACATTCATAAAAAGAATAAATACATATTAAATTCAATGTCTATCGGATACTACTTATTATTATCTAAAGTGGAGGTAATCGAGGTATAGCACTTCTTTCTCCACAGAATTATTTTTTTCTACCTAGTCATCGATTTATTATTCAAAATCTTTTATTAAGAATAATTTCGCATAAATGCATTTTTTCAAGAAATCCCTTTCATTAATTAAGTTTTCTGTAAAACCGTTTTGTTTCAAGGCAAAGTAGACAATTACAAATTAAACATTTACTAATTGCAACCAAACATTTTTCATAATGACAGACAAATTAGAGTGTACCTACTTATAATTCTTAAGGTCATCAGTTTAAATACTGACTGAGTTTAGTTTTTACTATCTTGAGTCAATTTTCGCACTGCGTTCAACTTTTTGTGAACAGGAACCTAAGATGTTTCTCTTCACTTCTCTTTGCTTTTGCTGCATCTTCTAATACCCCTCTAATTAGCCTTTCTGCCCTCAGAAAGTATTCATCTGCCTTTTTCTTATTAACTTCCATATTGCTTTTTGTTGCCTTACCCTTTCTAATAACATCTCATTCCTAATCATCTGTACAAAAAACTAGTGGCAACAATGCGCATTTCTCTCTCTTCTTATATTTATGCAATTAATTTTAGAGCGTTATGCCAGGAATTATATATAGACTTCGCAAAAACATGCTCTTAATCGAATTTCATTTAATTTTCTACGGTGAATAAAACATAAACAGGTTCCATGTGTGGACTTTGCGATGCGTCCAATTTAAAGTATGTGAAAATTAGAACATAAACTCTCAAACGTATCTTTCCAACCTCCGTATATCGATCAAGCTCATATTGCTATTATTTACGGATCTGTCTATCTTTATAATAGTTGCAACTTAAGACAGAATTAATATTAGCTTGTCAAGTTGAGAAGTGGGCATTACTAATAACATATGTTACATTGGATTGGCATTCTAGCTTCTTGGAAATTAATGGGTGGATACTGCAGATAAACAAGAATATTGGAGCAGCAGTATAATTATTGAATTTATATAGGTATACCTATACATGTCAACTTTTGCTCTGTTTCCAAAAGCAGGGATGACTTAATTATTACTAGTCAGTCCTTAATTTTCTCTGAGTTCCAGTGGAATCGAACACGGTTTAATAGATGACCTCAAGAAATTTTACATGAAAAGCTTCTATATAATATGTAATTATAAGTATGGGCTGAATAAGATTTTCAGGCAGGGTAAATTTTTAGTGTAAACAGTGTTCATTCGCGTAGAAATTACTCGGATGGTCCTACACTTCTTTTTTACGGTGGTATAGAGGATTAGCCGGAATAGATATATTTAACTGAAATAGATAATGCTGAGACGTTGAGGGTAGGTATGGTAAATAGATAAGTTTGATTTATTAAAAAGGATAAGTTTGGTTGGATAAATAAGATGTTTGATTTGCCCTCGTGCAAGTAGGATAACCTTGGTAAGTGAGTACCGAAGGAAGGTCTTTGGGTTACTGCTGTTTTCTGTCTTTAAAATTGCTTTGTGCCAGAATTGTGAAGTTTGTATGGCGGTAGGGATAACAATAGGAGTAGATAGGATTTTTGGAATTGCTTGGGATAGAAAAGGGTAAGAAAAGTGCCAGAGAAGTGAAAGCACTTCGAAGAACGACAATGAGTACAAACACTTTCTAAAAAGATTATAGAGTGAATAAAAAAATATAGTAAAGAAGCGCAACGAATTTAAGGGGGGTATATTTTAGAAAATCTAATAAAATAGATGAGGGTGTAGAAGAATATCTAGAATGGGAATATAGGTGGCGTCCGGTCATAAAGTTTATTTAGAAGAAAGTGGATGGTAAAAAGGGGTCGTGACGAGAACAATGAGACATCTCAACAGTTAGTCTTGGTACCTATAAAGTGTCAAACAAGAAATCTGAAAAATCAGTAAAATATACAATGGTGCCCTTCGAGGTAAACTGCACGTAAAACTTTCTAAGCAATTAAGTAAAACATTACTAGAAATTCTATACATGTAACAAACAGAAAGAAAGCAAGAACATTCGTAGAAATTCTTACATCACATAATGGGCTTTCTACCAGAGAAGCAAATTAGAGTTGTATTTAAGTTCTAGTTGTCGCTTTTGTGACCTGAATGATTGAACATGTATTTGCATCATGCTAATCGACAGTAAATAATAATTTTTTGGGTGTGGCACATGAGAAACAACTAGCACTGGAGTTAATTGATTCTGATGTAGGTATTTGGGAAACTGGAAGGATTTAAAATAAACTCTAAGACCCATTGTCCACGAAGCCGCTGGACATGGTAGCATGAACGGCTTCCTGTACCAAAGAGGACTGGCAGAAAGTGAAGCATGTTTATGTAGGGACCCCGTCGAAAGCTGGGTTCATTTGCTGGTCAGGTGCCCACTCTACGACGACATCCGTGACCCAGTACATCTCGGCGTGTTTTGGTAACCCACGGGAGAGCGGAACGTCAGCAATGTTCTCGCCAACAAAGAGAGCCATAATGCCCTTAACGCATTCGCCAAGGGCCTGTTTGAGAGGAGGCGGCAGCTTCTTGCTGACGTTCCGCAAGGATATAAAATACTAACAGGAATGTTTGTGATAAGCTCGGAAGTGGAGTGGTAGTATGTTTAAACGTGCCGGAAACGTTGGACTATCGCCCATCATCACTTTTAGGAGTACGGCCCCCACGAACCCGGAGAGGACTACCTCGGCAAAAGCGAGTGTAACATCGCCCCGAGCTAGGATGGCACGCCAGTATTGGTTAGTGGTACCGCGGGGATAGACTCCAAGCAGGATGCAACGCATCCGAAATCTATCATGGGTTTGGAGTTGCGGGGGTAGTGGTTGGGTCCGCATGCTGACCCAGGAGGATCGTGGTAAACGGCTATACCTTGAATCTAAACTTTTACGTACTATCGTGACATGGATAGACCCACAAGGAGACAGCTGATGCACAAGCCCGATTCAACCGAGCTATCTCGACGGCTCATCCGGTCCTAGGGCTGTGCCGGTTAGGCGTGTGGATAAGCCTTTCGGTAAATCTCCCATAGTTGTCCACGAAGCCGATCAGACTAAAATGCGTAGGTATATGATTTCACTCGACAAGGTCATTCTAATCGACAAGTAGTGGAGAAAGCTTGGGCCACTATTGGCAACAAACACGGAATGGCATTTTTTAAAGATCTCAATTAACATAAATTGTTTATTTCTATTGAAATATGCATTTGTTGTCACATTGATATCTGATATTGTAGTGGAAACATTAAACTAGTAAGAGAAAATTAAGAGCATCAGTCGCACGACCACAGTCGGATAGACTTCGTGGATAACAAGCCTAAAAGTCACTCACTAGGGGACTGTAAATGGCGGTCTATTTAGATAATAGTACCTAATACTGTACTAAATTTTGATAATTGTGAATTGACCTAGAAATTTTGCAGAACGGCAATGTATTAATTAACCAATTTTCCTATTTCGTCGTCCATATTTCCTTTTAAAGTTTCGGATCTTAAGTCAGCCTCTAAACAGTACAAATCAAAATTACATATCACTTCACCAGTTTTGTGGGGTCAACGAATTATATATAAAGATAAACCATTACTAGCTCGTTGGGCAGTTTCTTGTGAAAATGTAAATTAATGAGAAATGCCCATGTAGATATGTTCTTTCTTTGGAGAATGAATGTGACCTTCCTTTCCGAGAATTTACTACGCTATTGAACAGATGGACCATTTCACAAATTGTATAAAATAAATTTGAAATTTCTTTAACTTCTTTTATTTCTAAGCTTCGCTTTCTAAATACTGAAAATCAATTACTACATTCTAATTAATTTTTTAAATTCTAAAAATCTTAGAACTAAAATCATCTTGGTCGCCTAAACGTCGATAATGTAAACCTATTAAGAGTACCAACTTATTACACTATCATCCTTATATTAAGTTAATTATTACCTAAGCTACTATTAGAGATTTATGGTTTTCTTTTAAATACTAAGCACAGACATTTTAATTGGCTTGCCTAATTTAAAGAGCAACTGTCCACATAGCCCATAGCTTCCTACCAATAAATAATTTAAACTGTATGCAGGATATTCTGCGTTGGCCTTAATATTTGTTTATATCTTCGTATAGTTTCATAACCGCTAGGAAATATTTGACAGCTTAAGCAATTCCTTCCGTCCGAGATTAAATACTTGCACGATAGTCTGGAATGGAAGAGAAGGTGCTGCCTGTCGGAAATTCCTGAGAGGTTACTTGTAAACCGTAATTTCCGAAGAAAACTGTGTAGCACATAGTAGGCGATGGAATCAAAGATGTGATATATAAAGTGCAAGTAAAATAATAAGTGTGTATTTTAAAACTCAGAATACCTGTATTCGGTGCCCAATTGCACTACACCTGTTTATACCGGATGTCCCCGACTTAAGTGATCGCCCGAAACGACGTAAAAGTCAAGCCAATGAAGGTTTTAACTTCTTAGTTCTCAGAGACAGCCCTGATTTTGACAATTTTTTTTAAATGCGTGTTTTTTAATATCATTTATAATTAGAAATGTCCTAATTTCAAGAATTTTTTTTTTTGTTTAAACAATAAAAACTGAATTTACGGGAAAAGTATTTTTTTCGCCATATTTATGAAAATGAACTGTTTTTATTGAAAATTTAGTTGAACACCTGGCGTTTGACCTTCGGTCCCTTCACCAGGTATTGTAGGTATACAAAAGGCCAGATTTTATCAAATTTTGTGTACCTACTACCAGAAATTCCGTAGAGTATTTGTTCATTTTTTTCAAGACAATTAAAATATTTGTAATTTAGTGTGTTTATGTGCTTATGGAGTCATCAGGACACAAATAATAAAGTCAGCAAGAATAACGAATAATATGCATACGCGGAAACTCCTGATCGGGTGGCGTGATATGACGTGTTGCACCCATGCATGCATTTTTTACCTATGTTATAAATATATGTGAGAACTACATTTTTTGTCTTTCTTTTAATAAAGCTAAGTAATTAACGCACATGGTGTATCATTATTTAGAACTTAAAAGTTTGAACCGTATTCTTGTTTTGGGAACAAGATTATACTAATAATAATCAAAAATAGTGTTTGGGTTAATTTTACAAATAAATAAAATTTTTAAAAAAGACCAATTCCCAAACTGGAAACGTAACTGGCGCAGTCGGATCGGATAAGTGCGTTCCCGAAATTAGTGGGTTCCCAATAACTGTCTTCCCAACACAAATTTGTGGTGTTTTGGTGGCAAAAAGGGTGTAAAAGTGTCCCGGTGACGACCACTACCGAGCAATTAATTTCGGCAGCTAGAAATTATGGAGAAATACTACCGAAATTTGATGGAAATCCTAATAATCTGGAAACTTTCATATCTAGAGTTAGTAGTTATATATATAAGTACCTACGTATAAGTACGGAAATACGAACGATATTACTTTAAATGAATATGTATATTGCATGATAGGATCAAAATTGACAGGTGAAGCTAATGACCTATTGTTATGTAGATCGGATTTATTAGATTGGCCATCTCTTAACGATGCGCTTAGGAATAGGTTCGGCGACCACACGGATCGCAAAATTTTGGCTCAACAGTTCAAATCTCTTAGAATTAAACCTAATGAGAATTTACCTAACTTTATTGAGAGAATTAAAATGGCACAAAACCAATTAAACGTAAAAATTTGTCAGGATAATACTATAACTGCAGCTCAAAAAGAGGTGTACCAACAAATTCACGAGCAAACGGCTTTAGAAATACTTTATACAAATTCACCCAGTATGTTGCAAACCATTTTAGATGTTAAAGATCATTCAACTCTTTCAGAAGCTACAGCTATTGTTATAACTTATGTAGCCACACATCCTTTACAAAAGACGAATAACAATATAAATGTCAAACAATTAACACAAAATGTCCGACAAACATCTTTAAATCAAAATAGACAAAATTTTAATGTTAGAAACCCATCTAATTACGCCCAAAATTTAAATAGATCAGTTATGCAGCAACAACCCAGGTTTACTAATTTTAATAATCAAAATTCATCTCAAAATCAAAATCAGCGTAACCAGAATCATTCATTTGGTGGAGCTAATTCACGACCTAATAATGGCAAACCGCCTGTAAACAGATTTAATGTATCGTCCACAAACAGAAGTGATTCTAGACCAAATTATCAGTCGACAGCTTTTAGAAACTGGCGACAGCCTAATTTGCATTTTACCGAAGTTGAATTTGACCCCTACGATTCAAATCGAGCAAAAAATAATATCGATATAACCCCGATCGGTAACGATGATGATAATTCTGATCATCATGAAAACTTTTACGAGGATCAAATACAAGACGAATATTCTTTTATCGAAACATACGATGATAGTTCGAACGTTGAACCCGAACCCGATATTCTAAATTTTCGTTTGGATGCCTAGGAAAAACTATAAGTAATTCGCTACCGTGTAGTCATTTCGGATCCCCCGTTAAAATTTTTGATAGACACAGGAGCTACAAATTCATTGATAACCCCAAAAATAACTAACCTATTTTTTCAAAATTACAATAACGAGGAAAATTTCATTTTAAGAACCATAAATACACAAAGTAAACATAAAAACTCTGTGGTAGTAGATTTGTTTAAAGAAAATCAATATTTAAAATTTTTTTTTATTGTCAAATTTCATTCACAATTCGATGTTCTTTTGGATTCAGACAGTTTAGAGCTAATGAAGGCTAGAACAAAATTATGAGGAAGGAAGTATCGTATTAAATGGTGTCAATTATCCTTTAGTCCGTTATCAAAATTTAACTAATAAAAAAACCGAAGTAAATAACTCCAGCATGACAGTCAGGGTTCCAGTTAAAAGAGGTGTTGTGTTAATTCCACCACAACAGATACAGAATATTTCTATACCTGAAACAATTACCATAGCGGATAACCATCATTGTGAAGTACCTATTTATGAAACAAAAAATAAATATCTCCCAAATCTGTCAGTTAAGGCCCAACCATTAGATAGGAAATAAATAGACTTATGTAACGTTTACGTTCGTACAAAAAATAATAAACCTGCCCCACATGTCGCAAATTTGGATTTAGATCATTTACCCCGAAAACAAGCAATACAAGGTTTGGTAAGCGAGTTCGCGGATGTTTTCTACAATGAAAATGACATACTAACATTTTCCAGTGCGACAAAACATCAGATACCCTTAAATGATGATATGCCTATATTCACTAAACCATACCGATTTCCACAAAAACAAAAAGATGAAATAAATCGACAAATTGTGGAACTACGTAGACAAAACATAATAACCGAAAGTGAGTCTCCTTATAGTTCACCTATTTTCCTAGTACCTAAAAAACCAGATAAATCCGGCAAAAGATCTTGGCGAATGGTTGTAGATTTTCGGAAACTAAATCAAAAAACAGTAGAGGATAAATATCCGATACCAAATATAACTTCAATTTTAGATTTATTAGGTGATTCAAAATTCTTTTCAAAATTAGATCTAAAAAGTGGGTACCATCAAATCGAGATCGACCCTAGTGATCAACATAAAACTGCATTCTCCACTGAAAACGGTCATTGGCATTTTCTACGTATGCCATTTGGTTTGCGAAATGCACCTGCGTGTTTTGCCCGCGTCATGAACAACGTGCTAAAAGGACTAATTAATAAAATTTGCCTAGTTTACTTAGATGACATTATAATTTTAGGAAAAAGTTTCGGTGAACATATCCAAAATTTAAGAACAGTTTTCGATAGACTCCGTCAATATAGATTCAAGGCGCAAATAGAAAAGTCAGATTTTTGTTTGAAGGAAATTGAATATCTAGGACATCTTATTACCAATCAAGGCATTAAACCAAATCCAAAACTTATTGACAAAATTAAAAGCATTCCAGTTCCAGTGACTTCCAAACAAGTAAAATCCTTTTTAGGACTGTCAGGTTACTATAGGAAATTTATTAAAAATTTTGCGATTATAACTAAACCAATGACAAGTTGCTTAAAAAAGAATAAGAAGGTTGAACATACTCCCGAATTTCTAAATTCTTTTGAACGAATTAAAAAACTATTAATTAATCCCCCAGTTTTGGCTTACCCTGATTTCAGTCAAACATTTAACGTTACTGTGGACGCCTCAAATGTAGGCATTGGTGCGGTGTTATCACAAGGACCTGTTGGAAAAGATAGACCCATAATGTATATAAGTAGGACGTTGAATAATCATGAAATTAATTATTCAACTATAGAGAAAGAATGTCTGGCTATAGTTTGGGCAACTCAAAATTTTAGGCCATACATATACGGTAGGAAATTTTATATTATTTCGGATCATAAACCACTTCAATGGTTATTCAATATGAAAGAACCTAATTCAAAATTGGTAAGATGGCGCCTCAAGCTGGAAGAGTTTGACTATGAGATTAAATATAAAAAGGGACGTAGTAACACTAATGCCGATTTTCTATCACGGTTAGAAGCGTACCCTATAGAAATGGAACGAGACGAATTACTCTCAATGTTTAACAACCCCGGCGACGTGAGTGTGCGTGAGCCTTTAGATCTATCCGAATTTGACGATCTAATAGCAACTGATACGGAAAAAACTGCAAACGATACTACGTCAAACCCGCCTAAAATTAAGATACTTTCGGACATACAAATTAATCCTCCTCAAAAACTAAAAAACAATGAACCCCCAAGAGTAAGTTTTAGACCCGATTCTCACATTCCTGCCAGCACCGTAACGCAACATTCCCAAAGAAAAAACATCAATGGCACTCTGCCTATTTCGGAGAAACCATTAAATTTGTTCAAGGTACAGTTTTGGTTTTCATTTTATAAAACTCCCAGCTTAACTAAATCCCAAATTTTTGATAAAATAAGATATAGAATACACATAACACCAGAAAATTACAAAAATGAAATAACAAACATATTGCGCGAATATGCAAATCCCCAAGTAACAAATGGAATTCATTGCAGGGAAGACAATATGTATGAGGAAATTGCAGTTCTAGTAAATGAAAGTTTCGACTATTCAGTAAAATTCATTTTTACGCGAAAAACCCTGAAAGATTTAACAAGCGCCGCGGCACGAACCGAAATTTTAAGACAAACCCATGAGCCTGGTCATCGCGGAGTCCAGGAACTTTCCCAAGAAATTAGTAGAAAATATTACTGGCCCAATATGCAAATTGACTGTCAAAAGTATGTAAATGAATGCAATACGTGTCAATGTGCTAAATATAAAAGAAATCCAATTAAATACAAATTAAAATTAACCCCGACTACAAAAGAACCTTTCCAGACGATATTTATGGATATATTCTCCCTTAATAATAAAAAGTATTTGACCGCTATTGATTCATTCTCTAAATTCTTTATGTACGAACCAATTGAATCCATGAACATGCCTGATATTGTAGACGCATATATAAAAATGTTTTCTACTCGTTACTGATAATCAATTCGACCATCCATTATTTAAAGATTTACTCAAAATACACAAGGTACAGCACCATTTAACTACTCCCCTACATCCCAATAGCAACGGACAGATAGAAAGGGCACACAGTACATTATTAGAAATTATAAAAACCATAATCGCATCCAGAAACAAAATCCTAAGTAGCGAACCCTTTGAGTACGCCGTCATAATCTATAATAGGACTATTCACTCACAAACTAAATTTAAACCAATTGAATTACTCTTTGGATATCTCGAAGCGAATGATCTTTTGGAAACATTTGACGATAACTCTTATTATCAGTATACTAGTGAGCTTTTCGATAAGGTGAAAATATTGTACGAAACTGTACGGCAACGGGAAATAGAAAATAAAGAAGCGATAATTCAAAGACAAAATAGAACACGTCAAGAATTCCAGGAAATACCGAATGAAACGTCGGTCTATTTAAAACGAAATATAAGAAACAAAAAAGAACCCCTGTATAGGCGCGAAACCGTCCGAGAAGATTTAGGAAACAAAATTATTTCAGCTAAAGGTAAATGTTACCATAAGCAAGAATTAAAGCCTAAGCGAAAACAGCAATTGACCCAACCCTTTGTTACAGACAATGTTCAAACCATCTAGCTATTTTTTGGTCCTTATCATCATTCCATTAATCGCCTCCGATGAAACTCAACAAGTTACAATTAAAAGCTTGCAAGGCAACCCGGGAATTATACCATTTAGGTTAGGAAAGGTAAGACTTCAAAAAACTTACCACACTTTTATTCATAATTATCCCCTAGAAAACATAAGTGCTATAATTACGGAATTAGAAAAACACATTAATAATGTTAAACTCTCGTCGAAAGTTACAAAAAACATAGAATTAATGATCGAATCTGAATTGCTTGCTACTGAATTAAAACACCTTAAAGGTCAACTGTCAAAACTATATCCTAGTCCAGTCAGAACACATACAGAAATAAGAAACAAACGTGGTTTATTTAATATACTAGGCAGTGCATTTAAATTTATCTCTGGCACTTTGGATGCAGACGATGGAGCTAGATACGATAAAATAATCAACGATTTAATAAACAACCAGAAGAATATAATTACACATTTTAATAAACAAATTTCGATTAACAAGGAATTGATAGAAACATTTAAATCAGAATAAGCAAATATATCTAGTAATTTTCGTGTGGTTAAAATGATGATAGAACAGATAAACAACATAGAGAATCTCAGACATTCGATAACTACACTTAAAATGATTATTTTGGAAACGAAAACTATTATTAATAACATCCTAACAGCAACTAGTTTTGCGGCAATTAATTTGGTACACCCAAGCATTATTTCCTTGAGTCAAATCGAAACAATGAAAAGAACACTTCTAAAATTTCACCAAAACGACGACTTCTATGCGGAAGACAATATTTCATTTATGCAAACAATCAATGTAGAATTCTATGTTAATCAGAATCACTTAGTATTTTTACTACACGTACCTATTTTGGACAAAATTAAATATAACTTTTATCATATGTATTCAATTCCAACTATTGATAATACAACCATAATTTCACCTACTCCGTTTGTCGCTGCTTTGGATGAAAACGTACATTACCTTAAAGAAAACTGCCAAATTATTCCACAACAATACTATTGTAATTTAGATAAAATTCAGAGAAATTATGAACAAGAATCATGTATTAAAAACTTATTGCAAGTAAAAGAGGATCCAAAATGTAAAATGGTTCCTTTAGTAATCGATCAGCTAATTGTAGAAACAATTGATAGTAATAAGTATCTAATAATTTCACCCGAACATACATTAATTCACGCCAAATGTAACCGTGAGGAAGTGCATAAGATTAAAGGAGTTTATTTAGTTGAGGTACCTTATGCATGTTCCCTTACAACGAAAGACTTCACATATGTTAATTTGGATCAGAGTTTAAATATTGAACCTGTATTTCTACCTCAAATGTCACATAATATAACACAATTTAAACCTATACAACTTGACATCAAGACTATCGATCTTGATCAGTTATCAAAATTGACTTTGAATCTTCAGGATCCTATAACATATGTAACAGAAGGCAAACATTTATCTTATACCTATGGACTAGTAATCGTTTTTGTTCTAATATTATTAATTATCATTATATGTTATCATTTTAGAAATAAATGCATGTTTGTAAAGGGTAAAGGAAAATTAGAGGACAATGAACCACTTAAAGAAGAACAGGCTTTTCCTTCACCCAGCAAAAGAATTAATGTTTGATAATTAAATATAAGTTCTTTTAGTATAAATATGGGATGCAGGATCAGATCATGAGTTTTCGATGTAACTTTAATTTTTCTTCTTTTCAAAAAATTTAAAATCCCATCTTAAGGAGGGAGGAGTCATCAGGACACAAATAATAAAGTCAGCAAGAATAACGAATAATATGCATACGCGGAAACTCCTGATCGGGTGGCGTGATGTGACGTGTTGCACCCATGCATGCATTTTTTACCTATGTTATAAATATATGTGAGAACTACATCTTTTTGTCTTTCTTTTAATAAAGCTAAGTAATTAACGCACATGGTGTATCATTATTTAGAACTTAAAAGTTTGAACCGTATTCTTGTTTTGGGAACAAGATTATACTAATAATAATCAAAAATAGTGTTTGAGTTAATTTTACAAATAAATAAAGTTTTTAAAAAAGAGCAATTCCCAAACTGGAAACGTAACTATGGTTCGTTATTGAAGTATTGTAGTTTTTAAGTGATTCGTAATCATGCCTGGTCACTTGGGTCACCTTAAAACCTGCGTGCAACCCTCATCTGGGGTTTCCATATCTCTTTTTCTAGGAAGTGCTTTATGACCAGAATGTCGGCACAATGACCGACGTAGGTATGTCTGTGTATTTCAATAACAGCATAAAATCCACATTTTTGTGATATTGCAACCCAGTCTCAAAAGAGTCATCAAACAGTCATCATATCGTCGTCACACACATTCTTTAGGTACTATTTCAGTTTACTCGTTCAATTAATTCTTTTTGTTAGTTTTCACTATAGTGTAACGACCAGTGACACAGTACGTGTGTGCGATAACAATTTGTGGCATGTACTTGTTATCGCTAACATGCTTACGGCGTAGACACCGCACACGGTACTTTTCGTGTTATCAACTTACAAGATGTAAATCATTCTCCGGCGACAAGTAACAAGTTCAATTCTGGAATAATCGAGGACTTTCTAATTATTACTCATCATTCGGGAATACTCAGGATTTCTTCGAGTTCCTGTCTAGAAAGTTCGAAAGGTGTATATATAGTGATCATCTTTGGACCGAAAAACAATTAGTTGTAAGAAAGCATCAGTGCGCGAATTAAAACCGACAATAGACAAAGTGATATAAATAAATTGTAATATAAATAAGTGAATTGTTGTAATATAAATGGTAGTTCTAAGTTAGTGTTTAAGTGTTATAAATAGTGTTAAATAAATAATTGTTTAAATAAATACTCTGACTAGAAAATTCGTTACAATTGGTGTCAGGTGTGGGGTCTGCGAATCGAACTCCGGAGAATTTTCTAGTGTAATAAAAATACAAAATAAATAAAAATGCCGAAAAGATTGTTCGAGTTGAAAGTCGCCGAATTGAAAAGCGAACTGGAAGAACGAGACGAAGATACGTCTGGTACAAAGAACATCCTACAGAAGCGGCTCGAGGAGGCTTTAATACAAGAAGGTTTCGATTCCAGTACGTATGAATTCGAGGAAGAACTGGAAAAGAAATTAAATGAAAATTCAAAGAACCTTGAAGATATATTAAATGAAAATCTGGAAGAATTAAAGGAAAATTCAAAGAATTTGGTAGAAAAATTAGAAAAATTCGAAGGAAACTTGAAAGAAGAACTGAAAAAATTCGAAGAAGAAACAAGAGAAGAAATAAACAAAACGCTGGGAACTTTCGATGAAAGATTGGCCCAACTGGAAGAAATGGTACTGAATCCGGAAAGACGAGAGATCAGTCACCTACTTACGGAAAAGAGACATAGAGCGGTTGACGGCAAAGAAATCCCCGACGTGAAAGAAGAACAGGTCATATCATCCAAAGTGCATATGAAGCTACCAACGTTTGACGGAAAAACCTCATGGACCACGTTTTTGACGCAATTCGAAGTGGCTGCAAAAGCCTACAAATGGACGTTAGAAGAGAGAGCTTCTTCACTTGCCCTTGCTCTGCGTGATGGTGCTGGCGAAATTTTGAACACGTTACCACCGGAAGAATTACTAGACTACCATCGGCTAGTAAAAAGATTAGAGATGCGATACGGCCAAGCACATCTTACGGCTGTGTACCATGTGCAGTTAAAGAACCGACGACAGAAGACAGGAGAAAGTCTTCAGGAATACGAGGCAGATATCGCACGGTTAGTCCGGCTCGCCTATCCGGGTACGGCCGATGATACCCTAAAAAGATTGGCCGTCGACGCGTTTATGGACGGACTAAAACACGACGAAATACAACAGCGACTCCGACTGGACCGGCCGAGGACTTTGGTTGACACATTGGCCCTCACACTGGAATACGACGTCGTCAAACAGGCGTCGCAACGACAATGTCGAGTGCGAGAATTAAAAGAAGAGTCAGCCGGTCGGGACGATAGACTGGAAGAGATGATCCGCCGAGTAACGACTAAAATTGAAAGGAAGCCCAGACAAGTCAGGTGCTTGAACTGTGGAAAGTTAGGCCACGTGAGAAGCAGCTGTAAGAGCGAAAGATCTGCTCCTCAAGAAGATAAGCCCCGCATACAGGAAAACTAGTCAGGGTCGGCGCGGCGGGGCAAACGTCGATCCCGGAGCAAGAAGCCCCCGGTCTAGTTGCACTGACAAAAACCATGAAAGACAGAGCTGACAGCTCTTACGGGACACATAAATGGGAAGCGGTGTTCGTTCCTATTGGATACCGGAGCAAGCAGGACAATTATACGAGCCAACGTGATGACTACAAGTAAGCTTCAACCGACCCAAAGAAAGCTACGCACGGCCACCGGGGAAATGGTAAACGTCTATGGTGAAAGCTACGTCAAGATCCGCATAGGAAAGACCTCCTTCCGACACTGCGTGCTTGTGGCCGAAATTGAAGACAACGTCATTCTGGGCTTGGACGTGCTTCGAAAGTACGACCTTTGCCTGAGTTTCCAAAGAAAAGTCGTGACCTTAAACGGAGAAGAATTCAGGCTTACTACTGAGGACAC
The DNA here is from genome assembly GCA_029378335.1 of Agrilus mali. Classification (NCBI taxonomy): domain Eukaryota; kingdom Metazoa; phylum Arthropoda; class Insecta; order Coleoptera; family Buprestidae; genus Agrilus; species Agrilus mali. The sequence goes on from CM055658.1 coordinate 12,412,665, forward strand.
CGTAACATCTCAAGTCAGAAAACTTAAAACATCAATGGATGACACGCGACACCTACCAGAAGGCTTGTCGAAATTGTGGCAGGGAGCAGGTGGCAAATGTAATCCCAACCAACGACGACAAAAAAAAAGATAATTAAAAGAATACCAAGACGTCTTTGAAGTAGACGGTGGCAAGAAGGGGCGAACCAATGTCTTCATGCACAAAATAAATACTAGGGAGGCACAACCCATCCGTCAACGACCCAGGAGACTACAACTGGCCAAGAGAGAAGAGGCTGAAAACATCGTCAGTGAAATGCAAAGGGACGGGGTAATAGAACCATCCACTAGCCCCTGGACATCGCCGGTAGTCCTGGTCAAGAAAAAAGATGGCTCGACACGCTTCTGTGTGGACTACCGCCAATTAAACAATGTGACCCTAGACCTCAAGAGCGGATACTGGCAAGTGGCTTTGGACAGGGATGCCAAAGAGAAGACAGCGTTTTCCATTGGAACGGGACTGTGGCAGTTCAAGGTGATGCCGTTCGGGTTGTGCAACGCACAAGCCACCTTTGAGCGACTGATGGAAACAGTCTTTGTTGGCCTAATTGGGAAGACCTGCCAGGTATACCTCGACGACATCATCGTGGTCGGAAAGGACTTTAACTAACATCTGCAAAATTTGGAGGAAGTTTTCCGAAGACTCCGTGATGTCCACCTAAAACTAAGCCCCAAGAAATGTCAGCTATTCCAAGAGACCGTCAACTACCTGGGGCATGTAGTATCCGCAGACGGCGTTTCAGTCGACCCACAGAAAATCAGGGCCGTGCAAGAGTGGCCTGTACCTGCTGACGTCCATCAAGTCAGAAGCTTTCTTGGACTCTGCACCTACTATAGACGTTTTGTTCCCGGATTTGCTAAAATTGCTAAGCCTCTGACTCGACTCACAGAAGAGAGTAGATCATTTTGTTGGGAGCAAGACTGCCAAACTGCCTTTGAAGAACTAAAGAAAACCCTCTCGTCTACAACTGTATTGAGCTATCCCCTACCAACTGGAAAGTTTGTCCTGGACACCGACGCTAGCAACATTGGAATTGGCGCGGTTCTGTCACAAATACAGAATGGTGAAGAAAAAGTGATCGGCTACTTCAGCAAGACTCTATCCAAACCAGAACGGAATTACTGCGTAACCAGACGCGAATTGTTAGTCGTAGTAAAAAGTGTGGAGCATTTCTACAAATACCTCTACGGAAGAAAATTTTGCTACGAACCGACCATGCCGCGTTGAAATGGCTGCTGAATTTTAAGAACCCCGAAGGCCAAGTAGCCAGATGGATAGAGAAGCTGCAAGCGTACGACTTTGACATAGAACACCGAGCGGGAAGTAGCCATAAAAACGCCGACGCCTTATCCAGAAGACTGCCCGGACAATTGTAAACACTGTCAACGCGTCGAGGAGCATGAAGAGATTAGAAGGATAACTATCCTGGACGAGCAGTGGCAGCCCGACAACATTAAGGCAGAACAACATTCCGACGTGCTCCTAAAAATGTTCCTGGACTGGAAGAAAGAAGGCAGAAGACCAACCTGGCAAGAAGTGGCTGCCAAGTCAACAGAAGTGAAATCGTTGTGGGCCCAATGGGATTCCATTGATGAAGAAGATGGCCTCCTGAAGCGCGTCGTTGAGTACCGAGATGGCACAGAAAGCAGACGTCAGCTGGTGATACCGGGAAGCTTGGTAAAAGAGGTTCTGCAGTGCCTCCATGATAACCCTTCGGGAGGATATTTCGGCGTAAAGAAGACCCTGGGTAAAGTACGAGAACGATTTTACCGGGTCAACTGCAAGAAGGACGTGGTAGATTGGTGCAGAAAGTGCACGACGTGCGCCGCCAGTAAGGGACCTCAGAAGCGAAAGCGTGCTCCGATGCGGCAGTATAACGTCGGCAGCCCATTCGAGAGAATTGCCATAGACGTTGCCGGACCATTCCCAGAATCTGAAGATGGGAATAAGTACATCGTAGTGGGAATGGACTACTTTACGAAATGGGTTGAAGCGTACGTTCTTCCAAACCAGACGGCAACTACAGTGACGGAAAGAGTTAATCAGCCGATTCGGAGCACCACTGGAGCTGCATTCCGACCAAGGACGAAATTTCGAGTCGGCCATATTTCAGGACATCTGTAAGATATTGGGCATTCACAAAACTCGTACTACAGCCCTACATCCCCAATCAGACGGCATGGTAGAACGAATGAACAGGACCATTAACAAGTACCTGTCCAAAATGGTCTCCAAACATCAGCGAGACTGGGATCGTTATCTGCCATTGTTCCTTTTGGCATACCGATCTTCCATACATGAAACCACTGGACAAACACCAGCCAAGGTACTGTTCGGACGAGAGTTGCGACTACCATGCGACTTAAAGTTCGGATGCAAACCTGGCGAAGACGTGGCTGGAGAAGATTACGTCAGTGAACTCCGAAGACGATTAGACGAGATCCATGACGAGATACGTTCCCATATGCAGATAGCCAGTGACCGGATGAAGGACGCATATGACATTAAGGCCACTGATGGAGGATTTCAGGAAGGAGATTTGGCGTGGCTTTATAATCCCAAGCGTCAAAGGGGTCTCTTGCCGAAGCTGCAACAAGATTGGGAAGGCCCGTATAAAGTTATCAAACGAATCAATGACGTAATCTACCGAATTAGACGTACTCCCAATGGAAAACCAAGAGTAGTCCACTTCAACCGACTGGCCCCATATGCTGGGGACAACCACGAAGAGGCTCAAGTCAGAGTCATGCAGACTCGTTCGTCAGAGCCCCAGTACGAAGAATTTATGGCTGAGCAGAGCTAACACCGTAAAGCTCGATTTGGAGTCACCACCGAAGTTCAGCAGGACTTATTCGCCGTCCCGAAGGAATACTCGCTGGCCCATTGTGTAACAAGGGATTTGGACATGAGCCGTGGGACTGCCACGGTCTTTCGGAAGAAGTTTGGGCGACTACCGATGTTACTCGACCAGGTCAAAGATGGAAGAAAAGTATTGCAGTTACTCGATGGGACCCAATCCATCTTCTATCTAGTCACCAAAAGCAAGTCGTCGGAGAAGCCTACCGACCACTCCTTATGGGACTCCCTGATAGAACTAAGAGAGCTATTGCTGCACGCTAACATCCTGAAGCTAGCAATACCGAGGATCGGATGTGGACTCGATGGGCTGGATTGGAGGTTGGTCAGAAACATGCTGGAGGTTTTGTTCCGATACACTAGAATAGAAATCTTGGTGTGCGCCGGAAATCCACGACGAGGACCATCACCATTGAAGACCGTTGACTGCCATTTCCACCTGACAACCGGATGCCGAAGCGGATCCACCTGCAAGTACCGGCATGATCCTCTGAAGGAACGGCAGAATGTGATCCGGGACGAATCACCCTTAAGGAGGGGGTAGTGTAGCGACCACTGACACAGTACGTGTGTGCGATAACAATTTGTGGCATGTACTTGTTATCGCTAACATGCTTACGGCGTAGACACCGCACACGGTACTTTTTGTGTTATCAATTTACAAGATGTAAATCATTCTCCGGCGACAAGTAACAAGTTCAATTCTGGAATAATCGAGGACTTTCTAATTATAACTCATCATTCGGGAATACTCAGGATTTCTTCGAGTTCCTGTCTAGAAAGTTCGAAGGGTGTATATATAGTGATCATCTTTGGACCGAAAAACAGTTAATTGTAAGAAAGCATCAGTGCGCGAATTAAAACCGACAATAGACAAAGTGATATAAATAAATTGTAATATAAATAAGTGAATTGTTGTGATATAAATGGTAGTTCTAAGTTAGTGTTTAAGTGTTATAAATAGTGATAAATAAATAATTGTTTAAATAAATACTCTGACTAGAAAATTCGTTACAATAGTTTAAGTTTTTTATTATTTGTATATGTATACGTATATCCGTTATATTAAAGCGATTTAAACTCTTTAAACCATCTACGAGTTGATTAATTTTTTAATATGGTGCAGCAGTACAACGGGAAAGGCTTTCAACACGTGCTTTTCTTTAAAGTACAGACATTATAATGGAATGGGGTATATACAAATAATATAAATATTGATTACAATATAAAGTGAATCACATAGTAATGTCAAAGTTATTGTTACTTAAACAATCTTATAAATAAAAAATAAGTTTAGTTTGGCCGATTTTTAGACTTCATTGACTGGACTATAACAGTACCCGAAAAATGATTGACAAAAGACATTTAGAAGGGGAGTCTATCTCATTCAAAAACATATTGGGCGTTAGAAGTTTTTTGTGAGAATGACGATACGTATTCTACAGGCCAACAGAAATTGCTTGGCCCTTGCAATCATAAACGCCCACCGGTGTGCGATGGACATAGCTGATATTGTAGTGGGGACAGTCCATTTAGTCTTCGTACTTCGATGAAGCACATACGTTGTATGTAAATTCGCCCCGTATTATAAGAAAAAAACATTAAACCATAAACTTCAACGATAGGGACAATTAATAATGATTTTCACCTAATTTTAAATATTATTTAGTTTATAGAAGGTCGTGCAACGTTTTGCAAATACTTTTCATAATTAGTGAGACACTCTTAAAAGAAAGCGGACAAATAAAAGAAACACTTAAGAATACATATTTATTATATAAACTTAATTAGTCAATGTTTCGTTTATTAGTTTATTATTATTATTATTATAAATATTTTAATATCAATAATAGGTAGCTGAGCTGAATACCTCGAAATATTTATTTGTTAATTTTAGAAAGATAAATAAAATTGTTATTAAATGTTTCATATATATTTACAATACTTCTATAATTATTACGGCATGTTATGCCTTTTTCAAGACTAATCTCATTACTGATAACAGTAATAAGCTTGAATAGGCATTAAATTGCCGAAACAATTGCAGAGGTATATTGAATATATGTATTGTATGGTATATTGGCATATGAAACATTTAAAAGCAACTTTATTTATCTTCCGTAAGTATTTAAAACGTTTCATGAGGAACCGATCTTAAACCCCATTCAAATAATGTTACATATTTAAAATACAAAATGGGAATTCTGCTTCTTTTAAAGTGCATTACCACTTATCGTGTAAATAATATTAATACCATTAAGACACCCTGGGGTGAGTTTACTTGTACAATACGGGCCCGATTTGAAACACGGCACAAACACCGAGCGGTAAAATGCATCTTTTTCCTTCCGAATGCGCTTTCTTTCTATCTTTTGCGCCGTTCGCTCGAAGTCTGAGGGGCCACCTTATTTCTGTTGACCTGTAGATTTTGTTTAATAACTGCTACAAAATAAACTTTATGATTCCTTTTTTCTTTTTTTACACATAACAAGTAGGTACTTTGAATAATTTTATTTAAAAAAAAAATGCAAAACTATTAATAGTTACTTTTGCAATAAAGATAGAATGAAAAAAAGTGATAACAAAAAGCAAATTTATTCAGAAATTCTAATTATCTCGAAATCAAGCTCGTTAAGCACACACTTTTTGTTGTCATTTTTATATTACAGAATTACTTACAATAATGCTAAACATTAAAATTCCGTGAGATTAACGGTTTCTTAGATATTAATACTACTGTATACAACATAAAATACGTTACTTAAGAAAAAAAATTGTCTCAACTCATTGTTTTTGATTTTTATTATTTATTTACTTATTAATTTTTTTATTTATTAACATACCCTAGGTACCATGTCACTTTATTGAATGTGGTGCCATTAGGCAAACTATTTAAAAATTGTCTCTTTTCTCCCTAGCGCTCTTGCACCCTTAAAAGCTTTTAATCCTTATGCTCCGTTAAAGCTGGAGCTGCCTAATGTATATCACAAAGGAGTTAATACATTTGGAGACCGATACTACAGAAACTAATAATATTACCGGTCTTTCATGTTTTGCATTATTGTAGGAGTTATGCTGCAGGATGAAGATGATAACACAAAATATCTGCTTAACGTGTTTTTGAAAAAAATAAGAATTTATAAAAATATTTCCCCTTTGCTTCACATCTTTTCCTGTTCTATAAATTAAACCATCCAATTAGTTTTTTTTTTCAAACAAGAAATTTTAAACGATCATATTTTCTTTCTGTATGAGATAGACGGATTTTACCCCTCCTTAAAGATTTTCTATCAATAATTTTTCGTGTACCATCACGTCGTTCCGGGCGATCACTTAAGTCGGAAATACCCTGTTTAGGGCTCTGGCTTTTTCAAATTTTTTTTAAATTTGTCATATAAGGACAGATGGGAGAAAAAATAATATTGATTTTAATATGCCTTACTTTTTTGGTTCAATAAGGCTTACCTGCCTTACTTCTGAAAATGCTGTAAAAAAGAGAGAAAAGAGTGGAAATCGAAAGAAAATAAAAAGAAACAATTTTTAAACAAGGTTTAAGGTGCCATATCGCCTTACTTCTTTTCTTTCCTGGTAAAGAAGTGAGTATTTGAAGTGTCAGGTGCACATTTTTCTCACAGTGGCGACCGTTTTGAGGCCGAGATGCCGCTCTTTAGTGGCATTTATTTTGAATGGGAAATGGTTGCAATCGATTTGGACCGCTTTCAATTTCCTAAAAGTGTTCGGAAATTTATCTTACTTCAAAAGTTATTCAATAGAGTATCGCCCTTTTGCAGGGATCAATACACGGATGCTCAGTATAAGCTACTATTTTAAATTAATATGCCTTCCCTACTGTCTCTTCTTGAATTGGGAAGTGCTTTATTACACGATGAGATCAATGTCAGATGTGAATTATATATATATTATTTATTTATTTATTTATTATTACCACCTATACAATCTACAAGGAGACATCAAGAGTCCGCACGTAGAAGTGGTTCCAAAGTTATCTTAAAACTGGATAAACTTAATACTATTACATTGGTACGTTGAGCAAAATCTAACGCCATTATTATTTGTCTATATAGTTGCTTGTATTGTATCCAGTGAACAATGCGTTTCCTACAATATTTATAACTTATATTTGTAAATCCTTTATATAGTCCGGTAGTATATTAAATAGTTCAATAATAGCCACAAAGGTAGTGCCTACTAGTCCCACTGTTGAGCTTACAAATAGGCAGAGGAATAGACTTAATTCTGGTTTTGCTTTCACTATCTAAATATGTATCTCTTAAACTGTGGTATGAAAATAGCAAGACTTCTAATTCGTAGCTCTGTGTAATATAAAAGAGAGCATTATATATTTTAAACAAATTAGACTGATTCATTGTATGTCTAAGTCAATAAAATACGTATATTAAATATTTTGTTTTTTTTTTTATAATATAGTTTATATGTTTATCCCATTTAAAATTAGAATGTAGGATTAATCGCAAATATTTGACTTGGTCCGATCTAGTAATCTTGTAATCCTTTATTATTATATCAAATGTATCAGGAATATAATTTTTAAAGAAATTTACCAAAAGTGATAAATATGGTTTTAATTATGTTAGAAGCTGCACGGTTAGAAAATAGCCAGTGATAAACAATTTCAAGTTGTTTAGATATTTTAGTCTTAAGCTACGTCCAGGAATGAGCATCACAGGGAACTGCCGTATCATCAGTAAAAGAGAAAACATTGGGCAATTGCTTCAATAAGGAGTTGATATATATTAAAAAAAGTATTGGACCAAGTACTGTTCCCCGTGGAACACCTATATTAATTTGAATAGAATCACTAATGCAATCGTCGAATTTAGTACTTATTTATCTATTTTTTAGATAATTTCTGAATAATTTTAGTGGTCCCTCTGACTCCAGACCTCTCCACTTTATTCAAAAGTAAATTATGATTGATACAGTCGAAGGCCTTATGTATATCTATAAATGCTACAGCTACTGGCTTAGATCCGTCTAAGCAATCCTTAATATAGTCGGATAATTGAGCAAGAGTGGTATTACAACTTCTGTTTTTCTGAAACCCATATTGGTTTTTACCAATTTTTTTATTTTTATATATAAAATTAATTAGTCTGCTACATATAATCTTTTCAAATACTTTTGTTATATTAGAAACAAGGGAAATGGGTCTATCATTATTTACATCATGTTTATTACCACTTTTGTGTAACAGGATTACATGAGCTTTTTTGAAATTATTTGGCACGTTACCTGTTTCATTAATAAAATTATTAATGTGTTTAAGGGTGTATTATATAATTTGATAGAATTTTTAACGTACAGGCCTGAATACCATCAATGCCTCCAGACGTATATTTTAAAGAATTTATTGTAGCAAAAACCGCGTCCTCATCAGTGTGATGTAAGTAGATAGAATTTGTATATTTTTCATCCTCTACAAGGCCCAATATATCCCCAGAGAGAAACTAAATATGAACAAAAAGAGAAATTGTAGGTTAGATTACATTCTGTCCCCGAATACTGAATTTGTTATAAATGGGAGAAAAAACTGCTAGTAAGAATGAACCAACCTCTATATATATATATATACGTCATTAGCAGTAATAGCCAAAACCATGAATTATTAGTAACTAATAAATATTATTCCGCTTTTCATTACGAACAGCGTATATATAGTAACTTAGTCAGTATAACCCTTCCAGAAAAACATCCCAAATCGTATATAGTAAGAGCGAGCAAATGCCAGAATACTTCAGAGGAGAGCCCCCTCTAGCTGCAAAGCTACCTCCTCAAGCAAGAATCACTGTTAGCGGAAAAGCTACCTTGTCAAGTACCAGCTCCTGCGTCGAGCTGAGAAAACCGTTGCAAACTACACCAAACCAGACCTCTGTTGCCACCATCGAAGAGCAACCGACCGCCACCGGGTGGGTCTTTTTGCCAAAGTCGACGAGCCAAAGCCACAACAAGTCCTCTGTTCACTATTTGAGGCACAAGCCCTTCTGCCAAAACTCCAAGTTTTTGTGAATTTTGTTTAATTCTTATTGAAATGTTAATAAAGTGCTTGACCATTATTGTTTTTACTGTTGTTACAACTAGTAAAACGATAAGAGAGGAGTAGTTTTACAGATAAGGATTATCTGCTGGTCCCTAAGATCATGATTCAATATATTTTGATACAAATTGATTTTATTATTGATTTGTAAATTGAATTATCTTTCTCAATATGCAGATTTATGTATTTTAAATAACGAGTTGTTTGTCGTTATATTTGGGGACGCGCACGGGAATTTCCCGGACTTTTCAGACTTTCAAAGTGTATTTTTAACAAGAGATATTTTCCAAAAATTTTTTCCCATTTTTACTCAGGGGTCCAAAAAACGCCTCTTCTTAACTTTTTCCTTTTATTTACAAGTTTGAATTTATTTGTTTTGGTGCGGATGTAGTGATTGACCTAATTACTCTTAATTTATTTATTTTGTTGAGTTCTATAAAGACAGTTTGGTACCTTCTTCTTCGAAGAGGACTGTAAAAACCATTCTACGTAATATGTAGGGCGCGTAAAATTTTCAAGGTATATTTAGTGGTTAAAATTTGAAATAAAGGCTTTAAACAAAAGGTGTATGATCCATTTTTTTAACTTGTTTTGCTCATTTATTTCAAATACATATTGTGTTGTTTTATAGCATAAACCTATATGAAAATCTTGCACAGGAAAGGGAAGAGGAGTCCAAAGAATTTTATGTATCTTTATAAGGGGGCAGACGAGGTTTGAAAATGTAGAAAATCGTTCTTACTGTTATGGACCAAAAAATTAATAAATATAATTAATAATAAAACAACAATTCAATTTGCACTTGTCACTAAATTTATGTTGTTTTATTATTAATAATCATGAGTAGTCACAAAGTGGAAACCAAAACAATTGAGTTCTTAAAAAAAAAAAATAATTATAAATCTTTTTATATAATTTCAGAATAATTTTATTTCGATATACGTAGTTACTTAAGTTCGGCTATTGTTATCATTATCAAAATTATTGCTTCAGTTAGGTCAATTGAAACCGGAAACTGCATTATTGGGATTTGTTCATGTGAAAAGTAAACAAAGGCGGCTCACGCGCCCGTACTCTCTTATTGCAAAATAAAGGAATATTATATAAGGCAGTAATAAGGCACAGAAATTATTATTATAATCATTACGTTACACATCATCATTACTATTATTATTATCATAAAAGTTAAGAAGAAGAAGTTAATAAGTTACTGTACGTGTATAGTTATCGCCATTATTATAAAATTATAATAAAAACAGAAGTTACAATAAAGTTTATAGTTATCAATATTATTATAAAACTATAACAAATACAGAATTCACAAGGTTACGAAGTTACAAAGTTATAAATTAAGAAGTTACTAGTTATAAGGAGTCGTTACCAACCTGGGCGACAACGATACGTTATTAATAAATGGGCCTTTGTCTTTACCTTACCTAAATTGTGTTGATCTTACCAACATGTATCCCTGTTTATAGTTAATTTACCTGAAAAAGAAAAATTTCGTTAGTACCTATCTAAATTAGAAACACCACATAATTTAAATACTGAAAAAGCGCTTTTCGAAAAGTAGTATTGAAAATTTTCAAGTTACTGTTTAACGGTTTTAGAATTGGCTAATGCGATGAAATCAATAAACACGTTTACACTGCTCAGACAACAACTGGTTGATAATTTGGTTCGAAGATAGTTAAAGGAGAAAAGGGATCCATTATGGTAAGTTAGTACACAGATAGGTTCATATATCATGTCTACACAACAGAACTCAAGTGCAATATGCCATAAAACGAATAGTTCTCTACGGAGAAATAACAGACAGTTTCCCTTAATTAAGTTTACCTGAATGATAATAAATTAAGTATTCCCTTTTCTTAAACTTACTTTCCAATTTATTTTATGAGCTCGGCATTAATTGCTGTCGAGAGAGCCCATGAGTAAATACGTTTTCCGACGTAATAAGAGTGATATATATTGAACCGTTTAGGCGTTTTGGATTCAAGTATTTATTTTTGTTTCTTAGTACCAAAGCATTTATATACATTTGGTATGTCCATTTATATATATTTATATATATATGTAAATGTATATTTATATATTTTGGATACGAACTGAAATAGGGAAACCATTTCAACACAAATTCATCTTCGCAGAAGACGAATAAACACAATACGCTTTCGTCATGTCTTATAAAGGTAGGTCTAATAAAACGCTTGATTCATTCTCCTCGAAAACTCATCCTACAACAGCTCTTCAACCGCCTCTGAACGCTTTACCTCGCTTTAGTTAGACATGAGTTCAAGTTCGAGAAACTGCTTTCTGTGCGAAAACTAATTATAAAATTCAATTATTTCTTTGCCCTCCCGTATCCAAGTGGATTTCATTAGTTCGATTTTAGTCTTAGCTGAATACCGACAATTTTAAAAGTTTCGGTGAATCCAATTCTATTAAAATATCGATGATGACATCTCTTAAAAGAAAAACGGTTCAAATGAATTCATTAACACAATAAATGGAAATTCTTAAGAGTTCTTTCAGAGTGACTTACAACTACACAACTTAAATTATCATATAACTAAGTGAATGACCAATCAACATTTACACTTAAAAGCCTTAGGAAGATTTGTTTTGATACTGAATCTTAGAAGATTTCAATTATTTTACATTAATTTTTATCTATTTTCATTTTGTTTGGGGGCTACTTTTATTCTAATTTTTTTTAATTATGATTATCCCCTTAAGATCAATGAAAGTTTCATAAACGCAATATCAATGATACGGTTTAGGTTGGATTGATCAGTTATTATTAATATAGTTATTTTTTTATAATATGTTCATCCACCCCTAATTATTAAATATTTTACGAAAATAAGGCTCGGTAAAGTTTCAGAAACAATATATTGTATTTAAGACACAATTGTTTTACCATACAACGGTATCATCCGGCTTCAACACGTATCTTTCACCTTCTGTTGTACCTCCGTATTGTGGTAAAACATATTCCGCCGCTTGTGGTTAATTTCCGCACATTCTGTATGTTTTGTATTCATTTTTCATTCAAGACTTGCTAGCATTCCAGACGTTTCCCAATTTGAAACAGCAAACGTTTTTGTTTTTGCAGTTTTGAGTAGACACCTACTTCGGAAAGTTGTTTTTGGTCATGGACTAAGATCCAATAATACCTATCCAGATAAAGCTCTAAGCAAAAGCATTCGGCAGCTGACAGGACAGTGAAACGTCCTATAGAGGAAACTGAAATATGATATTGGGTTCACAAACAACCAACAAAGTTAACCCGTAAAACTGGGGACAATCTATATGTATTCATCGAAATTTTTAGTGAAAATCGCTTGAGATCGCAGGAAGTTGGAACTTCAAACAAGGAAAGGAAGTGCATGCCTGGCGAGTGAGCGCACTGGGTAGGGGCGCAGTAAATGTAAGTAACACGTGTGCGTTAGGAACTTAAGAGACCTGAAACAAAAAAAGCTAAATGTGTAGTAGAGTATGTTTCGTGACTCGTTAAAGGGGCTACATTATCCAAAACTAGAGTTAATATGTAAGCAAGCTACTACACATAGATATCTGGTAGAGTTAGGTATGGGAGATGGATGTGTCTCAGCAAAATGCACTGCACAATATCCTGTGGCTACTGAATTGTGGGATTCCGTCCGCGAAACATCTGCCTTATCGCGCAGTCTTCTCTATCAATTCTCTGGATTTGGAATGGTGAAAAACAATTAAAAAAATTGAAATTCCACTTGATGCTTTCAAAAGTGCAATTTTTGTTCTCGCCAATGTTCAAATAAAGTTATGGGGTTTAAAGTACAGGACGTTAGTCCATACCAGTAAAAACATCTTTACATCCTACAAAAACACTGTTATTAGATAATATATTTTATTATCCGTCTGCACTTATGTGATATTGATCTATAACATCCACTTACTAATACCGGTTTAATGTTTTCGTGCCCCTCTTCCGTCGTTGGTTTCGTAAGAATGGTTTTTAATTTAACTAGATTTAAAGATAGTTCCAATGTTGTAGAAAAGTAGCAACAAAACAAATTTTGAAAGGAGGGCAGAGAAACATGCCAATCTCATCGGAATAATTTTAAATATTTAAATCAGTATTCAGACAGTACGAACTGATGTGTTGCAGAGCGGCATTAATTTTGGATGCTGTTAAATTAATCATTAGGGACCTACATATCGCTGTCGAGCAAAGCTTCTACACAATATAAAACAACAACAGTCTATCTCATTTCCTACTCTGTGTTCAGCCGCAGAAATACACTTATATGGATATATTTTCATTGTTAATTTTAGTGCGAATGACATGGTCATATATGTACTACTAACTAGCAGAAAATAGAACGATGAAAACTGACAAAATAAAATCAGTAAATTGTAGATGAATAAATTCAATTTGTGCATTAAAAACCAACCTACTTATTTATTTACTGACAATTTTGCAGTCACGTTAAACATATTTACTTTTACAGTGCAAATTTACTCCTAAATACATTTCATTTAGCGTCACCATACCACTTCTTTCCACTCATTTTTTTCGTATGATAAAGTTTAATTCAAATTTGCTGGTAGGCAGAAGGAGATGGAATTTCGTCTAATCTGGCCTTATAATAAATTCACATACGTCATTAAACTATCAAATTTATAGAAAACATTATACTATTTTGGTGGTTAATGTCGATTTAAGTATGACGAGTCCAGTCAATATAGCTCTGAAATCGAAATTTTCAGTAATGTGGAAATCTTGAGGATTATATAATTTCCTGTAAAGTATAAGTTTCCTCGCTTCCCGGCAAAGGCTTAAAAACAAATAAAAAGTATTTTTTGCTATTATCCCGAAAACAGTAAAAGGTATTAGAAAATTTCTTGATTAGCAAGTGTAAAAAATTGAATTTTACATAAAAAAGGTATTTATGTGGAAAAATGCAATTTTGAATGGTTAAGCTGCTACAAAGGTTGCAAATTTAAAATGTTAAAAAATTTCTAGTAATGTTGGTTTATTTTAAAATTGATTTAAGACTAAGTGTAAGTAAGTTTGATGCAAATAAGCAAGTTTCCGTTTTAGAGTTGGCTATTAATTATAGCGTAATAGTTTAACGGAACGAATAAATACCAGTGAATAATAGTAGTACCTTACAACACTAGCGAGTACAGTAATGAAAGTGACTTTTAATTAAACTTTAGCATGGAAATGTTTACTGCGTAGGTGTTTATGTATACCTCATAAGTTTTTAATAATACCTGCAAATTATGTTTATTGCTCATGAATTATTAATCAAGCGAATGAATTCAAAGTGATTTAATGCAGGATAAATGAATATGAATTTACGTTCCCATATCTACATTAAAATGGTGAATTCATCGTTGAAGATGCAACAGTATGAAATATTGTGGTTAATCTGCACGGTAAAGAGCTATTAATATTAATTTAGAACTAATTAGTTCGGTTCAGGAAGGTAACTTTCACCATTGTTTATTAACAGCAATGTAGGTTATTAAGCCACCTCAAAAACAATCGATAGTTGTTATTTTAACATTTTCATACCTCAACGTTGATATCTTCGTTAGAACCGTTTTAAAACTTATAACTCGGCAAGAGTACGATTTCTGTGGTGCCACCATTTGAAGGTCGTTTTTGACTAGTGATGGGCACTATCGAATAAAAACTATCGAACTATTCCATAGTTCACTACTACTCGAACTATTCGATAGCTGGAAAGTATTTGAATAAAAAAAGTATTGAATAGTTTTAGTAACTAACTGCATCGAATGTAGTTACTGAAAAACTAGTAGTTACTTTTTTTATTCGAATACTTTTCAACTATCGAACTGAACGTTGGAATCGTGGTTGGAATGGGTAAATGGTACGTTCGCGCATTGGCTACTACTTCGCTACTTCCTCGTAGCAGAGCCGAATAATATAAACAATTCTATAATTATTAGACGTTTTCAATACATACATACATACTTTAAAAACATAATTTTCTATGGCGCCAATTTATACTCGTTAAATATGAGAAAAAATAAAATGCAAATAAATAATTAATAATTTTTAAATTAGTGTAGTGAGGATTTGAGTCATAAATACTTACTATATGTTTGTACTGCGTACTTATGATTACCCAAGAAAAAATAAAATAAGTGCAGAAACATATAAAAAAAGTAGTTTAAATTAAAAATTAAAAACTCTCCATTCGTCGTCCTATCACAAATACCTTAATAAGAACAAAAGATGTTTCTTAAACACTTATTTTAGTTCAATAACAATAAAGTAGGTATATCAATTAATAATACAAATAAGTTCGCTTACCTAAGTAAATAATAATTTTATCAAAGTAATAAGAATTATAAACCATGTTTCAAGCCGAGGTTATTTATTATTATCAGCATAGCCTGTTTGTTTTTTTTATCTATACTAGCATATGAATCGTATATTTGTCTGTTAGTATACACGTTCGTATCAGTATATTTGTATGTTAGTATGGACCGAGCGATGGATAACCGTCTGCTGCCTGACTTTCGTGTATTTTATTTTTATTTGGCCGTGAAAAACAGAAAAAAAGATTAAAAAATTCCAGGTACTACATTTCTCGAGATATTGAACCAAAAATGTGAAAAAAATCATTTAATTGAAAACAGTTCCGTTTCCGTGAGCACACTCATATAGCCTATAGGCTTATACAAATGACTTTTAGTCCTATAAAGGTAAATCGAGGTCGCTGAACACGTTGGTTGTATTGAATCGATATCTCGATTAGTTTCGGAGATATTGAGCGCGGAATGTGCATTGCACTTTTGGGTGGTGTATAGCACTTCAAACATTTTAATCATAGCGACCACTTTATACCATAACCTAAGCAAAACCCTCCTGGTCGTGTATTATAGCACTTTTCGCTGCTGCATAGCACTTCAAGGATTTTAACCATAGCGACCACTTACTTCATACCATAACCTAAGCAAAACCCAAAAATTCAACGATTTGTTTTCACATTTTTGGTTCAATATCTCGAAAATATAGTGTCTGGGATTTTTTAACCATTTTTCTTCGTATTTTCACGGCCAATTACATAATAAAACACATTTGTTTCATAAAAAATTTCAATTAGATTTTTCGACTTTCGAACTTCATATCTCGAAAACTAAGCGAGTAGGAATTTTTTTACTGTTTTTCCCGTCCTCGATTACATCTAAAACGACCTTCAAATCGTGGCGCCCCAGAAATCGTACTCTCGCCCATAACTGGTTAAACACCACATAGCGTTTCAGTGGAATGAACAAAAATAATAACTAAAATACCTATGTGTCATATAAGTAATAATTGGCTAATAAGTACTCATAATTTTTAATATTTGATTTTAAATGTTTGTACTTTCCTTAAATTAAACACAAAAAGAAACATTTTAATTAAACAAATCAAACCACAAATATTTTCTGTTTTGCATTTGTTCTAACTGTAAAGTAATACATTTTATTCTCTAAAGCTGTACATTCTAAAAGAGGAAAAGAAGAAGGAAATAGCGGTTCTAGTACTGTAGCTTCGTATTTGTAGAACTAAGTTATGGACGATCTCAGCTCTCATATCTTAGCTACCTTTGTTTGAATTCAGTGCAAATTCTCTAGAGAATCGTTTGTTTTACGGCAATCCTTGGAACATAAATTAAAACGCGCACGAAGACGCTACCATTCCACTTGCCGTTCTGCTATTTCCCCTCTAAATCCCGATCTTTCTAGTCCTCGCATTATACGTTTCCTCTTTACTTAGATAAATATGTAGTTGTATCTACTCACCCATCTTCTTTGTAAAACACTTAAATCATTCTTGTACACATTTTAATTTAATCTTTAGTGGAGGATATATGGTAAAATTGTTCAATGTAAAATAATTCCTGTCAATATTTAATTCAAATGACTGACCAAAATAGAATGTAGTTGAAAACAGGGGAGTAGTTTTTTTTTTTGTAAAGATTTATACGGGCATAAAGTACTAGGGTTCATATAGGAAACCCTTGCAGTTTTATTTCTCTCCCTATCATTGTAAATAACATCAATTTGTACATAGTGTAAATACATCTATCAAACCAATTTCGATCGTCATCATTTTTACCTTTAACTAACAAAAAACCACCTGGCCTCCATTAAGTTGCAGTCCAGGACAAACGTCGTACATGGTCCTTCGAGTCGGATTCAACTAAAATAAACATTCAACTACCAACTTGTTCTAATTATCATCAACTTTTGTGTGCAGTGTTTTTGTGTAAGTGCGAAACAAGTGCTATCATCAGTGCTAGTGCATATAAAACAAGTGCTATCTGTGAAACGCGTATCAGTGCATCCAAGTTCAACATCATCTACTCACCAAACTCTTCTTGTGGATTATCATCTTCGACGAGACGAGACTTCAACAGCAACTAAAGGTAGGACTCATACTTTTTTTTATCGTCAATTAGTGCTCCTTGTTTCTTCCTTGAACGTTTTTTTCGCTTTACCTTATCACAATCATCGAATATGCTGAACTCTTCCCAAATAAATGTCGCTGAACAGAAGTTAACAATACTTAAACGCAGACGAGGAGAAATCAAGGCAAAAATTACCAGACTCAAGAGTAGTTTCTTGGAAAAACAAGATCTAACATCCGATGTGGAAGAAACCAAATTTAGGATAGAAATTCTCATCGAACAGTTCAAACAAATCTATCAAATTCATGAAGAAATCGTATCAGAAGATCTCGCTGATGAAGAAGTTCACACAACGGAACTAACTAGCATTGAAGATTATTGTTACAAAATTGTCAGCCAAGTTCGGAAGAACTCCGATAATTATTGGAATACATCACATCACATTCTTTACCACTCTTTGATGGCAATATAGAAAACGGGCGTTCGTTCCGTGACAAATTTTTATCATGCATCGGAAACAGTTCCATTCCCCATTCCGCAAAATTCCAATACCTGATTGCTTCATTAAGTAAAAAGGCCAAGAGCGCAATTGAAGCAATAGATGCAACAGAAGGTAACTACACGGTGGTATGGGAAATTTTGGAAAATAAATTCAACAATAGTAGAAAGGCAATTTTAAAACACTGGGACATACTTCACAATATGTACTCCGAAACTACATAGAGATACTCCTGAAGCTTTCAACAACTTAATCGACAACTTTAATCAACATTTAAAATCTTTAGGGGAACCAGTGGATAATTGGGACACTTGTGTCATATATTTACTACTTTCGAAAATTAATGATCACACCAAGTTTCAATGGGAAGCTACTTTAAATGATAATAAAATGCCGAAATATTCTTCCCTAATTGACTTCCTTCAGAAACGCGCCAATTGTTCTGAATATTCAAGGAACCCACCTAAAGAATCGTCATACAAGCAATTACGCAATTCGAATCCTCCTATCAAACACCAATTTCAATCAAGACCTCAACATACACTTCTGTCTACCAACAAAAATTCATCAACTTCTAGAAACGCCAATCCATTCAATCAAACCTTATTCATCAAACAAACAACATTACGTTCAAATTATCCCTTTTCCCATTTGCAAGGAAGATCACACAGTATATAAATGTAGAACATTCAACGACTCATCAATGCCACATCGCATTTAGTTTGCCAAAAAAGCGGCCCTGTGTTTGAACTGCTTAGGCAAGGGTCATTCACCCATTAATTGTAAAGGCGGCAAATGTCGAATTTGCAATCAAGGTCATCCCACCATTTTACACCCCGATGTACAGCCTACAATCAGTACCGAACTACCTGCATTATCCACGGAATCCAGCTGACTACACTCGGGCCTTATAAAATCCCATTCTATAGATACGCCTACCAACGACCTCATACATACTACTCTTCTTTACGTTTTTAACAATAATAAATGTAAAGTACTGTGTAGTGCTATTATCGAGACTGGGTCAACCACCAATTTCGTAACTCAAGAATTTGCATCAAAATTGAAAATACAACCAAAGGAATCTCACATTCTCATTGGAGCTGTAAATGAATTGTCGACGACAGCCAATCACTGGATCAGCGCAACAATAACGTCACAAAATCATGGGTATCAAAAAACAATTGATTTTCTGATTGTCCTAAAAATCTTATCGTTCACTCCTGATCAACAGTTTAAAAATCATGCAGTAATAAAGGAGTCAAGCCTCACCACAAAGGTACGCGTCGTTTTTGACGGTTCTGCTCCATCTAGTACCGGCATCTCATTAAATGACACTCTTATGGTAAGACCAATAATCCAAGATGACCTATTTTCGGCGGTGATTAGATTCCACATTCCAAATTATTTAATCACGGGAGATATAGAAAAAATGTTCCAACAAGTTCTAGTGGGAGAAGAAGACCAAAAGTATCTTCGATTTTTTTGACGGGAAGAAAACGGAGCTGTTTCTACATATCAACTGACAACAGACACGTTTGGACTTGGTCCGGTATCTTTTCTAGCAATACGAACGATTCATCAACTAGCTGACGACCAAAAGGAAAACTTTTCAATAGCAGCAGAGAGTTTAAAGAAATATTTGTATGTTGACGATTATTTAGATGGCGCATCAACTATAGAAGAAACCATAAAATTAAGAGACGACGCCATTAATCTACTTAAACTAGGTGGCTTAATCTGAGACAATGCGCTTTAAACTCACCGCAAGTACCTACTACAAGGACTGCCTAACTGCAGTATCAATAAATAATTACAGGACAAAAGTAATTCTACTCTAAAAACGCTAGACTGGGACTCCGAAAGGGATAAAATAATATATATACAGTTAAACCAATTCCTTCTTCCTTTAGCATCACTAAGCGAATTCTTTTTTCGGAGGTATCTAAAATTTTTGATCCTTTGGGATTATTAAATCCTGCAATATTTCCAGTTAAATTATTAATACAGAAAATTTGGAAATTGAAAATGGACTGGGACGAGTCTTTACCTTTAGATATTCAAACCCGTTGGTCTACATTTATGTTACAACCTCCAATCCTGAATAAAATGTCATTCGACCGAAAACAGATAAATCTGGTGACGTTCGCGTCAGACTTCTTTGCGTTAAATCAAAGGTTGCCCCCATTAAAACCATTCAGACAATACCATAATTAGAATTATGTGCTGCAAAATTACTGTCCCATTTGTATCATACAGTTAAATCATCTATACTCGCAATAATCGATGAAACTATATTTTGGACAGACTCAACGATCGTTCTTCATTGGATCAATAAATCACCCGATCATCTGCTCACCTTCGTCGCTAATCGAGTTTTCCAAATCCAAACCAAAACAAACAAATCCGAATGGCGACATGTGCGTACACATGATAACCCAGCTGATTTATTATCACGCGGTGTACAACCACATGAACTGGGTAATATCACCACCTGGAGAGAAGGGCCGGTTTGGTTATCCGGGGGAGAGGGTGAGTGACAAGGATCTAGCGACCGAGCGTCCGCATTTCGATTTCATGGCTTCGCGCACGCGCAATCGGATTGTTTGAGACTGTTTGACAGTGATGTTTGCGAGTATTTGCGTTTGTTTTGCATCATATGTGGTCTATAGTCTTTATAGTCTATGTTTATAGTTTTGTGGCTATCATATGTTTTATGGATTTTTGTATTTTTGTAAATATTCCTGTATATAATTTTATTTGTGTATGTTTAATTTGTAAATATTCCTTTCTTCTAATTCTGTTTCTATACTGTCACTTTACCTGATGTGTGAAAAGAATTATTGATCTATGAAAAAATTAGGTACCTATTTATTTTTTAGCTTGCTGTAGCATCCACACAGCCTACACAAAAACTTTACTTTGCTCTCGAAAGTCTCCTGAATCCCTTCATTTTAATGCTTCAAAAGAGCTTAATGCAAACATTTTTAATTTTATGAATATATAGATAAGAGATACTATAGTATAATTATATATAGTGATGGGCACTATCGAATAAAAACTATCGAACTATTCGACAGTTCACTACTATTCGAACTATTCGATAATAGAAAAGTATTCGAATAAAAAAAATAATGAATAGTTTTAGTTACTGAATTTAGTTACTGAAAAAATAAATAAATAAGTGCAGAAACATATAAAAAAAGTAGTTTAATGTAAAAATAAAAAACTCTATTTGTCGCCCTATAAGAAATACCTAGATAAGAACAACAGATATTTCTAAAACACTTATTTTAGTTCAATAACAATAAAGTAGGTACAGCAATCAATAATACAAAAAAGATCGCTTACCTAAGTAAATAATAATTATATCAAAGTAATAAGAATTAGAAACCATGTTTCAAGTCGAGGTTATTTATTATTTTCAGCATAGCCTGTTTGTTATTTTATATATACTAGCATATGAACCGTATATTTGTCTGTTAGTATACACGTTCGTATCAGTATATTTGTATGTTAGTATGGATCGAGCGATGGATAACCGTCTTCTGCCTGACTATCGTGTAATTGAAAAAAATAGTAATTATTAAATTCATTCGAATGAATTCATTCGATAGTTAAAAGTAGTCATTTAGTAATTATTCGATAGTTCAATTTATTCGATAGTGCCCATCACTAATTATATGTAGTGATAGGACTGTGAACCCAACCACAAATTCAAATTAACCGCCGACTCACCGGTATGACAGCCCCGCACAAGTCAAGCAATTAATGCGCATGCGCGAAGCCATAGAATCGAAATGCGGGCGCTCGGTCGCTAGATCTTTGTGGGTGAGTGGCCTGATCAGCCAACTACTTCCAACAATCAAGATCTACCTGAATTGCGAAAACGTACCTGCCTCTTTACTACTACAACCGATGACAGCATCCTTCATCGGTATTCTTCATTCAACAAATTATTACGTATTGTTGCGTTGTGTTTACGATTTAAAAATAAACGCAAAGGTTACTTAACGGTCATTGAACTCCGTTAGGCTTCAACAATAATACTGAAATTGGTTCAACAATCCTCCTTTTCACACGAAATATCTTGTCTACAACTCAAAGTACTCTTATCAATTAAAAGTAACATCTTATCACTACATCCATTTCTCGACAAAAACGGAATTCTAAGAGTAGCTGGAAGACTTCAGAATTCTAATCTAGCTTTTAATCAACAATATCCTATACTCCTACCGAAATCTCATCACATAACTAAATTAATTATTCAACAAGAGCACATAAATAGTTTGCATTCAGGGATAAAGCTAACTCTTGCAAATTTACATCTAAACTATTGGCCTATCAATAGAAAGAATCCACAAATGTGTACGTTGTGCTAGAATTGATCCGGTACCCGTTAATTATGTCATGGGCAACTTACCTTCAGTACGGGTCAAACAAACTCGACCCTTTCTCAATACAGGGGTCGACTACTGCGGACCTTTTTACATAAAGGAAATAAAATTTCGTAATGGGGGCAAACTAAAGATTTAATGGAATCTAAGCTCGGTTTTTTATGAAACATTTCTAATAATAATAGTAAAAATACTTAAAATGCGAATAATGTCTCAACAATGTTCAACAATGTTTTTTTTTTATTTTTACTATTATTAAAGTAAAGATTTATGTCGCAATTTTTATTTGCCTTGCAGTTAAAGCAGTACATCTCGAAGTCGTCACAGATCTTACAACAGAAGCATTTCTAGCAGCATGACGGCGTTTTATAGCGAGAAGAGGTCATTGTTCATCGCTTTACTCCGATAATAGGACTAATTTTGTAGGAGCTAATAACGAGTTAAAGGATTTAGCCCAATTATTCTCATCAGAGCAACACAAACATCAAATCAACAATTATCTCTTGCACAAGGGAATGACATGGAATTTTATACCGCCATATGGGAGGTATTTGGGAAGCAGCAGTAAAATCTTTTAAACACCATTTAAAGCGTGTTGTGGGTTCCTAATTACTTACTGTTGAACAATTCTATACGCTAACAACCGAAATCGAAGGCATTCTTAATTCTCGGCCATTAACAACTTTATCCACAAATCCCAACGATCCTGTTGCCCTTACTCCTGCGCATTTTTTAATTGGCGATTCGCTCATGTGTCTACCTGCTCATGACTATTCTGATAGTCCACCTAGTCGATTATCTCTTTGGCAGCATATCCAAAAGATGAAACAGGACTTTTGGGTTGGACGGCACAAGGAGTATCTTCACGAACTAAATGTTCGTAACAAATGGAAAAAGGGTGAACACACGATTAAAGAAGGTTCCGTCGTCATCATCCGTGATGACAATCTCCCTCCTTTAAATTGGCGACTTGGTACAGTCGTTAAATTTCAACCTAGTTCTGTCGGAATAATTCGAACTGTAAGCGTAAAAACAATGAACGGTATAGTGGAACGTAATGTGAAAAGACTGGCATAAATTTAGTAAATTTCGTTCGGATTTCCTATTTTTAGCTAATTTTTTGCAAATTTCAATGTTAGAATAATAAGCTGTAAATATCGAACGTTGTATATATTTAGGTGTCTATTAATTTTTAATTCTATATCAATCACTTGCTCGTTTATAACTCTCAACCGGGGGACTGTTACGTCCCTGTACATCGGCATTTTTATTATTGTGTATTTTTTCTTATTTTAACTTTCTCACGTTTTCTTATTCCTTTTTTAAATCTGTATTCTTTGACCCGTTTATTAACAATTATTGTTCTATTGCCGCTTTCAAATCCCTTGTCCATTTCCAGTAATCGACGAATCCCTTACTAATTACACCCTTCATAAGCTATTTTCGGCGTTACTGCCTTTTAGTTTTAAAAAAAAATTATTTTATTTAGATTACCAAATATTTATTTGAAACTTCACATTTAATCTTTAAACTAAATATAGGCAGGAGTTACTATTTTATGCGCCTCAATCATAACAATATTATTCGTCGTGTTAAGGTTTTCATAACCGAGCTGTTTGATGTTGATTTAGTAACTGGTTAAACAAAATGATAATTACAATAAGGTAAACTTATGAAAATGTTGTGTCAGCTCGCAGACAGTCTGCGTCAACAATACTACTTATAATATAAAGATAAGCCACGCATTAATGTGAAAGGTTAGCAATCTTTACATTGTTGACTCCTCCCCTGCTAAGATGAAATTTTACACCTTTGTAAAATTGAATTATTGATAAATTAAATCATTATTAAATTGGAAAAAGGGTGGAAAATTTCATCCTTAAACTTTTCTTAAAATGAATACAATTAAAACTTTTACATGAAAATGTCAAATAATCTTAAATCTAATTATTTTCTGCGAGGTAGAGGAATGGCTTCTTCTTTTACTGTTTCCTCATCCTCACTGTTTTTATTTATTTTTTACAAATAAATTTCTTATGTCTATAGCAATAATATGTGATTAACAAAAGTATAATAATTATTATTAAAATAATTGTCGTAATCGGGAAAATGTGTCGTGCATCATCAACTTCACTCGCGTACACTATTCGGTCGTTGGCTTGGAGAGTTAATTTCGATAATTGGTCCAAGTCAATTGATTTTAGATTTAGCTGTACAGGTTTTACATTTAAAATGTCTTTAATGTTTGTTGGCAAATAAACAGGTGTTTCTAACGTAATATCTTCAATTTTAATGTATTTGAAATTTTTGGCTACGAATGAGCAAGAAGTTGGTAAAGTAACTAAAAATGTGCCATTTAATTTATGGACCTCCTCGATTTGACAGTTTGTATGAATTAAAGTTTCAGTTGGTAAAATTAAAATGTATTTTGCGTCACTTAACACTTCCACAATTTCGTTGGTGACATCGACAGGGATGTGTTTGCATGACGGATTATTTTTAATTTGAAGTAAATTTTTAATACAATTATCTTGTTTGTAGTTCTTTTCTAAAATTTCGGTTGGACAATAATATTCTTGCTCCAGACGTTTACATTGTTTCTTTAAATAGTAGATTTTATTTTCTGATAGCGTTACATACGATGTAGGTGGTATAATTATCATGTTTTGACTTGTTGATATTGAAAACAAGTGATACAGATTAAAATTAGTTTCATCTAAAACTGGTACATGCAACAAAAATACAATGTGATCTGCGGTTGTATAGAATTCTACTTGGATTGTTCTTAAAAATAAGACATTATTGTAACTATAGTACGAGTCTTCATTATGAAACTTGCGTAACGTTTGTCTCATATCTTTTATATGTTGTTCTGTTATCAGACTTGGATGTAAGGAATTTAATGTTGCAAAGCTCACTGAGGTTTGCTAATCTGTTATTATTGACTTAAGTTGGTTAATTAAAGTTTCTACGGTAAAAATGCTCGTTTGCATACTCTCTCTTTCTCTAACTTTATTTATTGATTGCGGTATAATTTCGAAATTTGCTGTAATGCTGTTAATTGTCTTATTGAATTCTTTAATTATTATTTTATTTATTCACACTTGTCTATAAAAATGATTAATTAGGTTTGCCTGATTTGTTTCTAACCTTCTAAGAGTAGCATCGTATCGTGCGCCGTCGTCTGCGTCTAATGTACCTGATACAAATTTAAAAATTGATCCTATAGCGTTTATTAATCCTTGTTTATTTCGTCTTTCTTGAGTTAAAAAGATGTCAGGGTGGATTTTAATTAATTGTTCTCTTAAGCGTTCGTTCTGTTGCTGTAAATATGTTATTTCGCGTAACATGGAAACGTCTTTAATATTATCGGTGTTTTTATATAATTGACCTAAAACTTCTCTAATTTTAATTATTTGTTCTCCAAGTGGTTTCAGTGGGTATTTATGTAAGAATGTGTGTTGACTTATTTGTACACGTGCTTTGCCTAACTTAATTGGTAATATACCTGCATTATTAATAAGATCTTTTATTTGTACTACCTGTGCTAAAATTTGGTGTACCCACAGTATGTACATTATCTCCATTCGTATCATCTGTAACAAAAACTTTTTTTTAATAATGGTTTCCTATAGGGTTTCATTTCTTGTTTATGATATATTTTTCCCTTTTCTGTCCTTATTTTGTCACCTTAATCCTGTTCTACTACTTCTCTACGGTAATTGGGTGCCTTTTTATCTCGCATTGTTTTCCTAAAATATACTGACCGATTTTTTGGGATTTCTAAAAATTTTGTCTTTTCGTATTTTGGTTGTATTTCGGTGAGATTAGTTTCTAATCGTGATAAAAAATCTACATTAGCATTATTCCTACCCTTCTTATATGTGATGGTATAGTCAAATTCTGCTAGTCGTAATCGCCAACGTATTAATTTCGAATTTGGATCTTTCATGTTAAATAACCATTGTAATGGTTTATGGTCGGTAATGATATTGAACTTTTGTCCATATATGTATGGCCTAAATACCTTTGTTTCCCATACTACGGCAAGACATTCTTTTTCTATTGTCGAATAGTTAATTTCGGCGTTGTTCAAAGTTCTACTAATATACATGATGGGTCTATCATTTCCTATTGTTCCTTGGGATAATACTGCACCTAATCCGACGTTTGAAGCGTCACACGTGATATTAAATGGTTTCTCGAAATTTGGATAAATTAGTATAGGGGGATTGATTAAAATATTTTTTATGTTTTCAAAAGCTTTAATAAATTCCGGTGTATGCTCGATCTTCGCGTTCTTCTTTAGACACGTGGTTAGTGGTTTTGTGATTGTTGCGTAATCCTTTATGAATTTCCTATAATAACCTGAAATACCTTGGAATTATTTTATTTGTTTTGCGGTTTTTGAAAACGGTACGTTTTTAATTTTATCAATTAATTTTGGGTTTGGTTTAATTCCATGCCTTGTTACTATATGTCCTAAATATTTAATTTCTGTTAAACAGAATTCCGATTTATCAATTTGGATCTTAAATTTATGCTCTCTTAAACGTTTAAAGACGGTTTCTACGTTCCGTAAATGTTCTTCAAAAGTTTTGCCTAATATGATAATGTCGTCAAGATAAACTAAACAGATCTTGTTTAAAAGTCCTTGCAATACTTGATTCATTACCCTTGCAAAACATGCGGGGGCGTTACGGAGTCCAAAAGCCATTCGTAAAAATTGAAAATGTCCTTTGTCTGTTGAAAAAGCTGTTTTGTGTCGATCGGCGGGATCGATTTCTATTTGGTAATAACCACTTTTAAGATCTAATTTTGTAAAATAGTTCGATTCGCCTAAAAAATCTAGTATTGATGTTATATTGGGGATCGGGTGTTTATCATCAATGGTCTTCTCATTGAGCTTGCGAAAGTCAACGACCATGCGCCAATCGGTTTTTCCGTGTTTATTCGGTTTTTTGGGTACGAGAAAAATAGGACTACTGTATGGTGAAGTACTCTCTTCTATGATGTTTTGTTCTTTTAATTCATTAATTTGTCTATCTATTTCGGCTTTCTGTGATACAGGAAAACGATACGGTTTTGCGAATACGGGAATGTCGGAGTTTAATGGTATTTTATGTTTCGTTGTACTGCTAAACGTTAATACGTCGCCTTCTTTATAAAATACATCTTGGTATTGATTACACAAGTTGCCTACCTTTTCCTTTAATTTTGGATCTAAATGTGTTAAGTCTAATTTTGAAGCTAGATTGTTTGTTTTAGAAATATGATAATTTGGTCTATACAAATTACATATATTAACCTGTGTCTGATCTATGTGTTGGGCTTTTATTTTAATTTTAGTGGGGTCATTTATTGGTTTTCCGTATACAGGAACTTCACAGTGAAAATTTTCTGCGGACGTTATTGTTTCTGGAATAAAAGATCCTTGAATATTTTGTTCCGGTATTAGTACGGTGTCTTTCCTAATTGGGATTGAAAAATTTTGTTTTTGGATTCCATTTGCCAAAACTGTGTCATACTTAACTAAATGTAGTTCTTGAGAATTAACGGTTATGGTTCCTAGCCTGTAATTAATTATCGCATCCATGGTTTCCAATGCATCTAAACCTAACAGAATGTCGAATTCATGATGAAATGGTACTACGAAATACTTTAACATTTGGCCTGGGTGAAACAAATCAATTTTTAAGCATTCGTTATGTTTAGTTTGAGTTGTGATTGTTTTCAACAAGAAATTTTCGGGGTAGATAAAATCTGCGTCTAAGTTTTTAGCCAAAACTGGATTGATTAGAGATTTTGTTGCTCTGGTGTCGATTAAAATTTTTAATGTTAATCCGTCGTTTAGTTCTAGAATGAGACACGGTAGATTATTTCTATTCTGTACAAAAATATGATTTTGGTACCTTTCTAAATTTTCTCCGAGGCAAGTAGCTTAAAATTTACAGTTTCTGGAGGTAACTCGTTATTTGTTGGTTCTTCTTCACCTGATTGTTCAACATTATAATCTGTCGTAACACATGGATTATCGAATTGTGCGTAATCGTTTTAATAGTCTGAATAAGTTTGGTTGTTTTCTAAATTAGGTTGTTGATCTGTCTGGTCGTAA
Source organism: Agrilus mali (assembly GCA_029378335.1). Taxonomy (NCBI): domain Eukaryota; kingdom Metazoa; phylum Arthropoda; class Insecta; order Coleoptera; family Buprestidae; genus Agrilus; species Agrilus mali. The sequence goes on from CM055658.1 coordinate 12,441,068, forward strand.
CAATAGTGATGATAGTGACTATCGTCTATTTCTGTAAAATTAAGACGCGGTTGTCGCCAGTTTTTGAAGGCTGTCCTATCAAAATTATTCGTCCTGGTACTATTATTTGGAGGTGAACTAAATCTATAGGTAACAGATTTTTAATTTTGATTTGGTTGTCTAAAATTATTTTGGTTATAATTCTGATTTGTTCGGGTTACATTCAAGTTTGGTGGTCTTAAATTAAAGTAAGTGTTATTATTTGGTCTATACGGTGATGGATTTCGCTTTACGTTACCGACGTTAAATCGTTGTTTTACTAACTCAACACCGTTATTTCGAAATGGATTTTGATTTTCATAGGATCGGTTAATTTTGGGTGATGCATTTTCGGGTGTTTTTGACGATTGATTTAGTTTGTGTTTTTTTAAAGTGTGTTTTGAAAAATAATTTAATACAGTACTGGTTGCTGCGGCGAAGCTTTCATGATCTTTAACGTCTAGAATAGTTTGAAGCATCGTGGGGCAGTTATTATATAAAATTTCAATTGCTGTTTGTTCATTAACTTGTTTGTGAATTAATTTTTGATCTTCGGTTATATTTATGTCCATATTAATTTTTAAGTCTAGTTTAGTTTGTGTTGTTTTAATTCTTTCAACAAAATCACTTATACTCTCATTTTGTCTAATTTTCATATTCTTAAATTGTTGTGCCAAAATTTTCCTATCAGTGAGGTCACCAAATTTATTACGTAGTGCATTCTTAAGAGCGGGCCAATCTTCAATATCTGTTCTACATAAAATAAAGCTATTCGCGTCGTCCACTAATTTACTACATATCAAACAAAATGTGTACTTATTTAATGTGTCGTCATTACTGTTTCCGTATTTGTTATAAAATTTGTCAACCCTAATGATAAATGTTTCGAGATATTCAGGTGTTCCATTAAATTTTGGGAGAATTGCTCCGTAATTTTTTGCTGCTGCGACAAGTTGTTTTGTAGTAACAGGCATTGTGTCGTCACTTAGATTATGCTTAATTAATGTGTGTCTAACTAATAAAAGTTGGTGTGTCGAGTGTTCGATACTTTCGCTATCGAAACCTCTAAAATTTGGTGATCCTAATCTTAGTTCGTTAAACGATTCGTTTAGTAATTCACCTACGTCTACTGGGTCACTCATAAAGAAAAAACTAAACCTAATAAAATTGTCTAACTTTTCCTATATAAAATAGAAAGATGTAATTTTAATTTAATCTAAACAATTACAATCGAATTCCTTCAGATAGATAAAGAGTTGTGTGCAACTCTCTCTTTACTAAATTTATTCTGATCCAAACTTTTGATTTAAACTAAGCTTAACTGAAGTTTAACTTTGAAACTTTGTCGTAAAATAATTAAGATTTTTCGGTCGTATTATAGTTATTAATAATGTCCAATGATATGCAAAAGTAATTGACTTTGTAATACAATTAAATTGATAATATTAATAAAAGAAATTTAAAACTAATAGTGGTAATTGAAAGTACCTTTGATTTGTGTGCGTCGATTTCGCTTTTCGAAGTTTCGGAGATGATTTCCTGATGCGTTGATTTTCTTTTGCCTTTTGACGGAACGGTTATGTCCTCAGAGTCTGGTGGATGGGAGACCGCTGTGTTGTCCTTGGCGTTTTTTGATGATTTTTCGGCGGTACGGTTATGTCCTCAGAGCCTGGTGTGGTTGGGAGACCGTTATGTTGCCTTTACGTTTTGGTGCTCGTTTGGGCAATGCGGTTATGTCCTCAGCGCCTGTATGGTTGGGAGACCGCTGTGTTGCCTTAGGCGCTTTTGATGATTTTTGGGCAGTACGGTTATGTCCTCAGAGCCTGGTGTGGTTGGGAGACCGTTATGTTGCCGTTGCGTTGGTTGGTCCTGGTGGAACGGTTGTATCCTCAGAGCCAATTTGGTTGGGAGACCGTTGCGTTGTCCACTCACGAACTTTTTCCACATTCCAATTTTACTTTGTTGGGTTTGTCAAACTTCGCGGCTACGGGATCACTTTTGCCGAATCACCGCTTGCAAATTTGGGAAGTTCTCGGAAAAATCCACTAAGACTGCGCCAGTTATGTTGGGCGTTACTGCCTTTTAGTTTTAAAATAAAATTATTTTATTTAGATTACCAAATATTTATTTGAAACTTTACATTTAATTTTTAAACTAAATATAGGCAGGAGTTACTATTTTATGCGCCTCAATCATAACAATATTATTCGTCGTGTTAAGGTTTTCATAACCGAGCTGTTTGATGTTGATTTAGTAACTGGTTAAACAAAATGATAATTACAATAAGGTAAACTTATGAAAATGTTGTGTCAGCTCGCAGACAGTCTGCGTTAACAATACTACTTATAATATAAAGATAAGGCACGCATTAATGTTATGGGTTAGCAATCTTTACATTGTTGACTCATAAACCTCCTAAATGTTTATTACCAATTGTAAAATTTATTTGCCAATATCCTTCACTTCCTTCCAAGAAGCGATCCTGTGATCCAGTACCGACACCAGTATAAGTTGACCCTATGTATGTCTCTTGACTTATCTATTGTCTTCTTCGTCTATCTCAAACGCACCCTCATCCCTTCCACCTAACTTATATCTTCTTTTTCAGTCTTCTAACAAGTCCTCATCGATCTATCAACTATCTAACAGTCATCATCGAACTATCAACTATCTAACAAGTCTTCGTCTAACTATCAACTAGCAAACTTATCTATCAAATCATTTATCCAAATATAAAAACTAGTATGTCCAGTCGTCGGAACACTCCTTATCATTGTAAATAACATGAATTTGTACATAGTGTAAATACATCTATAAAACCAATTTCGATCGTCATCATTTTCACCTTCAATCAACAAAAAACCACCTGGCCTCCATTAAGTTGTAGTCCAGGACAAACGTCGTACATGTTGAAATATTAAGTACTTATTATTCCAATCAGGGACCTAAAAGGTCATGTACGTTAAACTTTACGGAACAATGGGTTAACTCAGCCATAAAACCACAAAATTTATTTATTACATATAAAATGGTGCTTTAATATAATTTAAAATGAAAAAAAATAATGGTTATTAAGAGAAGTTATAAAATTGATAATATGAGAAATAACAATAAAGTATGAAAACAACACTAAAAACAACAGATAGGTTTTATTTCGAACTGTTCAAGAAGAATAATTCCTGCATGCTCTTATCAATCATTTCAAATAAAGTTAGCAGCTTTTCATAGTTTAATCCATAGACTCATTCATATACCACTTTCAAAAGCAGATTACGCAGAAGAATTGAATTTAATTGAACAAATTGCCGTAAATAATGGTTATGATGTTAGTCTGGTTCATAAACTCCTTCACAATAAAACCCGCAAACAATTGCTTTCAGAATTTCTTTACCACGCCCCTCAATCTAAACTTAATAACTTTTGTTCTATTAAATACGTTAAAAACACCAGCAATAAAATTAAAAACAAATTAAAAACCTTCAATTTACAAACCATCGAAATAAACAACAACAATTTGAAAAAACTGCTAGTCAACAACAAACTAAAAATAGATAAACCAAAAAGAAGCGGTGTCTATCAACTAAATTGTATGCAATGTGTTGCAATTTACATTGGGCAAAGTGGACGTTCACTAGATATACGCGGAAAAGAACATTTAGATAGCATTAAAAAACATAAAGTTTCAACAGGCCTAGCCGAACATTGTATCACCCATAATCATAGCATAGACATAGATAAAATGTTAGTTTTACATTCACAACCGAAGGGCAGAAAACTGACCCTTCTTGAAAATTTAGAAATAAAAAATGCTCTACAATCAGGAAAAAATTTAGTAAACAACCAAAAAGAAATTTTAAATTACAATACACCCTTAGTCATTTCAAAATTCTAATTGTTACCTTTTGCACCCCACCCCCTAATTGTAATACCTATATAAACATTGTCATTTACATTTTAAGATTAGTAACCGTTTGTAGTAGGTACTCTTGAAAATGACCGTCTAGGTTCGAAACAATTGTCGAGTAATAAAAGTTTATTTGCAGAAACGTTTGTTTGTGTTTTCTTAAGAATAATTCATATAGAACGTATAGTGGCGTCATCTACGTCTCAGAGAATCATATGATAGTAACCTAACCTGACCTAACCTTCTAAAAAATATAATAGTAAAGTTGCCTTTTCAGGAGTGGTAACAACCACCATCGCATTTTTACCGAATTATTCTTAATTCTGCAGGTTGGTCATATCAGGGTGATAAAATGTCGGTATATTTTCTGTAGAACTGGTTTAATTCAGTAGAGATAAGTACTTCGGGACGGTTGTGTTTTTAATGAACTGAAGTTTCATGATTATTGCGACATGTCTGCTAATTTTATTTGTTGATTACCCGATAAGTAAACTACATAAAAAGTGAATTATGACAAACTATTCTTTTGGCTGCATTCGGTTAAATGTAATTGATTCTAAACCATACAGATGCAATAAAATTTAAAAGCGGATGTCACTAAAGAGTAACAAGATATTTTAGCAGTAACTAATAGCAGTTGGTTACCTCGTTTCGTGATAACGGGCTGAAATTCAGAATAAGTAATCTACCCTCGCCACAAACTTGTGGTAGAAATTCAAAGTTTTAAACCTAATTCCGGATTAAATTAATACAGTTAGGGAACTTCCTGAAACCTCCAACCTCAAACGCTTTTAAAATATAAATATAGTAGTTAACAGGTGTATGATGTTTGCAATAATATCGTGAGATGGACACGGGCAAATATTTCAATAAAAATAAATGTTTAATTTGCTAGTACCCATCATTAAATAAACTTTCCTCAATTTTTTTTACTGTTATCATGAATAATTGAAGTCACCACACAAATAGGTACTTATATTCTTCAGAAAACTGTATCAAATTTACAGCGTGTCTTAGATTCGAAGGTCACCGTTGCTATCTCGGTCATTAGAATAAATTATATTAATAACTAGAGCAGTGGTTAAAGGCGGAATGCTCTACATTATTTAATTTTGAGATATTTTGGAGAAACTAAAATTTATATTTCAATTCTTCTCAATGACTCGTTAACGCCTAATGGGACTGTTTTAAAAGCCCTACATTACTAAAAAACCCTTCTAAGTCAAATTTATTAGATTAAGACGTTCGATTGTGCAATGTTTATGAAAGATATTTATATAAACACACGAATAGTGTTTCACCAACTTTATTTATTGAAAGCCGTACAATATTATTTATCGCGAGACCGTTTATTGCTTAAAAATGATTTTGAGATTTCGAGAAATTGTACGATTTTGGTTACATATTCATTTTTCGTCATGTAATAAGCTATCAAACAAACATGCCTCAATATGGATCTCGTTACAAAAAATCAGGGATATCTTTTATGATCAATCAATTTGTTTTGAAACGGTGCATAAGTAATGTACGAGCTTTAAAGCGGTCCCAGGAAGCGTAATCACATTATAGAGAAAAATTGAAATCGATAAATTTTAGTTCTTCACAATATCTAAAATAAAAAGAAATCAGGACGAATTTAAAATCAGGTTTGTTGAGAGCATTAAATTCCGTAAAACATTCCCCATTTAACAGAAGTGTTATCTTTTCCAATAATCGAAGTACAAGCGGTGAGCATTAAATGATTACATAACGCAAATTAGTATGTAAACAAACGAGTAATTCAAAACGATAAACTCGATATGGCGGAATTTATGGCGATACCTACCTTTTATATTTTTTTTTTAACAGTCTCAATCGCTACGTGCAGAATTTCCTTTTTTCAAAATTTTCAACAATAAGCGTGGGTTAAAGTTCTCAAATGTTTTTTACTCTGTTTGAACTGCTTTTGGGTTTATTAAAAATATACGATAAAGTAAACTTAATTTTGGTGCATCAACGTGTATTTAATTAATGAATGCACTTAATGGGTTTTATTATTATCTACTCTTAAGTCTTACGATCCACGACTACTAATTTAAATTTTTAGGAGACCTTCTTGCCCTTTTAGAGAAACTTGATGAGTTTTTACAATTTAATATAGTGTAAGGATATAACTGCTGATATTTTGGAGAGAAACAGTTGCATTAAAATCCTTTGGCTTTGAAAAATATTTCGAATACTTTGCTGAGGCACTTCCCTCGCTTAGGGTAATTGAAACAGTAATGTAGTTTGAAAGAGGAAATAAAGAATGAAAAGAAGTCTAAAATACAAAGGCGATAATTTTCATGACTTGACATTTTGTAAAGTATGACCTAAATTTCTTTTTTCATAAAAACTTCTTCGCCCTTTGTTCTCATTAACCCGACGAATTTAAATGCTTAATAATGTCGCTGAAAGGTATTAACGTTGCAATCATTTATATTGTACTTCTCTTCTCCATAGACAGCAAGGGAAATCTTGTGCACCGAAAAATATTAATGTGATGGAATTTTAAATGTGGGAGGGCTAATCAAAAAGTATGATTATTTGTGTCAACAAGAAAATAAATGCAAACTTCTCAGAAGCCAATAAATCAGTAAACTTTAGGCTCTTTTTTAATGTTTTATCCCCAGTTTCTCTTACTTGTTTGGATTTTTTTTTGATACCTACTATATCATTTTTTATTAAAAAAATCAGGTATTTTATATTAAAAGGTTAGTTTTCAGAGTAAAATAATAATGGAAATAGTTGAGGATTTCTTTTGTAGGCGCTCTAACCTTGAGATTACAGCAAGTGTCAAAAGTGTGCTCTGTCTTATTTGACTTCCGTATGATTTATATTTGGCAACGACGAGTAAAAGCAAAAAAGACAGAAGTATGCTTACCTTAGAGCATGCACTACTGGAGGCAACATGGAATGAGCCGACTGTGTGGTCGAGTTGACGCTGAACCGTACATGCTATGTCTCTCTAATAACAGAACGCTGCCGTACCAACCCTGTCTCGCGCTACACCTCTCTGGTATGTAGCCGGGAGGGGAGCAGCATGTACGGTTTCAGCGTCGACTCGACCACACTGTAGCGGACGCTATCACATATACAAATATTTCTTTTTAAATTAATTTATCTAAAAGTAAAAAAAAAATCTCTTCTCTATAGAAGCATCGGTGACAAGGTCCCTTTGCAGGTATGGTAATAAAACCCAAAATAATAACAAGTTGAACTGGTCGATCAGCCGATCATTTGGCAATGCCGTTATACGAACAACAAGGGTATAACGGCAAAAAGAGAAAGTCAATCTATCACCAACCCTCGTCGAGAATAGTATTGAATGTCCGCTACGAAACCGTGTAAAATAATTATAAATAATTGTAAATATTCCTTTAAATAAAATTAGTTCGAGTATAATTAATCGTATTTTTTACGTCGACATACGTTCCCACACCATCGGCCCATTGCATGCTGCCTCCAGTAGTGTATGCTCTAAGATGCTTACAGTAACTCTGTTTCATTTAAAATATGAGATCATGCGCAAAAAGCTATCTCGCAAACATCAAAAAGTTATGACTCGAACTCGACGGCCTTATAAATAACCTAACCATAGACTACTCAAATAGATGCACGACTCTCGGTATTTTTTGGACGACACTCAGCGCCATCCGTTGTTTGCCCTACATTAATAAGATGATACTTGGAATATATATAAATGGAAATGGTAAAGAAAACTTTAAAAAATTTGCGCCATCTATACATAAAACTATGAAGCGTCATTTAAAGCGCGCATTTCAAAATTAAATCAAAATTTATTAATTGTTTTAATTGGAAATTGAAAAAAAAAAACAAATATAATATTAACAAATTTATTAACAAAGTATTTATGCAGTAATAAGTACAATTAGTACAATATACGAGTAAATAGCAAAACATCAATTAATTAAAATACTTAACAAATATTAAAAAAGTAATTATGTTATTATCAAATAAAACCCAATTTGAACGTTTAACGTATTTAGTCATGCTTACAAGGTAAATACACACTTGGCACTGCATGGCGTCTCAGGTTCCCATTTACCATTTTGCATATAGGGTGGAAAGGCCTGCCACACACCCTATAGTTGTGTAAACTGCTGGGCAATGTTGTATCATTGTATGGGACAGAAAACACCCTTTCCACCCATACACGTTGCAAAAGGGGTTGTTTGGGAAACTTGTACCTACAAGAATTACAACAAATAAATGTATTCTCTTGTATACTGAACATCATTGCATTATTACCTTGGGGTAATTTCCCCACATCCTTCGACGCAGCATATTCTTGGGTGTATTTTCATTTTTTTATTATCTGCAATAATATCAACAGCAGATTAATAAACGATGACTACCTATTAATTTAACTAGTTTTGATTCGAAGTTTCTAACAAGCACTATTTCAGAATATAATTACTTACTGTAAAGCATGATTGCAGTACTTAATACATTACTTACTTTCAGGACAGGTAAAAATAATTATCACAAACCAAACACAACAAACTGCAACAAACACGCGACAAACACTTTTAACAAAGTTTGTTGTGATTGAATGGTAACGCAACAAACCAGGCAACAAACGCTTTAACTTTAACGTTTCCAAGCAATGGGCAATTTCTCTGTTGTATGTATGTCGGTAATACCGATTTCAGTAATTTAAAAAATATCTGTAGTTCATGTAGGGCAAACTTATGTGGCGCTGTTGCTCGTCATTTCATACCCTGAACCTAACCTCTTTGACAGCGTTGACATATAATTAGCATAGTACGTTTTTCCGTATTATTCGCTAATTACTCTTATCACACATTCTGAAGCTCGATTTGTGACTAACAAAAATGTTCGAACAGTTTTATCCTTTCTGTTGATACCACTTGCAATGTAATCCGAGCGGTACTTTTTGTGAAATAAAATAAAATCGGTTAATTCTCAAAATAATCAAGTGTAAAGGTGAAAATTGTTTTAAATTAATATATTTTTTTCTGATTCTCTGCAGTTCTTTAAAAATGAAACTGGTTCATTATCTTATTATAATGTATCAATACGCCAAGTTTCGTTAAATTTTGAACAATAACTTTAATACCGAGAGTTTAACAATTACATCAATTAACAATTTTTTAAAATAAAACACAAATAAAGCACACTTGGTATTTTGCTTCACAATTTATTGTTAATAACTTAACGATACCGTTTCGGCAATTACGCCATTATCAAAAGATAGGAGTACAATAGATACTGAGTTTTATTTTAAAAATGTTTCACCATGAGATAAGCAACCGCTCAACATCACTTAACAATTTTTTACTCTTCAAACTTCATACGACTCAAAATTCACCAAAGAAGTTTGAATATTTCGAACGCGTGGCATGTTTTCTAATTGGATTGACGTTAGTAATGTGTTCGAAAACTCCGCCCATAATGACACCCATTAATATAGTAATATTATATTCGGTCGGTTGTGTTATTTCTTCCCCCGATATTATCATTCTGTTCAATAATAATGGAAACAAGTATGGAAAAGCTAACAAACACAGTTTACTTTGTATAGATGTGGAAATGATGTGGGATTTCCTCGTAAAAAATTCAAATTTTACCGTCATCAAAGAAACGAAGATTACAGCATTTCGTTAGCTGCATTATTTCAGTACCCATAATTAGGCATGGGTAACACACAAAATTTTAGTGTGTCGATACAGTAACACTGATACCGCGTGCTGTATCAACACACTGTTTCAACACAATTGTTTCATATGACACAGTAAAAGATTCACATACGCAATCGCAGTTTTGAAACGATTGCTGAAACGTGCTGAAACAGCAAGCGACACGTTTGCATGTGATACGTATACCATAGAGTGGCGATAGCGTTAGGCTTATGTTAAGTTCTGCATAAACAGAGGCAGTTCTCACATAAAATATAAAAATATTGTTTGAATTAGAAAATTATTTATTAGAACGATAAGTAATACATTAAATTTGTGTTAAAAAAATTAAAAGTGTGAAACTTGTTAACTTGAAATAAAAAATAAAGTATAAATACAAGACGGATTATTTATTTACTTATACCTACATAAATAAAATATTGTTTTGCATTATTGTTTCTTGTCAGTTTCACATATCTATGGTTTCATCTTTTTAACCCACACTTCTATTATCTATGGGACTGGCTTAAAGTTGATTCGTTTGTAACTTGTAAGCAAGCTTGCGACTGTCTGATACGAAACGACAAACCGCGAAAAACGACATCAACCGATACAACACGACACAATGATACACTCTATGGCATCTGAAACCGTCTAACACTGACGACACGATGACACCCAACGATACTCACTGATTCCCATACAAGCGAACCTCAGCTCGCTCGTGTGTCGCAACTGTGTTAAGTGTCATTGGTTTCATATGAGCTGTTTCAACACACCTGACACACTGAAAAGTGTCAACACATTTGTGTGATACGACACGGTGTTACCCATACCTACCCATAATGCTTTGATAACTTTATTAGAAATATAGAATTTAAATTTTAATAAAAATGCCTTCTAAGCAGTGGCGGCTCGTGGTCGAATACGAAGGGGGGTCACAAAGTTAATAACATGTAGGTAATATCAGAACATGAAGCGTATTTCACGATGTTGTAAATGCGAAGATTTTTAATATTTTTAGGAGAAACAAATACTTATGGCATTTAATAACACAATAAATAAAAACCTTACGTTTACTTATAGAGGAAATCCATTCGTCTATGTTTTGCCGACAAATGTGACAAATCCGTAACCCCTGTCTTTGTCCACTCAACACTTTCATTAGGATTACCGGCAAAAATCAGGCACGGAAAGCAACCACGAAGTTTTTTTATACTGTTTTACTTTAAACACACGTTTGAACTTTTTATTTTTTAAGGTACACTCTTGTGTCAGCTGTAGTTTTGGGCGAGGTGGACCCCTTTTCGAAACGATTTCGAAAATTATTTCAATTTTCTTTAATATATTTTACCGAACACGACTCCATCATTTACGTAATATTTTAATTAACACGTATTGTGCAATAAATTGTGCGTCATTTACAATTAGTGTACAAATGTGTTTGGTGAATGAATGTTCGACACCCAAATTTTTATCCTGACCATACATTCGTTAGACATTAACTTTCCCTATTTTCGACATTAAAAAATGTTTGCCTTTTTTCTTTATATTGGGTTGAAAAAAATACAAATTTTATTTATTTGAACATTTTAATACTACTTCTTTCATGTGGAACACACCATTTCCTTTCAACGCTGGTGCTTCGATGATATCTTCGATTTCATAGAAGCTGTACCAAACTTCTTTCATTTGCGGCCATTGCCAATTATCTTCTGCTTTTTTCATAGCAGTAGGGGCTCTATTTTTTTTATCCCTTATAATACCTGAATTTAGATGACCTTCAAATTTTACTATAATTGATGACCTATTTCTAGATTTTCTTTGTTAATTTGCATACTGTTCATCATCTTCTTTGGAGTTTTACTTGAGCTGTTGTTTTTCTTTTGAAGCTTAACACTTTTTTCTTTTATTATGGTTTCCTTATGTATTTTTTTTCTTTGACTCTCATCGTCAATTTTTTTTGCTTTCTTTTCCGTGTCCTTTCTTCTTTTTCTTTATTTATTATTTCGTTTTTAAGGTATTTTTTCAATGTAATATTCACGCCAAGCAGTGTAACCGACGCAATGTTCTCATTTTTTCTCTGATTTATTTTGAGAAATTGATGTTTTTGGTCAAAATAAAGCCTTTTTTTAAATGGAGTTGGCACATTAACTCCAGGAAGAATGTTTGAACACCGTGAGTTTGTGTCTAGTTTACCTGTGTCTTTAGCGATTTTCTTCTCTGGCGTTCGTTCACCGTTGTTTGTAGTTTTCCATCATGAGTGCAATGGGAATGTCTGATTCATTTTCATAATTGTTATTTTTGTTAGCTTCTACGTTTTGTTGGGTGCTTTTTGTACAGGTGGTGTCTTTAGTCTGGGCACTTTTTTTGAACCCACTTTGTTCCTTTTCTCAGGTGTCTACGTTTGTTAATAAAATCTCTTCTGTCACATTTTGTTCTCTATTATCCTTTTGTTGCTTGTCTTGTTCTAGGTCTTCATTGGTTTCCGTTTTTTCTTCTGTATGTAGCTCTAACGTTCAACAGATATTATGTTAGAACATACATTTACTTGTGTAGTTATTTCCATTATTTCTGTATATACGTTATCATCCAATACGAGTCTCCAATATTAAGCCTTCTTCTATTTTGATAATTATATTGTTCAAATTATTTTAGATCATGCACCCAGAGGCTTTCTGGGTATCTTCCTGTTCTTCCTCATTTGCTGTTCTTTCAAAAGATAGGTACTCGAGTTCTTTAAAAAATCTTCAGCCAAATATTATACACCCCTAAGTTTTCGATATCATAGCACCAATCGCCTCCTTTACAGTTATAAAATTTTTTAACCAAAGTAGCATCAATTTCATTTTCAACGAATCCTAAACTTTTCACTATATAAATATACAGGGTTGCTCATTAATGCGTCAAAGGTCAATATGGCCTTTATTAAATCAGATTGGAGAATTTTTTTTTATGAGAATGATACAGTATCAAAAGATGCATATTTTAAAAATAGTTTGACATATACAGGGTGAATCAGTAAATCGGAGCACGTTCCAACATATTTTTTTTTTTTTTTAATTTATAATGAAATAAGTGAAATATCTCTGAAATTACGAGGTTTAGGTATAAAATATTATAAAGAAACATTAAGCAGAATTAACGCACCTTTCCAAAAATTCAATAATATACGGGGTGTTCCATTTGAAAAAATGTAGAAATCGCTCTTTAAAGGGTTTGCTCAATTGACTGCACCGTAAAAAAACACCCTGTATAATAAAATTACGATTTTATTATTTTTTAGGTTTAGTACATCCGTTGGCAGCATAACTACTAAACATTTCATCTCAACTAATCGTAATACTCGTGCATTGAACTAAAAAGCCAAACCCTGTTGCAACCAATTTTTTTACATTTTCATTATTAACTAAACAATGCAACATCCAAACCCAAAAATCTTTGAAAAAAGACAATTTTAAGTAGATTATGAAAAACAAATAATATACAGGGTGTTTCATTTAAAAAAAATATGTTGGAACGTGCTCCGATTTAGTGATTCACCCTGTATATGTCAAACTATTTTTAAAATATGCGTCTTTTGATACTGTATCATTCTCATAAAAAAAAATTCGCCAATCTGATTTAATAAAGGCCATATTGACTTTTGACGCACTATTGAGCAACCCTGTATTTGTTAACATGTTTTTTGCAGACAATTTTTAAATTTTGATCTTCAACGTTAACCTACAATTCGAGAATGTACGTTTTATGGAAAGACCTACTTAATCGAATTGGGAAACTTTCACGAACTCATGAACTTCGACTGTTAATTTAGGGGAGAACGTTTCTAAATGAATTTTTCCCTTTTTTCGCCCGAAAATGCAAACAAAAGGAAATAAGATCATTTTCACCTACGTCAGTAGCACGAAATGTTAAATTATGTTCTCAAATTAATTAGGAGGTGAGCGATATATATCGATCGTCGATTATATATAGAACAGAACTTCTGTGTAGGCTGTTAACCTTATATCTGTAGCAATTCATATACAAAGGCTATTGTGAGGAGAATTTAGAGTATAGCTCCTTTATCGTCCAAAATTATAGGCTTCCTTTCACCCTACAAATTACAATAATGACTTTATGGTCCTTTAATGCACACCATATATTAATTCACAATCATTAACAAAAAACAACGAAAGCTATATAAAAAAAAAGAAAGAAACGCTGCGATCGCAATATATTTAAAGTAAAGTCACTTAAAAAATGAAACAAAATGGAACAAAGTTCAGGTTCATAGATAGCTGCTGACATTTTTGTATTTTAGGTTAGGTTACATCTCATGTCAGTTTTCATTTTCATATTTTCCAAATGACTGTGATAACGTAGAAGACAGCGATCGCAGCGCTCTACGCACAAACGTATTCCTTCAAAATTTCGGAACGACTTTGGAAGTTGTACTCCTTATCTACAGCCTTCATGATATAATGTCTCACTTTTATGTTCTGTATTATTTTTAACCCCAATGAATGATGATCAGAAAAGAGAAAGTTGGAAAACTTAATAGAACAAAAACACCGGAAAAATTGAGAAAAATGGTACAAAGCAATTATTAATGTACTTAACTTTTTTTTTATTCAGACTTTAGTGCTTAGAAAAACGAACTAACAGAGTTACTCGTTTTCTTTTCAGTAATTTGTTGGGCCCTTCAATATACAGTATATGGCAAACGTGCAGGAAATTTCGTTGATTTTGACTGTAAAATGTCAATTCAATATTTTTAATAGACCATTTTATTATTCTCAGGCAGTTTTAAAAGGAATTTAAGTAAACGCGATAAAGAAGCAATTTTTATCTTTCAAGTTTTCCTCTAGGGCTTTCCACTTTCAGAAGGAATTCTTAGGTAACAAAAATTCTTGTGTTGTAGACTGTGCCATTGAATACTTTTACAAATTGGACTCTCAACTGTGTTGTTATGTGTTTCTTTTTCATTTCGTCTTTTACCTTTTCTCTCTCCCTTTCAAAGAATGTCAATATGTATGCTGAATAAGGAACTTCAATAAAATAGCCCTTTTTTCTTCACTTTTGTAGTCTACAACTGACATCTAAATTGTGAGCAAGCTGAAATGATTTACCTTTAAAGTAGAAAATTGTTAAGAAAATAAGTTTATATCGACGCGAATATGTAGAACGTGAGGCAAGATGAAAGCACCGTATTGATTTTCCTTACACGTCATGTCGACTACTGCCTTCTTGAACACTGAACATTCAGAATTCCTTTATAAACACAGATACACGTAACACTGTTTTATAGACTTATTTATTTTCGCTGTTTTAGACTTATATTAATATGTTTACTTTAGTTCAGCAAATTACTAATTATACACTATATTCAACAATCGCGTATACATAAACATGTGATACATATTCACCCAAATTTTAAAAATGACTTACACTAAAGAAAAACAAAATACACAGGATAATTTCATTATAGTTCATTCTGCAATCTCAATAATTGTTTCGCCACGTGCTGCCATTTACGAGAGAAATACAAAATTACTAATATTTACTTAGAGAAAGCGTCTATTTAAATACAATAACAATTTAAATAAGGAGAGTTACATGTTAACATTTCAATTTGTTTATTTATTGATTAAGTTTAAATTTTTGAACATTTTTTTTATTTCTAATGTTTCTAAAGGGGAGAGTTTTATACTCATGGGGATACTTGTATGTAACACTTTAATGTTGTCGATTTGTATAGTGATTGTAAATTAAATAAAGTTCAGTGATACTACTTGAGCTCTTTTTATTTTTAATTGCGCATACATGTTCAGAAACACGTTTAGAAACCGCTTTGCCTGTTTTAGTAGAAGATACGAATCTAAATCGACTTTAACCGGGCTGATAATAGAATGAAAAGTATTTTATAATAATTTTAGTATAGTGGAAAACATATTAAAAATGAGTTTGGTAAAAATCCTATACAGGCTATTTTTAATTATTTTTTAAACAATGATTTTTAATTAAATGTTGCAACATCGAGATAATAAGAAAATTGTATACTAAGGTATAAAACCTATAGAATGTGCAGACGTTGGGTTTGCTATTGTTTACCTGGAGTAACTACTAGGTTGGCGGGTATAAATAGGTATGTCGATGCCAGTTACTTTAACTAGATTGGATAATAGAAAAGAAAATATATCAACATAAGCGCTGTTTTATTGTGAACACGTTCATATAAGGTTGTCTGCAAAAAAATCGGTCTTAATGGGGGTTTGCAAATTTTAAAGATTAAAATTTTAATTCAAGTGGAAATGTGTGAGAGAGAGATTTGAGGTAACTATCCCGTGTAATAATAAAGGACACAACATTGCCGAAATAGAGGAAGATGAGGAAGAATCTAATGAATCAAAGCAGTTCGAGAGTTATAATAAATGAATCAGATATTAAATAAGAAATATTAATTAGAATTTATTTTTCATAAATATAATTTTTGCATTTATGCTTTTTTCTAATAAAATTTTTAAACGTAATGCAACGTCTTTTGTGTTCCTTTTTTGTTATTGTTTAATTTGAATTTTCGGCTGTCCACTGTTTATTTTTAATTATTTCCAGAAAGAGCAAAAAGATTCAAGATAGGTATATGGTATAGGTACATTTTTTTATTATTTATGTTACCATATTTCTATTTTGAAGAATTATGTTATTAAACTTATAAGTCAATATATATATGTATATAGTTAAATAAATATTATAATAAATTATAAATAAATATATATATATATATATATGTATACATATACAGGGTTGCTCATTAGTGCGTCAAAGGTCAATATGGCCTTTATTAAATCAGATTGGAGAATTTTTTTTATGAGAATGATACAGTATCAAAAGACGCATATTTTAAAAATAGTTTGACATATACAGGGTGAATCACTAAATCTGAGCACGTTCCAACATATTTTTTTTAAATGAAACACCCTGTATATTATTTGTTTTTCATAATCTACTTAAAATTGTCTTTTCAAAGATTTTTGGGTTTGGATGTTGCATTGTTGAGTTAATAATGAAAATGTAAAGAAATTGGTTGCAACAGGGTTTGGCTTTTTAGTTCAATGCACGAGTATTACTATTAGTTGAGATGAAATATTTAGTAGTTATGCTGCCAACGGATGTACTAAACCTAAAAAATAATAAAATCGTAATTTTATTATACAGGGTGTTTTTTTACGGTGCAGTCAATTGAGCAACCTTCAAAGAGCGATTTCTCGATTTTTTTCTGTATATTATTAAATTTTTGGAATGGTGCGTTAATTCTGCTTAATGTTTCTTTATAATATTTTATACCTAAACCTCGTAATTTCAGAGATATTTCACTTTTTTCATTTCCAGCTGATTATTTGTTTTTGATTTGATCTAGTGTGCTGACCGGTCAGATTTGACAAGTAAGTAAGTAAGTAAGTTAAGTTTTATGTTTTATTTTACTCTTACATAGAATGAGAAAACGCCACACTTTAAACTAGGATAAAGAACTTTAGTGGCAACTAAACATGTCCTTAATTTCGACATCTACTGTCTAAATTTGGACAACAGTATGATAAAGTGTCCCTAAATTCGTCATCCTACAAATTAATATATAAGAAACTGAAAATATCTTTAATTAGGTTTTTTAATTAACTAATACTCATTAATATTTATTAACACAAACTTAAAATTTCGTGGCTATAATTGAAAATTACCTCCTGGAGAAAATTAAAAAGTTACCAATTTTTCTCTTACTTTATAAGAAATTGAACTACACACCACAAAGCAATACCACAACCGTTAGAAGCAATGATATTGTCTTTAATAACTTCATCTAACATGCCGATAAAATAGAAACTGTAATGCATCAGTTTCAGAAGTGTTCATAGATTTCAGGACAACCAACATGTGCGTCGAACTTCTACCATTTTCTTAATATCATTTAATATTTTACAAAGGATCACTTTCGAATTTACGTACACTTACCTTAAATGTTTTACTTAAAAAACTTGCATGTATCGTAACAGTAACCTGGTTTTCTCAACGCACTCCTAATATTGGTTAGTTTACTGTAGTTTTCAGGCTTTCACGGCCGGCGTCATTTGAAAGAGCGGTTTCTCCAAGTTTCCATGGACCACGGCAGAACAGCCCGGAAGAAACCGCTGTTTCAAATTGGTTTGCTTAGTTTTAGACAAAGCAAAAAAAACGGAGAAATTAAAATTTTTTACTTACATGTGTGATTTGTTTTAAAGGTTGTAATTTCTTTAACGGTCTTGAAAAGAAACTTATGCGGATACGAACAAAACTTTAAATCTGAGGTACCTGAATCCTTTGGAACAACAATGGAATATGTACTATTGGAAGAAAATGATATCGTCTCGAATTAGAAATATACACTATTAGATTTATTAAATTTGTGAAAATTGGAAAACAAAAGAGGCCATTTCCTATTAGGGTCAGGGGGTTTTGTCGAAGAGGTCGTCCAACTTCTGTGATAGCCGATTAAAACAGACTGCAGGTAAGTATTCATTTCTATTATAATACTTTCGCAGCAGATAATACCAAAATATTATATTGTACAAACTACTAACTCCAGTTTTTTTTTTAAGAAATATGGGATTTAGGTGCTTCACTTGATAGCACAACTCCAGATTCTGCTATTTAGATTAAATGTCCGGTCTCAGCTAAAACATTTTCAAATACTGAATGAGAAATTATCAAAAAGTTCTTATGGTAAATCAATCTGCAAATGTTATCAACGAATATTATCGCAAAGAATATCTATTTTAACGGGATGCGACGAGCGACGCTGCGAAAAACACACTACTGACGTCACAGCGCTAGCCTCATTGCTAGGTACCGTTTTATAGCCTTGCTGCATTGGCATATATTACAATGCTTATAATTCGATAAATACATATTAGTTTCTTTTACATCATCAAAACTTATAAAATTGAAATTCGTGAAATCTTCCTATTATGTTTTAGTTCTTCAATATTTACTTACATATGTGCGTTATTAGAGTCTTTAGTTCCCCTGATGAAAATTAATCGAGAAAGCCATGTTACTGTAATGTCGACTAATAAAAATTTATTACTATAGCGACTTAATGACCATAACATGGAAAATTTAATGTAAACAGTAACCTGAAAAAACCGAAGTACAAAACCTTGATATTACACGGCGAAACTAAGCACATAATGTACTTTTTCATAATTGCCTTAAACTAAGTCAAAGTTTTTGAATTTTTTAGTATGCCCTGTGTTAAACTGAATATTTCCAATTTATTGTGCCAAACTACTAAACCAATTAACTAATCAATTGGTAAATATTATGTTGCTTACTTGTTTGCACTTCTATTTCATCTCTATCGCCTCTAAACTGAATTGAAACTACGCTATTGTGGTAGATTACTGAGTACTGCGCTTGTTATAGAAAATTCTAAATTCTAGATAATGCTGGAATGTTTGTTGTAACAGCAAACTATTTTAGGTCTACGTGTGACACTATTTTAGCTTCACGTTTTAAAAGATGTTTTTGAATTCAAGAGAGCCTGTAGATATATTTTACAAATAAGGACATTCTTTAATTAAAACAGGTATATGTCCTATATGTTATACACCGTGTACCACTATGGAGGGAGGTTGTCATTTCCACTTTGTTTTGTTTTACTTTAGCATTAACATTTTTGATGTCATTTCTGAAGAGTAACAAAATTACTAAAGTTTTGCCATATTGAAGAATTGAATTTCTATGCGGTTGTGAAAGGGAGGCAAGTAAAACGATCGTAATATACATATATGCTGAATATGGAAAAGCCAGAAAACCGATACCGCTTTCTCAGAAAAAGTAACATTTTCGTAAGTTTGCCAAATAGGACTGACATTTTACGACCGATCGATCTGTCTCTCACTGTCTTCTTTTTTAAAAATGAGCAAGCCGTGACACTCTTTTTACCGTTGTTTTATTTGTAATAAAGTTCTGTTTTCTCTCAGAGCAGGCGGGCTCTGTTTTATCAGACTTTGATGAGGACCAGACGTTAAACATCACGCACGAAAATTTTTATCGGATTTAGGTAGGCACACAATAGACTAAACAATGGAATTAGGGCGCATAAAAAACTTTACGCACAAAAAGAGTTTGCGTTGTTTGCACATAAAGAGCATTTTAAATGAAAGTGGTTGAATTCCGCCGATGCGTTAAAATAAAATTCAATTTACCGAATGCCGACTACGCACATTTTTTAAGATAAATGTCAAACATAACACGAAATAAGACTAGAAAAATACCGGTTAAATTAACGGTTCTTGTTAGGAAAATATTTTTTACTCAAAATTACAACGTGTGCGCATTGTAATTTGTAAATACAAAACGCCAGCTTTTTATTTTAAGCGTCCTTTTTTGTTTGATATAATTGAGAAGCGCATTAAAAGGCATACTATCCTGCACGTGAAACGTGTATCTACTAATTATGTATAATTATCACCCTCACTTTTGACAGGTTGACATATCTTCTATTAAATTATATAACTTGGGCATAGTCTTAATCGCAATTACAGCCAAGAAACAATTATCGCCTTCAAGGCAAAGTTGATTGAAAAATATTTATCTGATATCTCATCAGCATTTTAGTTTACACAATTTCAATTTAAAAAAGTCAAACATGAGTAGCTTCTACCTTCATTTAAATATTTATATTTTTCCTATGCACGGTCTAAACTTTGTTCAGAAAATTATGTGGAGCCATTTTGTCGAGGGCTGATGTATTACGACAACCTGGTTCATCCGTCAATGTCAGAACTTCAAAATAAAACTTTAGCTGGGCATTAATACATGTCGATAACCATTTGTCGCATGCAAAGTTTTTTTAGTGGAAAAGTAAAAACACACTAAAAGTTTTTGTGTATAATTTTTTAGTTTTCACAATAAAATATAATGTTGGTTACATATCCTATAATACGTTTTGTTGTTTACCCTACCTAAACTGTGAAGAAATCAAGTAGTAAAGTTTTGCATATATAACTGTTATTTATACGTGTGATTTGGTAGGTATAGAAAAAAATAATTATAAAATAAATTTCATTTAAATTTCATAATTGGGGTAGTGCTAGGAATTCTCAATTTATACCGATCTAACTATAAACACTTTTGTTCTTATCCCTATATAAATGTGAAACAAACCCAGCGTTTCTAATTCTCGCCAATATTTCAATTATAAATCAAATCTCCTTTTAAAAGGATTAGGTTTGTTTACTTTTTACTTCTTATGTTTAAGAGCGCATCACGTGGCGAAAGTGAAACCTTTATCCACTTAATCTATAGGATAATGAAACGAATTGATATTCTTCCCGAAAACGCCTTCGCTTCAAAAACAGAATATTTTTGGTTTCTGTATATGAATTATGTAAATTATCAATAAACTTAGTGTTAATGCTTAAAAAATAGACAGTCAAACTAAAGGTGAGTTTTACACCTACTTTGAACGTTTGTAGCTTTGATTATACACAAAACAAAATTCAATTAATCAAAGTTTCTAAATTACCTTGTTCGAAGTACCAGAACGCCAAGTTTAATATGAGTTAATAAAGTAAATAATAAATAAATGCACTACAGGAACATAAATTTAGAAACGAAGCAAACTTACCATGCAGTTAATACTACTGGTATCTAAATTTCTAGCACTTAATTACTAAAAAAATATTATTTACCACATACATATTGATGTTATCGTGTATGTTACATACAAAGTTATACTTGCTCTGTAGTGGTTTGTTTACAATTTAAATATAGTATAGATAGGTATATCTACTTAGGCAGCAAGTTGTTAGGAGTTTTATTTCTGCGATAGAATTCGTTGTGAAAAGGGCACTGAAAGAGTGTGATGTTTTAATAAAACTTTCACCATTGTAAACTATAATAATCATAACTTTCGACATAAATTTCTGGAGTTGGTAAAGCATACGCAATTATTCATTTTTACAGAGTATGAAAATTTGTTTAATCAAGTTGCTTGTCGCTCCCATGTATGTAAGAATGTTTGAATTTATCTAAATCCATTAATTTCATCAAACGACATTACATCTGGACTGATTTTATGTTTTGATACTGATATAAATACTGCTACATAAACCAGTACTCATAATTGCACAAGATTATATTTTTCTTTAATAGTTTTAGATTTAGTTCTAGATTTATTGAAGTCATGATATGTAACGTATTGATATTCCGAAAGAAACGTCGACATGGTTGCACGCCAATTGTAAACCGTGGTTAATTTCCAAAGTTCCGTTTGGGAGTAACTAAAAGAATGCTATCGCGAAAAGACAATATAGCTATTACTGTTTTTAATTCAAGCATTTATGACAAGTGTCGGAGCAGCCCCTTATTATGACATCTACCATACCTACCTTCTAGAGCATTTTACTAGTCCAGTCAAAACAGAAATAGAAAATAGAAATTTTGAGTAGCGTGGACCAAATTTTGTAAAAAATTGCATCTGGAGATTGAATAATTTCATGCAAAATATGAGTTTCCTCGCTCACCGGCTCGGGTTAAATATAAATAAAAAGCAGCTTTTTGCAATTATCTCGAAAACGGCAAAAGCTATTAGGAAATTTCTGAATACAAATGGTAAAACATTAAAATTTACATAAAGAAGGTCCATATGTGAAAACGCCAATTTTGAATGATTTAGCTGTTATAGGTAAGTGCTGCAAATCTGGAATGTTTAAAAAGCTCATAACTGATGTATTCAACGTTATCTATCCATTCCTCTAAAATGCAATCTACACAGAACCTCTCTTCAATATTGAAGTTTCCACCATTTTAATGTAAAATTTAATGTTTTAATCAAGAACTTTTCTAATACCACTTACCGTTTTTAAGATAATCCCAAGAAATTACTTTCTTATTTATTTTTAACCCTTTGCCGGGGAGCGATATATAATCCTTAGATATAATTCTCCTCAAAATTTGGTCCACACAACTCAAAATTTCGATTTCGAGCTATTTTGATCGGACTATTAAGGATTTGGATGTAGGCCACATTTCGCACCGCAGTCAGTTTACTCCCTCCTGTGACGCAAATAACCCTAAATGTGATGGAATAGTTGCGCGCGGTCATAAATTATTCTTGCTCCCTGAGTCCAACGAGTTGCATTACCTTGAAACTAATTTGTCTATTTATAAATAGTTCAGTCTTATTAGAAATCAACAAAGGTTTGAAATAAATTTATGTAGTACGAGTGATATTTCCTTTTTCTATTCATCTTGACTTAGTAATCAAAAATTATTTTGTTTCGCTTTACTATAGCTTTTCTAAATGATTTCTATTGATTTTAGGATTGATGTTATATTTGAGGCCTTTATTTAGAAGTTCTAATACTTTGCTGTTAAAAGTTACCTTTGTGAGATTTTTAAACCTATCAAAGAACTTAATATTAGATACAAAGTGTTGTTCACTATTATTTACTTTATTTTTTACTTGTCTAAGGTTAATAAGTTTTTTGTTCTGGCTCCAATATTCTTTATGTGTCCAGGTGAATTCTATGTAACCTACTTGCCAATTCTGAGTGTATGAAGAAAATATAAGATGAAAGTATGTCTCTCTTCTTGGACTGCTTTTTTGGGATTCCGAGATCCAAATTCTAACTGATTTTTTTATGGTATTGCCTGCAGCCAAGCTGTAGTGATACAAGTAAACTTTTTTTTTGAAACTTTTCACGTTTTTCTACATGCAGACTAGACCTTAAACTGTGTGTTGTGCTTTGCTCATTAAAAAAAAAATCTTAATTTGAGCAAATAACATATTTAGTATTCCTTAAACTATATGTAAAATTATATTTAGGATCTTTTAGGGAGATAAGAATGGTCAAACGACAGATACGAAGATAGAGAAGTAAATTGTGGAGCGTTAACTTCCGGCAGATATTGAACGTAAAAAAATTGAAATGCAACAAAGAGCCATTTCGAAGATCGTAAGTATATACATAATAACATTAAATAAAATTCCACAAAATAATTTCTAAACTGGATAAAAACTAACAAAATCAACAAGAAGATAGGAACTAATACTGTAAAAATGAAGAAAGTACGCGAGTAAGTCGACAGAGATCCATTAAAGGGCAAAAAGATAAGAAGCTTCGCAATTTTAACAGTTAGAAAATTCCCGGCGCTAGTAAATTGAATCTGGTGGCAGTTTAATTGTAGAACATCTATACCTTTTTAAGGTGCCGTTATAAATTTCAACCGAGAACTGCCCGTTCGTTTTCTCTGCCACGGAAAATTTTAATTTGAAAATAATGCTATAAATAATGCAAATTTGCCGTCAATTGGAAATTCATTTTGGCGAGTGCTTCTCTGAATTTAAATTCGAACTAAACAGGAACAAGCCTAACTATTACGGATGTTGCTACGAGGAAAAGTATCGTTAGTCAAAATCCTCTGTACTTATGTGTAACACCAACCATTACGATTTAAAATCCAAATTTTATAAATTATGAAATAAATTTTTCGAATAATCATTTTGTCGCACAGTTAAATTTTATCTAACTTAAAAATTTCATATTATCAATGGGTGATGCATTTAAAATTACGCAATTTACATTGACGAATGAAGACTGGAAAAACTTTGGCGGTTGTTGTAGAACGAACAAAATAGCTCAAACCCCAACGCCAAACCACGACACTTTAGTTGTCCGAAGCACTTTTCGGTAACAAAGTTACCTCCTTCAGGGACTCAGTTCACTTCAGTCCCTGAAGAAGGTAACTTTGCTTTCCGAAAAGTGCTTCGGACAACTAAAGTGTCGTGTTTTGGTGCTTTGGGGGTTTTAGCTATTTTGTTCGTTCTAATTTACATTGAGGCAGATAATCGTTATAAATCCATTGCACGTTAGCCTTTTAAACATATGTAATTATAGTCAGTTAAACCTTTTCCTGTAACATATAAACAAATTATCATTTAAATAGGGACAATAATGGCCGTGTTTTAAGTATATTTAGCATCCCCGTATATAGATGATTAATTAACAAGGAAAATGTGATTTCTTTAGTACACCTACCCCTCTCCTCAGGAAGCTTTTATAATATCCGAACAAAATTCGACACAACTAATCAAAATATTAGTATCAAAAGCTTTGCGCGTTTTAGGATCATTAATCAGGGGTTAATTTATTAATGGTGTTGAAATTATAAACCGATAAAAGTCGTGCAATCAATAATTAAAATAAATTACTTAATGTGATTGCCTATAGAATCATAAAATGAGAGTCCATTTTTAAGTAATTGACTTTGTAGGTAATCGATAATATACACGTTAGTTTTTAGTACCTAATAAGGTCGACTACCCATCGAATATTAGATCGTAACTATTAAATCAATGAGATGCCTTTTCACTAATATGAGTCAAACAACTATTATTTCGTTTATATGTTGAGATATGACTAGAGTCGGGTCATTGAGTCCAAACCCGAATCGTTTGAGGTCATTTGAAGGTAAAATATAAAGATGACAGTAAAAAATCTTACTGTCAAATACGACATGTGTGTACGGTTATATTAAAAAAAAGCAATTGCACGATAGCAGAAAAAAAGCTATGTATCACTCAAAATTATTTAAAATTTAATGGTAATTTTCATAAGAAAACGGACGGTCTTCCTATGGGCTTCCCCATTTTTCCCTTATTAGCGGCGATTTTTATGGATAATTTTGAGAAACAACTTTTTAACTGTATTACTAAACATGTTTTCTATTGAAATCGTTAAGAAGATGAAATATTCTGTGTATGGAGCGGTACTCCTGATCAATTATTAAAATTTTTGGATCTCATTAAATCATTTTATAAAAAACTTCAATTTACTATAGAACTGGAAAAGAATAATAAATTATTTTTTTTAGATTAGGAAATAACAAAGTACCCTAATCATTTAGAATACAATATCTACAGAAAAATCACTTGCACTGATACGATAATGTAATCAATCTTTAAAAATAAAAATGACAGCCTTTGTTTGTTTCATACAGAGATTTTTTATGATTCCGCTAAGTAAGGATAATTTTCGAAAAGAAATTTGTACAATCAAACACATTGCATAGAAAAATGACTAGAAAGCGAGTTTAATAGACAATCTAATAAGAAACAAAGAAAAGAAAATGATTTTAAATAAATTTTATACATCCATTAAACTAAGAAATAATAATTACAGTTATATTATTACTTTGATAACAAAACAAACAAAATTTGTAACAATTTAAATAAATCAGGTATTAATTGTATTTCACTAGATAAATGTAATTCAGACCAAATTTTAGTAAACAATAACGAAAATACGGAATTATTACAAAAAGCAGGAGTTTATAAACTTTATTGTAAATGAACACAACAAATCAATAAGAGATAAAAAGCATAGCACTGGTATTGCCTCACATTGTATTGATAATGACCATTTTATAAATTTAGACGGTTTAAAATTTATACACAGTGAAAGAAAAGGCAAACGTTTAGATTTATTAGAATATTTTGAAATAAAAAAATCAATCACAATCAAACACAATATAGTTATTAGATAATGAATAACAAAATTTCATTAATACACCTATAATGATAGATGCTAGGCTTACATAAACACACCAATGTACTACGTAATTAGTAATAAGTATTTAGGACTTTCCGTAGGAAGTACATTCTCAGTATCGTAGGTATAAATAGATGATAAGCACAGTGTTAAATTTAGTAATATTCTGTTAATCTCGATAAAGGTATTACAATACCGAAAAATTGTAAAGTTAAAATAAATTCTCCTTTTAAAACATTTAAAAGTGATTTTATTTATTTATTTTCTTTATAAAAAGTAGATGTATTTATGAAATTTATCTAATGAAAAGAAAGACGAAACTATAAATTAATTTGTATATAAAGATCTGTGAGTTTTATCAATTACCAAACATTATTGTTGCATTATCCGGTTTCTCAAAATAAGCTCATTAAGTCTTGTACAGGATACAGTTCCTAGTTTTCCTAATTGCTACTAAAGAATCTCGCACAAATCATATGGTTTTGGTCCCTGTCAAATTATTTTAAATTGCGATATAATATTATACTTCATGACGTTCTGATTGTAAGTATCTATAAACACAAAGTCGACAAATGGACAATTTTGGAGATATCTAGATCATAAGGACTCAAGATAATAAATAACAAAGAATCACAATAACATCAATAATAATAAGACCTTTAGCTAAAAACTTTGAATATTGAAGTTGTAGATAATTAAATGGGACCCCAGATCGTGTGATTATTTTTTGTTTAAAAAGTGGTCTATTTTCAGTTCTTATGACTTCGACATCTCAAAAATAGTCCATTTTTTCGACATTGTGCCTAAGGAAACTTTTAATCAGGCCATCACGAAGTATATTATACAGCAATTTAAAAAAAAATTGACCGAGACCTAAAATACATATGATTTGTGCGGGGTCCTTTCCTGAGTTCAGAGAAATTTCCTTAGTTCTGGCAATGCTGAGTAAACAAAAAAATACTAGAATATTGTTACGAGTACTTGCCAATTAAGTTGGTGTGAGCATAATTAACGAACATCTTCCGTGAATACATAAGGAATATTCTCGGCTTTCCTCAAACATCTAGAAAACACCAGTAACGATCAATGGGAAAACAATTGGATTACTAGACGGCTGTAGAATTTCCTAGAAAAAGGCTGAAAAGACTATATAAAGGCGAGACGCTCACACCGAGTTAGTTGACAGTGAACAGCTGATGTTTGGAAGCGAAGCGATCGATAGGCGAACAACAGGTGATAAATAGATAGTGTCTATGTTATAGCGAGTGTTCACAGTAGAAGCGAGCGGGAAAAGAGACTTTTTAGTGAAATAAATTGTGTAGACTTGTTTATAACTGTAGTATTAATAAATCCCAAGGTCAATCATTAGAACTGTGTGGAATTAACCTTTAATTGTCGTTTTTCGCGCGGGCAATTGTAGTAGCGCTATTTATTTTCTATCCGAATAGAAAAACTAAAAATAATTAACACTATAAATAAGACATCACAATATAAAAGTGGCGGTGCGAGGGTCAAATACATAGAGGATCAAATTTGAAAAGAAATGAACCTTATTCAGTTAGAAGAATGAGGATAGATTGGGGTGAAATTGTAGGATGTGAATAGAAGTGAGGGTTTGGGCGAGAATGGAGTAGGGGTTGACGGTGAGAACGGGGTTGGGGGTTGGAAGGGAAACACTATGTTTAAGGGTTGAGGCCAGAATATGGTTTCGAATTTGGAAATGAGAGTGGGGTTTAGTTTGGCGGTGAAGATATAGTTGCGGATTTAGGGTAAGGTTTGGTGAGGATAAGAGGCATGGTCTAGGGGTTGTGGTGGTGTCAAGAGTAAGAGTGAAGATAACGATAAAAGTTTGAAAGAAGTGGTAAACACTTATGAGCTGCATCGCAATGTACGCAATTGCAATTTGAAATAAAAATTGATTGAGTTTGTGTTGAGACATTGTCCCCATTGCAGCTTTAAGAGTGAAAGTAACTCGCACTCATGCTACATAGAAATACATATTCGTTTTCTTTTTTTACTGATAATGCATTTTCTCCATAAGCCCATAAGGGACCATGAGGACAAATTGGAACTTTGTCCGCGCGGGCGCAATAAAGAACTGTAAACTGGAATTGTTCAATGTCGCGGCGGCGACGTGAAAATATTATTGAAGCCATGAAGTCGTGTTTGAATTAAAATAACAGTAATACACACACACAAACGCATACATTATATACAATTTCTTCTGCGAAACATAAATTATTCAAATAATAAAATTTCATATTCTAAAGCAGATTTGATAGGTAGGTCATTGCCTAAATGATCATAAGGAGAAGTCGCCACTGTAATACCTAATGATCAAATGTTTATATTTTAACTGTAATTTCATTTCATTTATGGTCGTACTGTAAACGGAAAATGTGCCATTCTTTTTTTTATTAAGTACACCACCCGTGCGAAGCCAGTCTTTAATAAAACCCATTAAATTTACTTACGCCTAATGGTGGAAGAAATTATATGACCCTGTAATCATTGAAAATACAATAAAGTGATAAAATGAGTTGTTCCACCTCTGAAAAGTTTTATTTGTTCTTGCTCCACCGAAAATTCTAACATCGTTAAAAACTCAACTCCAATCAGTAAAAGTTTTGAGCAATCTTGAATGCTTTGATGTGTCATGCAGAAGCAAGACGCAGTTTTTATTTGCGAAAAGAGGAACAGGGAGTTTAATGCAGTACACGCTTCATTTGTACTGTCCTTTCAAAGAAGGCAAGTTAATCACGCTTGTTGGTAGTTTCAAGGGGATAGAAAAAAGTAAAAGAAGCGAAATAAAAACGTTCATCCTTTAAGACGGTATTTAGTACCTAAAAAATAAGTGAGTTTAGAAAGAGGTATTAGTACCTTCTTATTACAAGAGATGTTTTTTAAACTGTACAGAGAACTGAATATATCATTTTTTGCAATTTCATTGTATTGAACTGCTTAACATTTCAAAAAGTTATTAAACACTTTATTTCACCATAAAATTACTTGCATCTGAATGGTGGCTTGACTGCTATTTATTTTTGTCATTTTTCTATTTCTTCGATTTCAACCCAGACATCTATTTATATAATAGAAAAGCTGTTTGATACTTTTCAGATAGACCGAAGACGTGCCAGTTGAAGATTTAAATATTAGTTACGTAGGCCTTTTCCTTGTTTCCTTATTTTACTTATTCGTTGTTTCATGATGTAGTGTAGAGTATGTTCGTTTAAAAAATAAAAACAATAAACCGTCTTAAACCAACAACTTAACCAGAAATCTAGTAAGAATAGTTTTACGGAAACATTTATACATTGGGCCTACTAATATATTCGAAACTGTTTTGCATTTGTATCTTATGGGATTATTTTGTTCTTAGTCAATTTTTTTTAATATTGTATCGTGGTTGTATTGTATCTTAAAAAGAAAATGCAAATAATATAAGCAGCTAGTCGCAATTTATTCACATATTATTCATTTTGCCCTATTTTTAATTGATATACTTTGAACTAATGTTACTGTAATGAATAATTCATACGTAACACCTTGATTATAAGTCTAGCAAATATTGACTTGTTTCATACCAGTTCCATTTTAAGAATTTCATAAGCCTTGTTGAACCATAAAATCGTTGAACTTCTTCTAAAATTCTTGCTAAGTTTTTTAAAATGTAGCTACATCAGATAGTACTTGATAAATTTATTTAGATTGGGGACGTATATTTGGGGTGAGGTCGAAGAAGTTCTAAAATTAACAAAGTAACGGTCATCCTCGTGATGAGAAGTGTGAAGAAATGCTAAGCAACTGAAGTGCAGACATACATTTACAAAATGTATGCAGTCAATGATTTGATACCCCAATAAAAGAATATATGTTGGTACTGTAAAATTTACATCTCACATAAGAATTACATAACACGCTTTAGGTGGCCAGCGAAGGTTCTAACCCCATCTAGTCAGATAAGTGTTAAGCCTCGATTTTCGCACAGTACCTCCCACGGTATCAAATGAATCAAGGACCAGAGAGGGACGGATTTGCTATATCCTGCGAATTAATCACTTTAATGACTCACTCCCTCCCTGTCGCAACCGTTTGTTGAATGTGTCTGCAAAATAGGTAATTAAAGAGGGCTACAAACCTCAGACGTTAATGTAACGAGCTGTTCGAACAGCAAAAATGTCAGCCACAGTTGAAAATTTCGCTTACTTGCAATTTTTTGGACAAAATCGCTTATTATGTGAATAGCATACGTATGATGTTCAAGTTAAAAACTACTGTTGTAAAAAATTTCAACGATCCCAGACTTAAACATTATACCAAGAATAAGCAAACAGAAGGAAAAACAATGCTCATGGTCTGGCTGAAAATGTTTCGTAGAATTATCATGAATAGAATAAGGTATTATAAAGTAAAAAGACGGTTCACATCAAATCTAAAGAAAACCAAAATATACTTCTTCCATCTTCAAAAGCCCAGCATCAAATGAACCTACAGAAAAAAAAATGTCACAGATAACTTGAAACTTGATAGGTATTAGATATGCTCCCAACAATCTTTAATTTTTTTGAGTATGCATGGCTCATTTGGATTTACACTGAAGAGAAAGTTTTGCTTTAAGTAAAGCTTGATTGGATGCTTAAATCTAACATCCAAGAAGAACTAAGCGGTATCCGGCTAAATAAAAAAGGATACCCTGAATTAATGAAAGGAAAATGATAGGAAGTCAATGATGAGCGAATCTACAATGTATATTTATAAAGCACACACCAAGCCGTCCAAAATTCAGCCACAGTTTTCCTAAGCGCTTAGGCAACTCAAAAACTAAGTAGAACGTGCAGGCATGGAAACCAAGAAATATAAAGCAAATCGATAACAAACTGAGTTTTTCGATGTATAATATTGTTACGTAATTTACTATATCACTTATTTTTCTCTCAAACACTTTTATTAAATCAATTTGTACACAACAACGCTTTTTAATCGCTTTTCTTCACTTCTCACTTATCTCTGTCACTCTCTTCTATCAAAAACCGTCAAACTGTCCGACGCTGTTCCTTATATAGTGTTATGGACGTTTCCAGGTGATTCTCGAAACGTCCAGCAACCCTCGAACTTTCTGGAACGCGTCATAGGTAACTTTTACTCAACGCTTGCAGTCGGCGCATGTCAACGTCACTCAAAACGCCACGTCCGTCACACTGTCCCCCCTCTAGCACTGATCGTCCCGACCAGTTTTTTCCACTGTGTATGGAGCCAACCGGTCGAGATGTACAACTTTCATCATTAATTTGGGGCCTCGTTGTATCCTGTAGACGACATCGTTTATTCGGGTAATCACTTTGTATGGGCCCTCCCAATTCCCTTGTAATTTAAGGGACCTTCCTTTCTTGCGAGCTGGGTTATAGAGCCATACACGATCGCCCTTTCTGAATCCAGTGGAATTCGCTCGCTGACCGTAGCGGTTGCCATTTTCAGTTCGTGAAAAGGGACCTGCGATATCCATGACTATTCTTTCGAATGGTGCTCCGACGTTATACTGGTGCATCTTTCCTCGTGTCCTGGTTCTCGGACCTTTGTTAAAAGCACAGACTTGGCATTTTCTACACCAGTCTTCCACATCCAATTTGCGTTCACCCAGTAATACCGTTCACGTAGTTTCTCTAAGGTCTTCTTCACCCTAAAATGTCCACCTCCAGTCCCAGCATGCAGCTCTGTTATTACTTCTTTCGTCTTTTTCTTGGGCAACACAACTTGTAGTCGCTTCTTGGTCCCGTCCGGACTTTCCCAGGTTCTTTTAAGGACTCCATTCTCGAGCTTCAGGGAATATTGAGCCCAATAATATTTCGTCGTAGTACTTAGGGGGCTTACGTCCGCCCACGTTGGTCGAGATTCTCCTGTCTCTTTCCATTTCATGATGAGTCCTAGATCATCATCTGTTCGCTGTTCCTCAATCAACACTGTGTCTTCCCAATTCTCTAGTCTGTCTACGGTGGCATGTAGGCATAGAACTTGTTCTAGTTTATCTTTTCGTTCCACAGAAGAACAATTGCTATTCCGTGGGCACGATCGTCTTGACAGCATTACTTCTGTGTTTTCGTGGCCGATGTTCAATGTTTACATTGTATTTCTGCTTGCTTCTTTCGGCGGCTGACGTCTGTCTTCTTCCACATGGACATCCGCAGCTCAAGTGCCCCGTACTTCCGCAATTCCAACATGTAATTTCACTTTTCCTTTTGGCACAATCGCGTGAAATATGTCCATGTTTGTCGCAAATCCAACATTTGAAATTGTATTCTTGTTTGCTTCCTTCAGCAGCTGAGATCTGTCTTCTTCCAGATGGACATCCCCAGCTCAAATGCCCCGTACGTCCGCAATTCCAATATGTAATTTCTCGCTTCCTTTTAACGCAATCGCGTGAAAGATGCCCATGTTTGTCACAAGTCCAACAGCGTGGGCGCTTACTTAACCCTTCCTTCGGTTTCGAAGACATGACTTTTTTGACTATTTTCACAACTTCTTGTCGAAATATCTCGCTGTTGTCATCAAAATTCAACCCAGCTTGCCAGATTCGAGCATCTCATATGGATGCCTGTTTGGCTGCTTCATATTCCAGCGCGTGCGACAAGGCTTCGCCTGCAGTTTTAGGTCGGGACATGCGCAGGGCTTGCTGTATTTCGACATGTCGCACTCCATCGACAAACATTTGTGGACAGCTAGTCTGTAAAGTCTTGAGGGGCACTAGGATAAGCCAACCGCACAAGCCTTTCGACGTCCCCTTCGAATTGTTGGAGGCTTTCGCTGCTACGTTATAGCGGCTTTTTAATTCAGCCTGGTACATTTGTTGAAGGTGTTTATCACCATAGCGCATCTCCAATCGGTCCACCAGAATTTTAAAATCGTTTTGTTGCGTTTCAAAACGTCTAGAGCTTCCCCACGTAGCGCTATGATTAGGGCAGTGGCTTTATCCGTTTCATTCCAATCATTTGCCTTGGCAGCAGCGTCGAATTGTTTAAGATAGACTGACCAAAAGACCTTCCCATCAAATTTTGGTGGTATTAATTTCGACATTCTTACACTTCGATTTTCTTTGGTTTTGAATATTCCTGAACGTTGAGATTGGCCTTCATTTCGTCTAATTCCTTTTAAAACTAATCGTGCACGGCCCTTACTTCCTTTAAGTCTTCTTGAACTTCTTGAACTTCTACTCTTACTTCTATTAACTCTTCCTGAACTTCTACTCTAACTTCCTTTAGCTTTTCTTGAACTTCTACTCTCACTTCCTTTAACTCCTCTTGAACTACTATTTTTACTTCCTTTAACTCTTCTTTAACTTCTACTCTGACTTCCTTCAACTCTTCTCTCAGACCTTCTTGCTCAATTTTTATCGTTCTCATATCTTCGATCAATTTCTCTTGACCTGCCTTAATTTCTTCTTTGCCTGCTTTAATTTCTTCCTTCATTTCCACCTTCATTTCTTCCTGACCTGCTTTCATTTCCATCTTCATTTCTTCCTGACCTGCCTCCATTTCTTCCTGGATTGCCTTCATTTCTTCCTGGCCTGCCTTTACTTCTTTCTTCATTTCTTCCTGGCCTGTCTTCATTTCTTTTAGCATTTCCATCAAAAATTTCATCTGCTCCTCCATTTTTGCTGCTTGACTTCTTGTTACTGGCATAAATCCTTACTCCACCAATTGTTACGTAATTTACAATAACACGTATTTTTCTCTCAAACGCTTATTAAATTAATTTGTACACAACAACGATTCAATAACTATTTCGATAACAACAACAACTCAATAGCAATTTGGTTGTTAATCGCTTTTCTTTACTTCGAACTTATCTCTGTCACTCTCTTCTATCAAAAACTGTGAAACTGTCCGACGCTGTTCCTTATATAGTGTTATAGACGTTTCTAGGTGATTCTCGAAACGTCCAGCAACCCTCGAACTTTCTGGAACGCGTCATAGGTAACTTTTACTTAACTTTCGCATTCGGCGCATGTCAACGTCACTCAAAACGCCACGTCCGTCACAGTATGTTATAACCATGAACGGAAAACCACATGATACCCATTTTATTGAGATTAAAATTATTTTAAAATTGCTGTTTAATATATGCAACTAAGCATTTCTGTAATATAATAGATTTGGCGGTGACAACAGACAATAAAACGTTTTTTAGGATAATTTGAATTATTCCACAGCAAAGCCAACAGCGCTGTAATTTCAATTCATAGGTCAATTTACTGTTACGTTAAAACACTGAAATCTCGCATGAACTAAATAATATTATTTCTGAATCGTTCAATAAATAATTATCGAACTCCTAAATGTGCAATGTGAATGGTGTGCCAATTATAACAATGACGTAGGCTGATTGTTTTACATCATTACTAGGAATTGTGCAACTACCGATTGTTTTGTGGATATACATGCATTATTAACGCCGAATATCTTGTTACCTGATATGAATGTAAATTAGTGTCACCACTCGCCTATGTTGTTAGGGTTGAAGACTCGTTTAATTAAAATGGATATCTGACAACGAACCAAACATCATATCAAAATAGAAAAAATGGAAGCACTTAACTAAACCACATAAGCGAATTATGGCCATTAACGTGTATACTACTATAAGCCAATGATTCCCTACTGCCAGCACCCTTTCTATAAAAATAAGTTGTCATATTTTTGAAGAGATCCTCATT
This sequence comes from Agrilus mali, assembly GCA_029378335.1. Classification (NCBI taxonomy): domain Eukaryota; kingdom Metazoa; phylum Arthropoda; class Insecta; order Coleoptera; family Buprestidae; genus Agrilus; species Agrilus mali. The sequence continues at coordinate 12,475,958 of CM055658.1, forward strand.
ATTTTCAGTGCCCTATATTATGTAATATAACATCTGGGAAGAGTTAAGAGAAGAGTTAAACGAACGGACTTCGCTCATTACTTGATAAATCGCTCTGCAATTACAAATACAATATAGTTAATAGATTGTGTGTCGCACTCAGTGTGAAACATGATTAATATTATGTTAATGAATAGAGAAAACACTTTGAGTTTAGTTTCACAAATATTTTTATTAAAACTTTACAAATTTGTTTCGGCATTTACGCCATTATTCAAAAGTATTGGTTTCTGTATTAAAGGTACAATAATGGCGTAAATGCCGAAACGAATTTGTAAAGTTTTAATAAAAATATTTGTGAAACTAAACTCTAAGTGTTTTCTCTATTCATTAACATAATACAAATACAATAGCTACGGCCACTGTTTCCTCCTTTGTTGACACAAATCGTAACTGCAATCTCCTAAATGATGACGATTGCTACACTAAGCGTTAGTTGGAGCCCGAGTTCTTGCATGCTACTAAATAGACAGACCATTTGTCTATGTAATGGAGAACGGCAGATGTTACCATTTGCGAAGCTTTTGTACATCTTATCTCCTTCATGTGTTATGCCGACATTAAAGCGTCCTATTTCTATAGGTATATCTGATGTTTTGTAGAAAAATTATTTTCACTATCTCGAGTGTTAAATGGGGATGACGTATCTAATCAAGTTAGATAGAACGTTAGATTAAATATTAGTCTAACTAAACAATAACTACTGCATTCCAATCAAAAAGAAAAATAGATCATCCCCAATGTAAAAGTCAGTGTACTACTTCTTTTTCTACACTAATAAAACTAAACGGAAGCAGATAAATTTCCTACGAGATTCTGGGAATATTAGCGTGCCGAGAGGACATTCCAGTGTATTTTGGTTTATTTAACGTGATAGTAGGCTACATCACGGTTCACCCAATACGGCTCCCTTGGGCTAGGAATTGAAGGCCGAAAATTCTGTTAAAGCTCTTGTACAACTCATCAAATAAGAAATGTATACAAATCAATTAGCAACAATTGATATGAGAATTAAAACTAGATTCAGCACTGAAGTTATATGAGTGGACATAATTAGGTTAAGCGATTACTAAGAAATAACATATACGTGTATTACGGTAACTAGAGAGCTTCTCAATCCAAATTTTACAATAAAACAACAAACAATCAATTAAAGAACTACCCTATGGAAATGATTTTGCCCTTTCTACTGTGAAAATCGCCGTTCGCAGGTTTTCGATTTACTATCCTATACTGTATAATGTTTATGAACCAAACTAAAAAAGCTTCGAAAGTTTCCTTTGTTACTTCTTCAATTGTGGGCATGTTTGGGAGAAATGGTTATTTTATTTCTTTATTCAAATAGACGAATAATCCAATTTTATTTTAAAAAAGTTAACAGTTGAAGGTATATCTGGAAAATGTACATCGAAATCGGATTTCGTTTTTTATATGACCATTGTCTTACAAATGCGAGGACTGGCAAACTTCTGGCTTTTCTTATTTTCATCTTCTAATCAAATCGCCCGCTTGCCTAATTAGTGCGGTGGATTAAATTAAAAATTACGTCCATCGTTACTGCCACTCTCCTATTGTTTGTCTACATTTATTCAGATGAATGCTAAATTTCTCTAAATTTATACTACCTACGTTTGGCAAAGTAGAAATATTAAATTGGAAAAGAATATAGAAAGATTTTAGGGTTGTTCTTTGTCAGTACACGACGAATAATAATTAACATTCTAACATAGTTATAACAAACAATTTTCATATACGCAAAAGCCTCATGTGAAAGTGTGTTACTTTTTACAATTTAACCTTAGTTGCACTTTGAATGCCCTATAAAGTGTCCAATTAAGTAGAAAAAACGGGTTTTAATACTGAATTAAACATCATTAAGCAAATAGCTATTAAGAATGGTACAGTACATATATCATAAACCAAATACTGGTCAAAATCTAATTTGAATTTTAGAACCATATTGTTTTCTGGCTTACGAAGCATAGATAAATCAAATACAACTTATTTTACTATTAATTATGTAAAAAATGCGTTATATAAATAAAATTTTAACGCTATGGAAATTAAGAAATGTAAAAAAAACTTCAAAAAGTGATCTATAGGAATTACATAAGGATTGTCCAGCAGCGCAAATAGGAAAATTTGCCAGAACCTTAAAAGCTCGTGTCAGTAAACATGTAAAAAGTATAGAAAAGCAGCTTAAAGTAACCTTTAGACAATATTAAAATTCTACAAAGGTAATATTTTGACGCTTTTCGAAAACCTAGAAATTAAAAAATCATTTAAAGATAAAAATAAGATTTTGGTCATCAATAAAAAAAGTTTAGACCCCACCCCACTGTAATTGTCTGATCTGTGAAGTGTATCACTATGACGTCATCTTAGTTTAAATCGTTTAAGGGTTGTCCATATTTTGGCATCTCACTACTGTATTAATTAGTCATTAATGATGATGCTTATATCCAAACAATTGTAAGAGAAATCTTTAAATATAAGTTGAAGAAAAAAGTGCTACTTACTTTACTAATTTATTTAAAACACTATATTATTGTTACTTCACAAACAAAAAACAGGATATGGCAAGTTTGGCCATTAAATTGTATGGTGATGGCAAAAGACTTTTCAGGTAATCTTTATAACCGACGTTATAAGAGACAGTGTATCACACTACAGTGAGCAGTGTAAGCTACTATTTAGGATTAGATAAATTAATAAGGAGAAAGGTTGAGGAAATGAACATCAAATCAATCTGTCGAGAAACCGGAAATGTTGATAAGGAGTAGAGAAAAAAAATATTGGATGAAATCGAATGTTACGCAGTTGTGACTCATTTAAATGTTTTAATTGATTTTCTAAAAATATTTGTTGTTAGTGTCTCCACTTCTGGAAAACAGTTAATTTAGTAACATGTATCATCATTTGGTAGATATATAATTTTTTTGAAAGTACGTGAGCTTGCTTAACGCGGTGCGCGTCTTTACCCAGTTCTGCCAATCGATTACTTGACAGTGAGGTAGCGTTAAATATCGCAACAAAATTGACTATACACTGCACAATATAATACAAACATTAAAAAATTACACGGATGGCTATGGTTAAATAGCATCGATCCGAAATATGCCCTTTTTGCATGATGGTCATACCCCAAACAACACAGATGAGCTATATACTTTTCAAAAAATTCCGTAATAAGAATTTCGATTAAATCTTAAATAACTTTAGTAGATGTTCTATAGTGTTTTTTTTTTTTTATGCATTTCTTATGAACATTTCAGTGTGTCCTACGTGCGTATTTGTCACTTTGCACGGCAACCATTAGTGATGTTTGTCAATTCTTCCGTAGCTTCCTTATTTTCATCACTATAACCATATGGTGCTCCACTTGTAAATCCGAATGGCCTCATTGCTAGCATGCGTTCAGTTTTAAGTAAACCTTACCTCTTCTATTTTCTTGTTACCGCTATTATTTACCCTTGTACACGCCACAGTACATTAACAATAGATGTCGTCGTCCACCACTGTCGTGTGTCCTTGTCTCTATATTTCTAAAAATTCACCGTCGCCATTAACCGAGCGGCATGGTCTGGTCGTCTACTCTGGTCCAAGTTTTTCTTTGGTTTGCTTGAATCATTAAGGCAAATTCTGGTGTAGTAATATTCCTCAGATAGTCTTTCACTTCTCTTCTGTCTTCACTTCGTCCATCTCATCATTCTCCCCCACACCACCACCCACCATCTCCCACAATTCCTAACGGAGACTGAAGAGAGCCTTCCGCCCTACCCTTCGACTTTGCACCAAAGTATAGGCCGGTAGAACAGCCCGCCCATTAACATTGGCAATGCGGCGATGCCCGTAAAACCAATAGTCGGTAAATACGCCCCACATTTAAAAAAAAATCGTATTTCAAGGAATTTGAACCAAACTTTATTTTAAAAAACAGCAAACATTAGGCAGGACAATAAAGTTTTTTAAGAGGAACGGAAAAACGATAAAAATAATCAAAAAGCTTCTAGAAAAAATAAAAACTTGTTCCTGTCAAATGGGGCGTATTTCCTTTTGGGGTGGGTAATACGCCCTGGATAGTGGTGGAATACGCCCCATACATTTAATCGCTTTCTGACGATAACTTTTTGGCACAAACATCACAAACTGTACCATTGGAGGTACAGCTTTCATGTAGCCACCCATGACATTCTCTGCATTGAATCCAGTCCACTTTGGATTTAGTGGTATAATAATAGTCTCGACATTTTATGCAAATATCTTCCTCCTCGTCAGACACTTCTTCTGACGATTCCAAAAGCAGAACCGTTTCAGCATTTAAAGACGACTCCGAACTTTGGCTGACCCTTCTGGCCCTTTTATGTTTTCTCTGTATATTTTTTTGAACTGCCTGATTTTCTTTACTTCCATCTTTAGCCTGCTTTATCAATTTTTTTGCGTCCTTCTCCTTTATTTCAGATAAAACACGGCGCTTTGCGCGGTTCACAGGAGAAGTCAATTCCAAAGCCTGCTGTTTTCTTTTAGAAACTTGCATAGGAATGGTTGGAATAGGATTTTCCTCTACTAAGAACTTAGATGGGGTTTCTTTCTCCACTGATTCCTCTACCTGCAAGTCAACCTGTTTTGAGCCACTAGGCACTGGAGACAAATGGCGCGACCTTTCTGGTGTTGGATCTGAAGCCCTTGAAGCTACTAGACTTGCATCGGAAATAGAATAGACGTGGTCCGATATAGCATGAGGATTGAAAGGAAATATTCCACACGCTCGAAAGCCAGCTATTCCATTTGCCACTGTGGCTGCTTTACACCATGCGTTTCCTATCAATTTTGCCACGTTTATCCTAGACAGGTTTCTGTTTTTATTTTGCACCATCCAGATTCTCGCTTCCTGAAAGAAAAAAGTTTTCAGGGGCTTAAAAAAGGCTCGGTCTAAAGGTTGTAATGCCTGCGTAGTGTGACTTGGGAGGCAGATTAATGATACTTCATTCTCCACAGCTACATCAAGCAGTTCTATTGCGTTACAGTGCGATGCATGCCCATCTAAAACTAAGACGGCTTTTCCAGATCCTTTTGTGGGTAAGAAATGTTCCTTAAACCATTTAAAAAATAACTCGGAATTAATGTAGGATGATTTCGGATTCATAAAAACATTAGAACCTGGTTGAAGGCCATCCACAAATTCGTCCTTTTTATTTTTCCCCTTGAATATTAGTACTGGGGGTAAAAATTGTCCTGCATTGCAGCAAGAAATTACTGAAACATTTTCTCCCTTTTCTGATTAAGTAATATTGTACACGGCCTTTGCACCCTTAGTAGCAAGAACTTTTCCAGGTTTATTATTTATTTGGATCCCCGTTTCGTCCATATTGAATATTTTCCCTGGCCTATCCACTAAATCGTTTTCTATTAAAACCTCTTCCAGGAGCCTGAAAAAAATTCCTACATCCTCTCTATTCATCCCCTTGGCTCTGGCTAACGAAAGTCCTTCTGCTTTTCGAACTGATATTTCCGGGTTTCGACGCAAAAATGCACGAAACCATTCTTTTCCAGCAGTTTTTGTTTCCATGGAAAACCTGTGACCAATTCCCAGTTTTTCAGCAAAACTAAAAGCTAGTTTTTTAACTGAATTCGCATCTGGCGCATATCCTACTTTCTCAAGAGCTTTTATATGTGCTACCAGCCTCTTTTCATGTGCAGTTCCCAAGTCTGGTTTTCTTCCTAAACGTAACTCCAAACTACCAGTCTTTAAATGTCGTCTCAGTGTTCACGAGGAAATCCCGTACGTTTGGCTTGCTTCGTTAACGCCCATATCTCCAGATTTCACTTTTTGCATAGCCTCTGCTAATACTTCTTCACCAAAAGAGGCCCGGGTTGACTTTCGTTGGTATACTCTTCCCATTATCTGATAGAATAGTAATAATAATAGAAACAGAAAAAGAAAAAAAGAAGGGCGTTTTTCACTCCTTCGGGTGGGGCGTATTTCCAAAAACGGAGGGAAATACGCCCCACCGTGCAAATCTTCGCGCCTAACAGATGCAAGCAAATGCACATGTTTCAATTTTTAGGTTATTGAGTGTAAATTATGGCACCATGCCTTAAACGTACAATATAAACAGTGATAACTCAAAAATTTTGCCACTATGTACTTACCAAAAAATTTGTAGTACTTAAAAGCACCAAAGCATATACAAAATAATTTTTATTTTCACAACGCCAACTGAAATCTCGAGAAGCACGCGAGTTCCCTGTTAATAATAACACGTTCAGTACACTACCAACACCTAGTGACATCTGCCCAACGGGTAGAGGGAGCTACGCGTACTGGGGCGTATTTCATGCCGGGGCGTATTTACCGACTTTACCCTAAGTACGCTAGAATTGAGTTAAAAGTTAAATTCGGCGTAATATATATAAAGATATCTAATAGGGTAATGAAAGTCGGTTCTGCATATCATCATGATGCTTTTCACTTTAAAAGACGCGTAATACTGTAGCGTTCCCGCCTTATATTCCTTTTATCCAAAATAAAATCCAGAAGCAGTAACCATAGTGCCATCTAGAGTCGCCACTTTAAATTCAGATTTCCAATCCGGGAGTTTCCCGATGTTTCGCGGAAATTTTGCAACAGTTGTTTAACCCGACTGGGGCCCCTTTGCTGATATTGTACGACCATGTCACGCGATTCCTTATCTCTTTTCCGCGGCGTGAAGAGATGTCCAGGTATGGGACTAGGTTCTCCTATGTACTTGCTATTAAGAATGAGTAAACAAAAGGAATTTAGGGGAACGCGGGAGAGATGGTTGCGAACGACGAGAGCTGGACAAGGGAAAAATTTCGGGAACATTCGAATTTGAATGACAAGAAAAAAGAAAGTAAAATTTTGGGTGCAGTGAAAAAGAAAAAAAAAAAGATTATTGTGATTTGATTTGTGAAAGAAGGTAAATATCTTTTGTCTTTGTAATTTTTGATTTTTAAAATCATTTTTTTTATTGCAAATAGATTTCTTTGTTAATTCCTTTGATTGCGTGGAAAGTATTTCAGTTTAATTTCTGTTTAAATCTTAATCCTTTTTGTAGTTTTTATCATATTCAATTTTGTTTGTTCCTTGAAGTAAGTACATTTGTTTCAATGAAAGTATACAAGTTCTTATGCACAAGTCACTAGGCGTTGGCTACGATGGCGTTATGTATTTTATTAATTTATTTTTTTTAGAGGATTTCAATTTTTAATTCGTTTAGATTATTAAGGTGATTTCTTTTATTTCAGGCATGATTATATAATTTTTTTTGTATTCTTTCATTTTACGTAATGTCGCGTCTTGTGTGGTGATTCATTCTTCTCATTGTCCAATATAATAAACATTTTAGAGACGCCCCGAAGCGAACCTCGACTTTAACGTGCCTAGAAGCTCAACTTCGATCAATGCTAAGAATTTATCACTGAACTTGTATAACTTAATTAAACCGATTTCCTTCTCATATTTTTGTTTTGACAAAGATTTCACCTTATATAACAAAAATAGAAACGTGATCATTTTGATAGATTTTACCAACACCTAGTGGTCTTTTTACTACAAAACGGGTAATAGATAATAATATTTGGTTCTCATGGACTACTTATTGCGAGTGCTAATTAAAAGGTACTGATCAAGAGGACTGATTTGATTAAGTTTTCGTCAAATGTAGTATTACAGTCATTTAGCTTAATGTAAAGGGAACATTATAAAACATGACATTTCGTATTATTCTATTAAAAGTTTCGTACCTACCCATTTTAAGAATAACATAACAAGTAAAAAGCTAGAAGCGGGAAAACGTTTTAGAGATTGCAGAAACCGACATAAAACAAATAACAATCTGAAGACTCATTTAAACTTCCCAATAAACAATCAAATAAGTTGTGAATGCCAAGAGGCTCAGCTGTAAATTTCAAAAGTAATTTCTCACTGACGTACACTAATTGTTATACTTACCGCGATAAACAGAACCCGGAATCTTTTAACATATAAAAGCAATCCATGTTTAGTATTGAATTTGGGAAATTGAATTCTAACGATTATAACTGAGCCAAAATGGATGTGAAAAGAATTTTCCTATTCTACTCTCACGTAATTTGACCAACCATAAGCAAACTGAATCCCTCGAGCGTACTTTATAAAACAATACTTAAAATACACTATATGCTCAATAAGGACTGACGTCACAGGGAAAATATAGTAACAGGAAACTTGTAGCTATACGGACATTTTAATACAATTGCGTTTGTCGTTGTGAAACGCTACGTTGATTTTAGTGTATTTAAAGTCATTTGGAGCACGAGAAGCCTAATTTTTTTAATTATTTTGCAGTCTAAAGAATACGAGAAATAGCTGCCGTTACAGTTTCCCATTTCCCAAATGCCCCACATTCTATTTTCTTTGTCAATGGATAACTTTATTATTAAATGGATGAGAAGTAATTTAGAAAAATAGATATTACAGATGTATACTATCCTCCTACCTGGGCTAAAGTATATATGTGAACCCATCTCGGTAGGGACACAGTCGTAGTGTAGTCTCCTACCTTCTTTTTCTTCCTTTAGATATGTATGCTTTTTAAAGGAAGCTTATGTGTGTTCTTCTACGAGCCCTGCTCCAAAAGTATTTGCCTAACACACTTTGCTGAAGATTAAACTAGTTACTTATTTCACACATTCAATTTTTGCTAGGTTGGCTATCAGAACTACTCATTTCGGAAATATTATTTACAACTTACGTACGTATTGTACGTAGTGTTATTAGTATAGTAAAAATAATAATAAAGCTAATTTTTTAAGCTAATATGTGTGCGTTAAAATAATTCGCCTGCTTGTCGATTTACGAACATCTCCGGAAACCCGACAAATTGCAGTTCTTTAAAACCTGCCGTTCCGCCTATAAAATTTCTAAAAACCTAATTATTTGGCGCTATATTGTGTGTGCCTCTGTTGGAGAGATAACATTATCATTATCAGATTTGATGTGAATGGCTGTAAGATTTACAAGGTCTGCTGGCATGTACGTTAATTAAACCAACGTATACTGGATATTTTATCACGCAATAAGCAAAGGAAAAACCAGTTTTAACGAAAAAACAAATGAAAATCGTTTAAACTGGGCTCTAAAGCACCAAAACTTGACTTTGGAACAATGGCGACCAATTATATGGGGTGACAAATCCAAGTTCGAAATTTGACACCCGTAAACGCGTACTTCGAACTTCTCAGGAGGCATACCGTAAGGACTACTTGAGAACGACCATAAAAGATTGCAGCTTGTTGATCATTTGGGTATGCATGTTCACCCAGGGCATAGGCTGCCTACATTTTATGAACGGGACTTAAAATACTGACATATATTGAAGGACAGTTTGCTACCATAAATTCCTAAACTAATTTCCACCAATGAGGGTTACATTTTTCCACAAGACGGAACTATATGCCAAACGACAAGAATAATTAAGAAAGTTGAATTGCGTGAAAAATTTCAAAGTATCTGGGGTAATGTAACACGAGATTACTGCAAGAAGCTTGTAGATATATTGCCTGCTAGAATACAGCTCGGCATGAAACAATAAGGAGAGGTAACACAATGGTAGATATATCAGAAGTTTCGAAATTACTACTTTTATTTTTTATCTAGGTTTTCATTGATTTTTTAATTGTTTAATGTTTGTTTCTCATGTATTCATGTTGTTGAGAATCGTAAGAAAAGTTTAATTATAAAGAGTTCTTTGCATAGATTTTAATTTGATTGTGCATTCGAACGTAAACCAATGTAAATAACATACTGGTCGATTAAAGTAACGTGGATGCTGGAAGTTTTAGCCTGTGTAGAAAAGAATGTATTCAAAGAAAGAAAGGTACAATCCACCCTCAAGAACTACAACAAATAGGTACATATAGTATATTCAAGACGGTCAGCCCTGATGTCTATGCTCTCGTATTCGCCAGATTTATTTATATCTGAGGTTCTCGGTACTACTGACCACTTCAAATTGGATTTATATCTATTCGTATAGCATCTTGCAGAAACGAACCTATCTTATAATAGATATAACAGTTATTTCCCATGTTTTCAAAGAAATGTAGTAATTATATAAAATACCATGATTTTCTGAAAAATAAATTGCCGGGCGGCTTGATGTGTACCCCATACATATGCATTTTCAAATCAAGCATGGAACTGCCTTTCTGCGACATTCATCAGCAAGACGTAAATATTTAACGTTGCACATCTTAAGGGGTAGTAAAATTGGGGATCGTCCTAGAATAATCTACCGAATACTTTTGTCGCAGGCCTCCTAGCTATAAGAAAGTGTTGGGTTGTATAGAAAAAACACTGAATATCGGAACTAGACTAAATAATGATAGTTAAGATTGTTTTTACCTCACCATTAATAAATAATAGATGTTAAGTGATTTAGAAAATAATATTAATTACTTTACATCTTCGCCCTGAAGAAGCCACAGCTAGGTGATATGGACATAACGATACAAATAAATACACATACGTTTCGTAACGTGATTTTGTGATTCTCCTATACTATTATTATGCAGTTCCAATATCTGTAAGTTTCGTTAATTAAATGAAGCTTATACACCTTGTTGAAATCTTGTTACTTTATTTACAATGCAAGTAAGGTTATCTGCTCTGTAAGGGATTTTATTTGCACATTCTCATTTGTATAAAATCATATACTTAGAAGAGCATAAGACGGAATGAGAACTTAATTTAATATAATATTAAAAAAAAACAAGATCTTTAAAGCGAGAAAAAGATCAACACTTCTATTTTTACTGAACGCCCCTCGATTGGTGCTTACTACGACGTGTACCATAGAACGCGAGGAGCTTTCATTTTATCGTCTATTGTGGTCGTTCAACTATTTCCCTATTTCTCGTGTTCGTCATATACAATGCACGCCTTTAACCAAAAAGTCCTACAAATAATCGGAACAGTTTAGAAGGTGAATCGGCGCCTTTTGTTGGCTAGGAAACGAGAACCGAGTTGAGTGCTTGGGTCGCAGAAGCACCAGCAAGAGCTGAAGCATAGGAATGCGACAGCCATCACCCCAAGCGATGCCGTGGCGTCGTTGTCTGATACGTTATAGTGGTGCCGCAGAAAATGCTGCTAACTGATGTTGCTACTAGTGCAGCTTTGTGTTCGCTGCTCTTCACGAAACCCCACCATGACCGTGTTAAGGATACCGTGGACTTTACTGTAAAAAAATATACCTAGTGCACCATATATCTGTATACTTAAATCCTTTAAACACCTCAAAACAATTCTTAAGCTTTAAACAGCTAACAGTAGATAACAAATTTATCTTAATTATTTAATTATTTATGATTTATGCAACTCGTTATAAATACCTTCATACAATCTTTTTTCTGGGAGTTAAATTTTCATAAAACAAAAGAACGAAGGCTATGCCGATTATAACTAGTTTTTAGCTAAATCTCAAGATAATTTATGAAACGAAATGAAAATTGTTGTACTTTCAATACTTTTGTCCACAAGAGAGTTTATTAACGAGCCCTCCAAATTAACCCGCACAATTATTATTTATCGATACTGCCTAGGATGTGCTGATGAAATCTAACAAAATCGAAATTTCGACCTGTGTGTGATAATTTCGATAAATTACCGAATAATATCAATAAAATATGTTTTCTAAGTTCTTTTTTAAAGAAAACTTGCTAAAAAAGGAGCATGTTGAATAATTTAATACGAAAATACACATTCTTTTCACAGGACCCTTGCAACACACAGTGTTTTTAAGAAAACAATAGATGCTTGGGGCAATAAAGAAAATGAAATTAAGGAAACGTTTTAAGCCTTACCGAGGCCAACTGGTTTCATTTGTGTGGAAATGAATTTTCAGAAAGCTTCTCTAACTTTCTTCCTACGTTTTACAACAGAACTCATCAAAGTAAGCTGCTTTCCAGACGAGAAGCATATTGCTTCTCCTACTGATGTCTATCACCTCAGCTAAAACTCCGTGCAAGAGGAAGGATAAGCGGTTGATTGAAGTTTTAAATTAATAGACCATTCGATCGTAACTTATGTGAGTAGATAGGGGGAACAGTTAAATGGAACAATTGTTAAGAACTCCAACAATTTACGCGAGTCTGTTGACGTTTCTGTGATTTTCAAGAAAATTAACAACCGGAAATATTGATTACCTTTCCTTATTTACATTATTTTAAAGTTTTATTTTGTCTGCTGTTTTATATAACATTGATATTTTAATGAAAATGGGGCTTCCAGGCCCGATATTATCGAAATAATATCCCCTTATCCCCTTATCTTATTGATGACCATGCCTAGAATTATTTCTGCTTTGCTACAAACATCGACGAAGACTCATACCTGGAATTTCATAAACTCCTGTTGTTGGCATCCTCAGGGAGCGTGATATTTAAATAAAAATATCCAGAAATGAATAAGTACGGGAAGAATTAAAAAGAAAACGGACATTATAGAAATTAACACAATGTAACCTATTCATACAATCGAAGTATCGGTATAAAGTGTTGTTCATATCCCATCAACGTATTTCGTCATGTTAATTCTGGTAGATAGCACCAGTTAACAGAAAAATTAAAAGAATATTGTAAATTAAAACGTAAATGCGTACAAGCGATGGAGTTTAGGAAGAGAGTGAACAACGTATACTGGTATATCAAATAAAACAAGTAAGGTACCTGATACAAATAAGGCCTATGCTCAAATAAGGCCTGTAGTGCGGAAAAGTCTTTTAAAATATATTTACATCAAAAATACTTCACACACGGATAGACGACAGTCCCACGATTCAGGAAACAGTGCGCGAGAGGCCCGCTCGCGCTCGCTGCGACACTCGTGGCCGGCCGTTTGTGGCGGACGAGCGCTTTCATTGCGCGTTATTAATTTGTCGTAATTTCTATCGAATTTTAATACGTTATTCTTTGAAGTTTTGTTTCAAGTTATGTATACGGATCACAATATAACTCATTTAAAAGATAACTATGACCTTAAATTGTAATTTTTAGAATATGCGAATTAAATACTGCTTATAACATTTATAAAGTACAATGTACTAAATAAAGCCTACTTTTAAAATAGGCCTTATTTGCTGACCCTAGGCCTTAATAGGAATTCTGAAATATTGAAAGCAATACTGACTCACGTCAATCCTATCTCTCGCCACACCTGACCTTCGAGTATTTTCATTTGCCTCCCCCACAGAACACGTATACCACCTCGAATAAATATTAATGACCAAAATTATCTCGAAAATTATGGTACTTATTAAGTTCCAAGGCCTTATTAAGTTACATTGTTTAATTAAGGCCTGTGAAAATAATTTGATTTTTCAATATTTAATAATATTTTTGAGAAGATATGTTAATTTTCTAATTTTTGTTTGTTTGGATACCTTTTTTTATATATTATTCTCTATTTCTTGTTTATATGCGACTTCAAGTCTGACTAACAATTTAAGCATAATATTTAGTAAAATAACTTACAAAGTTGTTCAAGGATCTCATGGAAAAACTTGATAAAAGGCTCAGAAATATATATTTATATAGATTGATACTCTAATAGCAATATTCCTACAATTTAAGGATATAGGCTTTATTCAATCACTACGTTTTAAAAAGGCCCAAAGCTAAGGTTCTAGAATTACCTCTTTTTGAGTAATTTTTGATAAAAGATTACAATATGTTTTCTTAATTACTTAAAATATATGAACCAAAGAATAATGCCTCGCTTTTATTTATCACCTTTTCCAATAATTTATCAAGATTTGAGTGTTTCAAATTAGGTAGGCCTTATTTGTATCACTTACTTAAGTACTCTCGAGAACAAAAAGAGGATCAGCTTGAATATCGATGTGCACTTATTGTGTACCACTATTTACTGTTTGTGTTTATTTCCTATCTTTCTAACTATTTAAATTACTTAATAAAACATGTTTTACAATTTTCCAAATTGCATTTACCTGTCCACCTGTCAGTATTTGATTAAGTATTGTCTTTGTAAGTCGTTGCTATTACGTGTGTTTGAAAATATATATATATTTATATATATGACTCTTATTTTACAAATATCTATTTTCGCTTCATTTACACTTAAACGCTGAGTATGGCGTAAGAAATCTTAAATTCTAAAAAATGTAGGGAAAGGGTGCAATATAAGTTCCTTCTCGAGGACTCTTCAGTCGTAATTTACTTTATGGTATTCATTATTCATGAGAATGCGAGGTGAAACCTATTTGTATTCAGAAATATCAATTAAGTAGATTTAAAAAATGGTAATTTTTCTTGAATACAAGAAAGGTTTTATCTTCGAGTAAAGCCGAAGTTTTCGCTTATTATTCGACCCTTATCGACAGAAGAATTATTAAGTAGGATTTTATAGACTTTCCTTCTGAAGCAGTTGATAACAAAAAATTAGGGGTTGGATTTATAAAAGAAAAATGTAAAATTTTACAAAAAATCTAACTGCAAATTTTCCTGCACGTAATATTGACTGTGAAAGCCTGTTTTTAAAATTATTTCTTTCAAAATTTTCTGTCCTTTAAGATCAAATTAATATGAACTTTGTTAAATTCATCTTCACATGAAATTCTTCATTTAAATATGAATTCGGAAGTATTTGTCACTATTTAGGTATAACAAACATTTACGAACTGAAGTTCTTGATATACGCATAAGTGAACCTAGGATTAAACTGTAATTGTGAAAAAACCGAAATATATCAAAGAAATAATGGAAGGTTATAATGAATTAAAAAGAAAACGTAATGGAAGGAATTTGATTGAAGACAATATTAAGTTCATGAGAGAAGTAATGTAGTTCACGTTTAAGAGAAAAGAATACCACACATGATTAAACTTTTCTTGGTTATTTAAAATATTCGTGTTAGACTAAACGTTTCAATCGGTTAATACTTTACCTACCCTTGATAAAGGCCGACTGGCCAAAACGAATTCGTCGAGTTCTAATAATATTAAGTTGAAACGTTTTATTTATTAATAAACACTTCAGAAAAGGTTTTATATTAATTATTATTATGTAGATAGATTTCAAAGGATCCTATCTATAGATTATGTAAATAGAATAGCGTATAAGAAATTATTATTGGTGCTAACATTGTGAAAATGCATAATTAATTAAAAACAATTCGAAAAAAATAATTGAGCCGCCACGGGACGCCTGGCAGATGTGAAACATCGAATGAAATAAAATGACGACGGTTTGTTTATTCATGTAACGTTTATTTTAATTAAATACAAAAATTTTTATTTCAAAAATTTATTTCAAGTTGCGACCACTTATTTAATTCTTTTACTCAGTGACCAGTAATTGTAACAGTCGATATTACCTCTGACGGTATTAATGTGACAATTGGTCGATGGTAACTAAAGTATGTTTTTAATTTATGAGTAAAACACAGGTTATGTGTACTATAAAACAACACCGCTAAGCTGATTGTGAGTAGGAATAGAATCGCACACTACTCCGCATAGACTGTATGTGTGTATATATATATATATATATGTATATACATACAGGGTTGCTCAATAGTGCGTCAAAGGTCAATATGGCCTTTATTAAATCAGATTGGAGAATTTTTTTTATGAGAATGATACAGTATCAAAAGACGCATATTTTAAAAATAGTTTGACATATACAGGGTGAATTACTAAATCGGAGCACGTTCCAACATATTTTTTTTAAATGAAACACCCTGTATATTATTTGTTTTTCATAATCTACTTAAAATTGTCTTTTCAATGATGCAAAGATTTTTGGGTTTGGATGTTGCATTGTTGAGTTAATAATGAAAATGTAAAAAAATTGGTTGCAACAGGGTTTGGCTTTTTAGTTCAATGCACGAGTATTACGATTAGTTGAGATGAAATGTTTAGTAGTTATGCTGCCAACGGATGTACTAAACCTAAAAAATAATAAAATCGTAATTTTATTATACAGGGTGTTTTTTTACGGTGCAGTCAATTGAGCAACCTTCAAAGAGCGATTTCTACATTTTTTCAAATGGAACACCCCGTATATTATTGAATTTTTGGAAAGGTGCGTTAATTCTGCTTAATGTTTCTTTATAATATTTTATACCTAAACCTCGTAATTTCAGAGATATTTCACTTATTTCATTATAATTATGAAAAACAAATAATATACAGGGTGTTTCATTTAAAAAATATGTTGGAACGTGCTCCGATTTATTGATTCACCCTTAAAATTGTCTTTTCAAAGATTTTTGGGTTTGGATGTTGCATTATTGAGTTAATAATGAAAATGTAAAGAAATTGGTTGCAACAGGGTTTGGCTTTTTAGTTCAATGCAAGAGTATTACGATTAGTTGAGATGAAATATTTAGTGGTTATGCTGCCAACGGATGTACTAAACCTAAAAAATAATAAAATCGTAATTTTATTATACAGGGTGTTTTTTTACGGTGCAGTCAATTGAGCAACCTTCAGAGAGCGATTTCTACATTTTTTCAAATGGAACACCCTGTATATTATTGAATTTTTGGAAAGGTGCGTTAATTCTGCTTAATGTTTCATTATAATATTTTATACCTAAACCTCGTAATTTCAGAGATATTTCACTTTTTTCATTATTACCAACTAATTATTTGATCTAGTGTGCTTATCGGTCAGATTTGGTAAGTTGAGACAATTACCATAAAACGTAAATAAATAAATAGATGGTCAAAGTTTAATATCGTTTACTATTTAAAGTAAATGTTCAAAGTGTCCTCCATTGTGATTGGAACACATTTGCACCCTTGACAGAAAGGATCTATGCACTCTTTGTAACATCTCAACGGAAACTGTTTCAAAGGCATAGATTATACGTTGCCTCATGTCGTCTGCTGTAGTTGGAGGAGTCTTGTATAGAACATTTTTTATGTGGCTCCATAGAAAAAAATCGAGTTTCGTCAAATCTGGCGATCTAGGTGGCCAACTGATAGGACCCCCGCGACCTATCCATCTATCTCCGAATTTTTAATTCATGAACCCTCTGACAGTTAACGCAAAATGTGCTGGAGCACCATCGCGTTGGAACCACATATTTTCCCTTAAAACAGGAGGAACGTTTTGCAGAACCCGAGGTAAATCATGTCCAATTAAAAAGTTTCCCATAATACCACCCCAAACATATACTGTCCGTTGTCTCTGCTTATCAACCGATCTCAGTATTTTTGGGTTTTCAGTTGCATAATGATGAAGATTATGACGGTTCGGGATACCACTGTGAGTAAATGTAGATTCGTCGGTAAATAACACTTTTTGGAAAAAGTTAGGTGTTATCCTTTCAGTTTCCAATCCCCATTCGCAAAATGTCCTTCTAGTCTCGAAATCGGGCTCCAACAGTTCTTGATGAAAGGAGATACTGTAGTCATGATATTTATTATTTTTCAATACCTTGCTTACAGTAGATCGTGGTACATTAATTTCTTTTGATATTTTTGTCGCACTAGTAGATGGCTCTTCAATTACTGATAATAGTACATTCAAATTTTCTTCGTCACTTGTTCTCTTTTTCCTTTCACATTTCTCATAACTGACATTTCCCGTCCTACTGAACCTTTCCTTAAGTCTTTCCAAACTGCTAACTGAAGGTTGTCTTCTATTAGGATATCTCTGTGCATACATTCGCTGAGTTAACAAACAATTTTGTTCAGCTGATCCCATAATGAAAATCATGTCAACGAGTTCGTTTTTCTCAAACTGCATAATACCGACACTAAAACCCCTAGTAATATGTGACAAGCAAAAATTGTTCAGGAAAACTACGAACCGAATCAAACTGGTATGAAACGACAATGACAATAATGCAAAAATAATTGTAATAGTCACTAATACAGCATGTTTAACGTATTAAATTATAAGATGTATTAGACGCATTACGTATTCATTGATTATTTGCTTGTGCCAACTTGTCAAATCTGACCGATCAGCACACTAGATCAAATCAAAAACAAATAATCAGCTGGAAATAATGAAGAAAGTGAAATATATCTGAAATTACGAGGTTTAGGTATAAAATATTATAAAGAAACATTAAGCAGAATTAACGCACCATTTCACAAATTCAATAATATACAGGGTGTTCCATTTGAAAAAATGGAGAAATTGCTCTTTGAAGGTTTCTCAATTGACTGCACCGTAAAACACACCCTGTATAATAAAATTATGATTTTATTATTATTTAGGTTTAGTACGTCCGTTGGCAGCATAACTACTAAATATTTCATCTCAACTAATCGTAATACTCGTGCATTGAACTAAAAAGCCAAACCCTGTTGCAACCAATTTCTCTACATTTTCATTATTAACTCAACAATGCAACATCAAAACCCAAAAATCTTTGTATCATTGAAAAGACAATTTTAAGTAGATTACGAAAATCAAATAATATACAGGGTGTTTTATTAAAAAAAAAATGTTGGAACGTGCTCCGATTTAGTGATTCACCCTGTATATGTCAAACTATTTTTAAAATATGCGTCTTTTGATACTGTATCATTCTAATAAAAAAAAATTCTACAATCTGATTTAATAAAGGCCATATTGACCTTTGACGCACTAATGAGCAACCCTGTATATTATATACCAATACAGCATAATTTATGCTTTATAAACTGTTACATTAACGTTTTATATGTTTAGTAGTTAAAATCTTTTGACATTTATTTTTATTCGACTATCCGTTGGATGCAATCAAGTGGTTCTCAATAAGCTTGTTGTAATATTACCCGGAAATGACCAATCACAACAAAAATTAGTATTTGATACGACTCTTCTTACAATGATAAAGAAAAATGATATGCATCTTTGTCAAAAAGTTTCGGTGAAATAATTCCGTTGACAATCTATAGAAGTCTTCAGATTTTTGCAGCAAAGTTCTTTTTCTAATATATTTAATATTATTCTTTTTATGTATAGGTACCGATGAATGGAAACAAAATCAGTGTCCTCAACTTCGCTTGAAACAATATTGGCGTCTAGGGCAAGCTACTGACAACGTTAGTTAGAACAATTCACTTATTTATATAACAATTTATTTATATCACTTGTCTATTATTTATCGCTTTGATTCGCGCACTGATGGTTTCTCACGACTACTACTATTTCGGTCCAAAGATAATCACTTTATATACACCCTTCAAAGTTTCTAGATGATTCGAAAAGTAAATCCTGACGGTTCTCGAATGATGAGTCACAATTAGAAAGTCGTCGATCATTCCAGAATTGGTCGTGTTACTTGTCGCTGGATAAAGATTTTACATCTTGTAGGTTGATAACAATAAAGGAACCGTACGCTGTGACTGTGTCATAAACATGTTAGCGATAACAAGTACACGCCACAAATTGTTATCGCACACACGTACTGTGTCGCTGGTCGCTACACTACCCCCTCCTTAAGGGTGATTCGTCCCGAATCACATTCTGCCGTTCCTTCAGAGGATCATGCCGGTACTTGCAGGTGGATCCGTTTCGGCATCCGGCTGTCAGGTGGAAATGGCAGTCAACGGTTTTCAATGGTGACGGTCCTCGTCGTGTATTTCCGGCGCACACCAAGATTTCTATTCCAGTGTATCGGAAACCTCCAGCATGTTTCTGACCACCCTTCAATCCAGCCCATCGAGTCCACATCCGATCCTCGGTATTGCTAGCTTCAGGATGTTAGCGTGCAGCAATTGCTCTCTTAGTTCTATCAGAGAGTCCCATAAGGAGTGGTAGGTAGGCTTCTCCGACGACGAAGATGAATTGGGTCCCATCAAGTAACTGCAATACTTTTCTTCCATCTTTGACCTGGTCGAGTAACATCGGTAGTCGCCCAAACTTCTTCCGAAAGACCGTAGCAATCCCACGGCTCATGTCCAAATCCCTTGCCACACAATGGGCCAGCGAGTATTCCTTCGGGACGGCGAATAAGTCCTGCTGAACTTCGGTGGCGACTCCAAATCGGGCTTTACGGTGTAAGCTCTGTTCGGCCATAAGTTCTTCGTATTGGGGCTCTGGCGATCGAGCCTGCCCAACTCTAACTCGAGCTTCCTCGTGGTTGTCCCCAGCATATGGAACCAGTCGGTTGAAGTGGACTACTCTTGGTTTTCCATTGGGAGTACGTCTAATTCGGTAGATTACGTCATTGATTCGTTTGATAACTTTATACGGGCCTTCCCAATCTTGTTGCAGCTTCGGCGAGAGACCCCTTTGACGCTTCGGGTTATAAAGCCACACCAAATCTCCTTCCTGAAATCCTCCATCAGTGGCCTTAATGTCATATGCGTCCGTCACCCCGTCCCTTTGCATTTCACTTATGATGTTTTCAGCCTCTTCTCTCTTGGCCAGTGGTAGTCTCCTGGGTCGCTGACGGATGGGTTGTGCCTCGCCAGTATTTATTTTGTGCAGGACGACGTTGGTTCGCCCCTTCATGCCGCCGTCTACTTCAAAGACATCTTAGTATTCGTTTAGTAATCCTTTTATTTGACGTCGTTGGTAAGGATTACATTCGCCACCTGCTGCATGGCACAATTTGGACAAGGCTTCTGGTAGGCGTTGCGAGCCTTCTTCAAGATTGTTATTTAATTTTTCTTCCAGATTCTTTGAATTTTCATTTAATGTTTTTTCCAGATTCTTTGAATTTTCATTTAATTTTTCTTCCAGATTCTTTGAATTTTCATTGAATTTTTCATTTAATTTCTTTTCCAATTTCTTTTCAAATTCGTTCTCAAATTCATATGTGCTGGTATCGGAACCTTCTCGTAGTAAAGCCTCCTCAAGCCGCTTCTGTAGGATGTTCTTAGTACCGGACGTATCTTCGTCTCGCTCTTCCAGTTCGCTTTTCAATTCTGCGATTTTCAACTCGAACAAAGTTTTCGGCATGTTTATTTATTTTGTGTTTTTATTACACTAGAAAATTCTCTGGAGGTCGATTCGCAGACCCCACACCTGACACCAATTGTAACGAATTTTCTAGTCAAAATATTTATTTAAACAATTATTTATTTAACACTATTTATATTACACTTAAAAACTAACTTAGAACTACTATTTATATTAGAACATTTCACTTATTTGAATAACAATTTATTTATATTACTTGTCTATTATTTATCGCTTTGATTCGCGCACTGATGGTTTCTCACGACTATTACTTTTTCGGTCCAAAGATGATCACTTTATATACATCTTTCGAAGTTTCTAGATGATTCGAAAAGGAAATCCTGACGGTTCTCGAATGATGAGTCACAATTAGAAAGTCGTCGATTATTCCAGAATTGGTCGTGTTACTTGTCGCTGGATAAAGATTTTACATCTTGTAGGTTGATAACAATAAAGGAACCGTACGCTGTGACTGTGTCATAAATATGTTAGCGATATCAAGTACATGCCACAAATTGTTATCGCACACACGTACTGTGTCGCTGGTCGCTACATTATATTTACAGTAAAAACCGGTAAAAACGACATCGAATGGACCCTCACATTTGCTCATAAAAACCGATAGTTGTAACAACTGGTAATACGCGATTTTTCTTCGATATCAATTTGTTTTCTTTTTGTTTTCGACTTGTTAAAAGTTTCACAAATACAGATAAGTAACAAACTGACTAAAGAGATATGAAGAAGCAGGCTTTATTATCCTGCATGCACGTGTAGCAATTTTAATATTGGCGACGAAAAGAAAAGGTCAATATCAAAGGGCGAGACGGTCTCTCAGTTTTGTCTGGATCGTTCGATATGTTCCGGGAATTACCTGCACTTGTGATAAATCAATAGTAACGATTACGAAAGAGTGCAACTGATGTTGGTTGGGTGTTACCTTGTTACCATGCTAATAAAGCAGACACAAGTCACAATATGTACTTTTATTGTGTTTAACGGTGATTTTGATTTGTCGTCGTCCTGATAAAAGTTTTCAACACTTTGTTACAAAAGACCCTAAACTTGACACTTTTTTTTTACTTTTGCGATCTTAATAGCCATTGACCATTATACTGTGCCAGATGTGGATACTGTTACCTGTTGAAATTGTTTACAATACAGCTGGTCGTTCTAACAGATATGTCTCCGAAAATTTTAGTTAAATTTAGTCACTTAAAGCCGTATGTCGTATTAAGCAATGTCGTAAAAAGCAATGTTTTTGATTAGGCGGTCATATAGCATTCAGCCGGGACCTTTGATTTTGGTTATTATAACCAGTATGTTGTTATAAACGATGTCGCCATAAACGGTTTTAACTGTATTTTTATTGCGAAAAATGAGTTCTCACTCTAGGTTTTCCTTTCATGCGTTTGTCCTTGTCCTCTGATTGTTCTTATAAAATTATGTTTGTGGGTACGTCGTTATCCCAGAATTAACAATACCAATGCAAACGATTGTCACTAATATGAAAAACAATTTTACCTCAACAACTTGACATAGCTCATCAACCATAAAAATTTATAGGTCGCTAGAAACCTCGTCCCAAAATATCGCTCTTCTTTTGTCTTTCATTTTCTTTTGTGTTATTTTGTAGCTTTATCGTTTCAAATTTGGCAGCTGCTAAAGTTTTCACAAATGCGTATCTGTCCTTTAAACTGCAATATATTTCCGTGCAAGTGTGTGAAAGTAGGCAATTTGAAACACATGTTCCTAACAAATAAGAGAAACTTGTTGCTGAATAAAGGATATAGCTTGAACGTCCAGGGTATATTTCGTAGTTGATGCTTGGAAGTTTATGCAAAATAACTTTATTATAACAAGTTTGAGGTGATTACACTTTTATATAATCTGTATCCAAACGACAAAAGAAGAATAATGCTTACTACTGTTTTCAATTAGATAATAATAATCCAATGAACTTTAATTACGCAGTTCATAAATAAATCTAGGACAATTCTTGTAAAAACTGTATATATATACATTTAGTCTGAATTGATATGAAAGATTAGACGACTATAAGTTCAGATTTTTGAAAAATAAGTTGGGATAAATATATGCTATCCCATGTAATGTGTTTCCTTACGCATATAACGTATCTGTATCAAGAAGGATATATACTAATACTTTAAAAGGATTCTTAACAATGAAATAAACAGAAACTCTCATTTCATTGAATTCCTACGTTATTGCAAAACATTCTAAAAGATGTCCTTCACAAAAATTATTATTTTAAAGCTTATGAAAGGAAGTCAATCTGCTTTAAAATTTCATGTTCTTCCCTTATTATTTATGCTCCTACAAGTTTAACTTATAGGAGTATATCCTCCTGGAGTGAACTTTTAAATTTAATATTAAATGAAGTCAGATAAGGTAGCAATTTTCATTTTGTACCAGTTTTCAAAATTAGCTACTACCTATTATATAAAAACTGAGTTTTAGTTTTAAAGATCGCATTAACGTTTTCTACTAAAATAATTTATATTCTCTTTTATCTCTAACTCCCTTAGAAATGGAGTAAGAATGGAAGAGGTTTGCGAAAACAAATATTTTGCAATAGCTATATGAAGATGTGCAAGTTCTATTTTTTTAAATCTTGTACCTACGAACATGACATTCAATAAGTAGTACGTTTTCTGATATAAACACATTCTTCTATACCGTAGGTATTCCAGAAGTAGGACACTATTTTGAACTTTGACATTTCTAAGCACTTTGCCGCAATAGATTACAAAGGACATGCCCTCACGTATGAGTTGGTTAGAAGAACAAACACTGTATACAGTGCTCGAAAAATTCGAATTCATTTGTGAACAACTACCCGTATCATAAAAGTAATTAAAAATTTGTATCATTTGAAATACAAGTAAGCAATATCTTTAGCTAATTATACAAAGAATTAACACATGCTATAAATGGAAACAAATTATTTTATGGTAAATATATCTAAAATTTTCACAATGCATTAGCATCTGCTTTTTAAATTGATGCAGTTTTTAATGAAGGCTATAAACTAAGATACACACTTGCTTTTACACTAATAGAAAAATGAATTCCAGACCACCATTTTAAAAGGGAAAAACTAATTTGGCGAATTTCAAAATGACCCTATACAAGACATTAAACAATCTTCTTGTACATCATTAGATGGTTGAAAATAATACGGAAAAGATATAACTTACAAAACTGGAGCTCTCGAACATTTAATGCCAACTTACCTGAAACAAATAATAATTATTAGTAGGAATATTAAGAATGTGTGTCTTTTAAAAGTGCTTGGATTGCACTCGATGAATACCAAGTAATAAAATGGAAACTTCTAACTAACTAGGTTAATTTTTTATAAGTAATAATTACGTTTGTACTTAAACGAGTATTATGGTCGAATAAATGTAATACTGATAACTTATAATGGTGTTAATTCTGTTTTAATAAGTGGAGAGCAATCGATGCGCAATACTGTCTGTAAGACTACTTATACCTATAAGGAAAGGAAACGCGAGGGTGGGTCAACACCTTATTGCCAATTAGTCTACATCCGGTATGTACGCTACTCAGGTTTCAGATTAAATTAAACAGTCAAAGCAACCACAAAATGTTTCGGCACCCACTTAAGCTTTCTAGAAGCACATCCCTATGTTTAGGCCTGCGATTTACCACAAGAACTCTCGGCAGATTGGAACGAAAAAATCGGGGAACATTAAGGGGAGATTACAGCCTAGAACAAGTCTATTCTTCCAGGCTATTGTGAACGAAAACGACGGTTAATTGCTGTTCAGAATGCTTACAGTTTCCTCCGTTGAGAACGTGATTCGAATACCAACTCGACAGATATTCGCAACAACCTCGCCACTTTGATAGAATTTTAATTCTTAACTTAATTACTTTGCGGGTAGAATTTACGGCGCTCAAGAACTGCATAAAATACATAATTACTGGAATGCAATTCCTACTCATTTTAACATAGTATTCGGAAGACGACGTTTGCAAACGATATAGCATACTGATTTAAAATCGAGCAATAAGATACTGTCAGTTAATTGGGCGCATATTTTATCTGTTATGACAACATACAGGGCGGATGATCTAAGCAATTCAATAACTGTTGCGTTTTATAAACGGAATACCCTGTTACTTTCATAGGTACAGTATTTTATTGAAAGCCAACCCTACAGATATGTAATATTTTTCCAGATGTAATTTATCCAATGTGAAAATTTTATCAGTGAACTAATAAAACAGGAGACGCAGACTGTAGTAAGTAAATAAACTAAAAACAACTCACCTTAATTACCAATGAACCAACCATATGAACACTAATAAGTGGTTATAAAACTATTAACTCGAAAATCCAAATAAAAAGGAGAATCATTTTCGATAAACAGAAACTTTCTTAAGATGAGGTTGAAAACAACACATCGACTTTATTATTATAATTAATACCCAATCAATTGCTTTCTCAGGCATCTTTGCAAGATCTAATATTGCGAAAGGTTGGCGTTCGGTGGTATTATCTTGCTTGACCGTAATTATAATATATGCAACTTACTTCAAGGAATGGTTACAATCATAAGGCCTATGAAATCTTTTCCTTTCTCATCTGACTTCCCCTTTGTTAGCAGTCATTGGATGGAATTATAAGAAACAATAGCTTTTTGCTTTCCTTTCCATATCTATGACCTTAAAACGTTTTCACACTTCCTCATTAGAATTGTGAGCAAATAGCAAATGGGTTTATGTTTTTATACGGATTTTGACAGAAAATTGTTGATGACATGTCATCATCGTATTAGAAACTCTTTGATGCACGAATATTCACCCGCTCTCGCTTGTTCGTAGTCGCATCATCATAGTAGTCGCTGATTAAGTGACGTCGTTAAAGTCAGGGCCCACTTTGCATGATAAAACCATTTCTAGTTTATAGAAACTGGCGCAGGAGAGGAGTAAGAGGTAAGGAGAAGAACAAGTAATGATAATGCTCTCTCTTGTTCCGAGATTGAAAGGTTCCCGAACGGTTGAAACTAGAATAAAATAGCTGATGATGTCCCCATTTATCATGTCAATGGAGAGTTTCAATCTCCTATTCGCCCATTTTCGGTTTCGGCGAACAGTCGCCACAACCCAATAGATATTTCCTAGTGAAATTATTACCAGTGTGGGTGAAATTAATTCGAATGAATTTTACGTAGGGTTGTGACTATAAAATCATATTCTTGTATTATAGATGTGGTGCTAGAAAGTTAAAAAAGTCAAAATTACAATAAAAATTTTGTATTGTCAAATTTGTCGCTTTGATATTTATTATTCAAAGCTTTTTGGAATCGCTGGTAATTTTATGTCTATTTCGTAAATTCGTATAAGCTTCACAACAAGACCTGATTTGAAAATGTAAGAATGAGTTGGATACAATTGGAGTGATACCTTCACGGATAAGTAATATACATACTTTTGCTCGAACTGCATCATGTCGTTCTATATTTACCTACAAGGTGCATTCACATTTTTTTCGAAATAATGTCAACTCGAATTATATTTATGACTTATGAGTCACATATCATTACTCTTTACGTGTGTTTCTCTGCTAACAAAACTCTAAACTGATCGATTATGTCTGTATAGTTTATTCTGCTCGCCCCTTATTTGTACATATTTAAATGGTTGTACTTCTGAATCACTACTAATAGATGGTTACTAACAAATTGTCAGTAACATTTACCTGTTTGTTGCCTTTGGTATGAACAATCGATACCAGAGTAACTTTAATCTATAATAATTATTACATAACTTTACCTATAGATTTACTGGGAATAACCCACAACATTTTGAGCAAATAGTTGAATATTAAAAAAACATCAGTTCAACAGTTCAAACTTTTACTTTGTTGTAAAGATAAGGGAGATAACGAAAGTACATATACCAACAATATCTAATATGCTAATATAACTGCTATAGGAGGGTCAGTTAAATTATATGCCAAATAGTTGAGGTCACAAAATAAATCAGTTTTATTATCTCTAATTAATCTGTTTTCGTACAAAAACGCCACCATCCTGACTACTCAATTTACTGTTGTTTCAAATATACCGTATTCTATGTAAAGAGAAATAATCCATTTACTTTTTTGTAAATAGATGACGTAATATTAATATAATGTTTAATTTTTTACTGAATCTGCTGAAGTACAAAAATTGCACATTGCGTATGTTCATTCCTAGAACTATGAATTTTTACCCTTTATAACTACAATGTTAATCGAATTGTAAAAATAAACGCGTATGCTCCACATACGCAGATAAACAACGAATGCATATGGTGCTCTTTTCTAACTCATCACAATTTATGAACTTTAGTATTACATTAAAATACGAGGCTCCGGTATCAACATTTTTGGCGAAACTGTTTCCACAACATGGCACTAATGAAAAGTTCTGGAAAAAGCCCCTTCCTAACTTTGAATGCGAAACTAAAACATTACAGGGAACGTTCACAAACAAATATAGCGAGCTGGTTCGTTAGTACTTCGCGTTAACTTTCTAAATTAATTCAAAGTCACCAGCGATTTTACAGTTTCCTGCACTTTTCATAACAGCTGTCTATTCACGCGATTTCTGTTTAAATTTCTCATGTACAATACCCACAACTTAAGTTTCAGAATTTAAACATAACAAACACATTAAATACGTTGTTAATAGCCATATTATTTATAAGCAATACCTTATCTGGTTTTTCGATGGGTAACCGTCATTATTAATGATAATTCACATCATTACAGTACCAGATTCTCGATTGTTTGGAAAGATTATGTCAAATATCTCCATTAAGTACACTGTCATTTCCACTATCTTTTCGCGTCATTCCCTGCCATTGTGTTGGGCTAACAAAATTTAATATCAGCTTCAAACTTTTTACGAGGGTGAAATTTTCAATAAAATTCAAAATTATAGAAAAAGTTTCATTGTAACCGAGTCAGTTCCTATAAATACTGACGAGAACTCCAATGAAAAAGGGTAATCCCTAAATTATATTTTACTGAAGTACAACATTTATGTAGATGAAATAGAAATTATATAGCAAAACACAGAAACACAGTTTATAGTTTTTCACAAATATATTTAGCAATTACTTATAGTATTGTTTCGATCTTGCGATCGTTACCAAAGTGTACTTAGAGAACTAAATTATGAATTACAAACAATTCTATTTATAGATTATATCCGAGCAGAGTGATAGTCAAAACTTGTTTTGGTACATATTATTGGCAGATTTACTTGAACAATGCCCTTAATATCGGACTGGAAAATCTCTCAAATTGGTCGTTTGTTACATTTAATTTGAAATGCAAAGCTTTTTGAATCTCTAATTTCTCTGATATAACATAGTTCTTTACTATTATTTAACTGATGTAGAATTGTCAAATTATTTATACTTATAAAATGGCACAATATGAATTACAGTGTTGAGCTAGTCCCTTAGAATTTTTATTTACGACAATTGACTTAACATGTTCTTTATATCTAATATTAAAGTTACGACGTGTCTTACCAATATATTAGGCATCACAGTCATTACTGAGATTATATAGCTCTACAGGATTCTTCTTCTTCTTCTAGAACCTAACATGTCTTCCTTAAAGGGAAAACAGCAGTATGTTACCTGGTAGTTTTTACTTCTGAGTAGTGGAAAAAACTATTGCTAGAACAAGTACTTCCATGATTCAACACTAGTACCAAAAATGAACTACAACACAGCTGTGCTGTTTTATATTACCATTATCATTATATTGTCTTTGAATACATAAATATATCCTATAAAATTGAAATAAGTTGCGATGACGTGTCTCGAATTATTCGCTGGAGGTTGTAAGTCTCTTATAAGCACCCTAATCACAGCTGTGCCCCAAATTAATTTGACACAGCAAGTTCATTAAGGGTAGAATAAAACGGATAACTGATTATTTCACCTATTTACCTAATAAAACTGTGAAATTACAAAAATGCAATTTAAAACAATTTTATGTGTTATTGCCAATATAAAGGTTAAAGACTGGTTCCGATTTTCGTAAGCAAAAACAGACCTAATTAACAATAGATCGCGAATATCGGCAACATTATTACATTCGGTGCCCATTTCTCCTATATCATTTGACAGTATATTTACCGACAGTAGTAAAAATAAAAAATATTGTGACGGACGTGGCGTTTTGGATGTAATTGACACTCGCCGACTGCGAAAATTGAGTGAAATTTACGGAGACGCGGTTCAGCAGGTTCGAGAAACAGTTGCTGGAATGTTCGAGAATCACCTAGCAACGTCCACAATTTGATAAAGTTTTGACAGAAGAGTGACAAATATAAGTGAGAAGTGAAGAAAAAACGATTAAGAAGCGAAATAGTCAGTGAATTGTTGTTAGTTATGTGTTCGAATAAAATGATCAAAAGTGCTAGAAAAATACGTGAGATTTTAAAGTACGTAACAATTGGTGTTAGGAGTGGAATTTATGCTAGCAACAAGAAGTCGAGCGCCAAAAATGGAGGAGCAGATTAAAGGCAAGGAAGAAATGAAATCAGATATAAAGAATAGACAAGAAGAAATGAAACAAAAATTGGAGAAAGTACAAGAAGAAACGAACAAGGGATAAAAAGAAAGCCAGGAAAAAATTAAGGCAGGTCAAGAGCAATTGATCGAAGATATGAGAACAATAAAAATTCAGCAAGAAGGATTGAAAGAAGAGTTAAAGGAAGTAAGAGTAGAAGTTGAAGAAAAGTTAAAGGAAGTAAGAGTGGAAGTTCAAGAAGAATTAAAGGCCGTACACAAAAAGTTTCAAAAGAAGTTAGACGGTATGCAGGCCAATCTGAACGTTCAAGGATACCCAAAACCAAACAAAAGCGAAGAAAGAAGTGTAAGAATGTCGAGAATAAAACCACCAACATTCGATGGGAAGGTCTCTTGGTCAGTCTATCTCAAACAATTCGACGCTGCTGCCAAGGCAAATGAATGGAATCAAATGGAGAAAGCTCCTGCCCTGACCATAGCGCTACGTGGGGAAGCTCTAGATATTCTACAAGGTATACCAGAAATGCAGCTAAACGATTTTAAAATTCTGGCGGACCGATTGGAGATGCGCTACGGTGATTAACACCTACAACAAATCTATCAGGCTTGAAGGAAGGGGGGGGACTTACGACAAACATGGGCACTTTTCACGCGATTGTGTCAAAAGAAACAGAGAAATTACATGTTGGAATTTCGGACGTACGGGGCACTTGAGCAGCGGCTGTCCATCTGGAAAAAGACAAACGCCAGCCGCTGAAGGAAGTAAAGCCGGTTGTGCGTCCCCAAGGCGCTATCATCATCTTCATATCGAAAACAACCACTGGTAATTCACACACTGTGGATGGTTTTGTGGACGGCAGGAAGTTAAAACTGATAGTGGATACCGGCGCATCAAGAACGATAGTTAACCCTAGAATAATAGTTAAATGAAGGATTCGTCCGCTAACCATAAATGCTGTCTTAACCACCGCGACAGGGGAAACAACATCGTTTCATGGAGAATGCGCAGTGGTGATCGGTCTTGGAGACGCAAGCCTATACCAGCAAGTGCTGTTGGCGGATATCACCGACGACATCATTTTGGGACTTGACTTCATGGAAAGACACGGAATCCAGCAAGACATGATAACTAAATCTTTACGCATAGGAGATCAAGAACTGCCACTACAAAGAAATGGGACTGATCACCGGCCACGAATTGTCGTTGCTGAAGACCAAATTCTACCTGCACACTCCGAAGGTGTTGCCCGAATTACAACAGAGGGCAATGTCCCTTATGAAATGATGAGTCATAGAGCTAGACAACGAAGAATTGAGGCAGAAGGTTATCCTAATCGGAAGAACTGTGGTACAAACCGGCTCGACCACGATTCCAACCAGAGTTGTCAATCTGAAAGGCTTTGAAAAAAAACTTACGAAAGGAACACTAATAGGGACATTGGAACCAGCTTTCACCATAAATCATTTGGACCAAATTAGAGAACAGAGGGAAGAAAATGGGAAGCTACCAGAAGCATTATAAGAATTAATCAACAAGGCAACTGAACATCTTACTGAAGATGAAATGCGAAAGCTAGAACACCTAATTCGAACTTATAAGAACGTCTTTGCGATTGATGACAGCGATTATGAAAGAACTAATTTATCGTACCACCGAATCAACACAGGAAATGCAAGACCTATTAAACAGCCACCCAGACGAGTACCATGGGCCAAACGAGAAGAAGTCGATTCATTGATCAAAGACATGCGCGAGAAAGGGATAATAGAACCATCGAAAAGTCCATGGACTTCCCCTATCGTTTTGGTACGTAAGAAAGACGGAACAACGACATTCTGTGTTGATTATCGACGGTTAAATAAGTAACACATAAGGACAGCTATCCTTTGCCATGAATCGACGACACGTTAGATTGTCTGTCGAACGAAATTCAATGGTTCTCGACGTTGGACCTAAAGAGGGGATATTGGCAAATCGAAGTACATCCTGAAGACAAGGAAAAGACCGCGTTTACTACGGGAAATGCTCTCTGGTAATTCAATGTAATGCCCTTCGGCCTATGCAACGCACCAGCTGCCTATGAAAGATCAACGGAGACCATTTTACAAGGATTGAACTGGGAAATCTGCTTGGTTCATTTGGATGACGTCATTCTGTATGGGCGAACGCTTCAAGACAATCTCGCAAATCTGAGCAGAGTATTTCAGAAATTGACAGCGGCAAAGCTAAAGTTAAATCCCAAAAGGTTTGTGTTGTTTAGAACTGAAGTGAAATACCTAGGCCATGTCAAATCAAGTAACGGCGTTGGTACGGATCCCGACAAGACCGAGGCAGTTCCTCATTGGCTGCAACCAACGAATCAGCATGAGTTGAGGATAAGTTTAGAAGTTCTAGTATTAAAATCATTTTTAAACATGATTATGTGTTAAATAAATAATTTTGTGAAAACATACCCAAGCGTTTTATTATCCGATTATCATTATTGGGAATTGAGGAGTTTCTTGGGACTATGTTCGTACTATAGGAGACTCGTGAAGGGCTTTGGGGATGTGGCTCGCCCCTTGCATCGACTTACCGAGAATGGAGTGCCATTTGATTGGACGAACACCTGTCAAGAAGCTTTCCAAGTACTGAAAAATAAGTTGTCTAACACCCCGATTTTGACTTGTCCCATTTGGAAAACCATTCATTGTCGACACCGATGGGAGCAATGTGGGTATTGGAGGGGTTCTTTTCCATGTTTAAGGCGGTAAAGAAAGAGTAATCGCATATTTTAGCAACACACTGTCAAGCCCGAAAACAATTACTGTGTAACCCGCCAAGAACTATTGGTCGCCATAAAAACACTTCCACAAATTTCTATATCTGCGAGAATTCCTGCTGAGAACTGACCACTCTTCTCTTAAATGGTTGCTGCAGTTCCGTAACCCTGAAGGACAGGTGGCCAGATGGTTACAGCGTTTACAAGCATACAATTTCAAAATTGAACATCGGCCAGGAAAACACTATTGTAATGCCGACTGTTCTTCTGTGGAACGAAAAGAAGTGTTAGAACAAGTTCCATGCCTACATACCAGCAGGGAGAGACAAGAGAATTGGGAAGACACAGTGCTGATTGAGGAACAGCGAACCGATGATGATCTAGGACCCATCATGAAACGGAAGGAGACAGGAGAATCTCGACCAGTGTGGACGGAAGTAAGCCCCCTAGTATTACGACGAAATGTTATTGGGTGCAATTGGATTACCTAAAGCGCGAAAATGGTGTCCTTAAAAGAATCTGGAAGTCCGAACGGGACGGTGTAGAAAATGCGAAGTAATAAAAGAGCTGCATGTTGGGACTGGAGGTGGACATTTTGGAGTGAAGAAGACCTTAGTAGTCTTGAACGTTCAAATTTGCCTGCATACCGTCTAACTTCTTTTGAAACTTTTTGTGCACGGCCTTTAATTCTTCTTGAACTTCTACTGTTACTTCCTTTAACTCTTCTTGAACTTCTACTCTTACTTCCTTTAACTATTCTTTCAATCTTTCTTGCTCAATTTTTATTGGTCTCATAACTTTGATCAATTTCTCTTGACCTACCTTAATTTTTTCCTGCCTTGCCCTCATTTCTTCTGGTTCTTTTTCGTTTCTTCTTGTACTTCCTCCAATTTTTGTTTCATTTCTTCTTGTCTGTTCTTTATATCTGATTTCATTTCTGCCAGGATATGGCGGAGGCATTAATAAACAACTAAATTAACGGATAAGGAGTTCCTATGTAGATTCACACTGACCGGGGTAGAAATTCTGAATCATAAATATTCCAACGAGTGTGTGAATTGATGGGAATAAGGAAAACTGGAACGAATTCGTTGCATCCTCGGTCTGATGGGATGGTAGAGCGATTCAATGCGACTATAGAACACAACCTGAGGATGTTCGTAAATAATCATCAGACCGACTGGGATCGCCACATTCCCTTATTTCTTCTGGCCTATAGGACCTCCATACACGGGACTTCAAGGACAGACCCCTTCCTGCGTGCTATTCGGGAAAGAACTGAGTCTACCTGCTGATCCGATGTTTGGTCGATCTGAAGATTCTTCGCTGTCCACGGACGATTATGTGTCAAAACTACGCGAGCGGCTAAAAACCATCCGTAACGCCGTCAGAACAAGAATAAAATTTGAAAGTGACCGAATGAAGACCCGCTACGATCAGCGAGCGAATTCCACTGGATTCAGGGCGATCGTGTATGGCTCTATAACCTGGTTCGCAAGAAAAGAAGGTGCCCTAAATTACAACGGAATTGAGTAGGCCTATACAAAGTGATGACACGGATAAACGACGTCGTCTACAGGATGCAACGAGGCCCCAAAAAAAAAAAATCAAAGATGAAAGTTACAGTAAAGTACATCTCGACCGGTTGGCTCCTTGCACAGTGGAAGAAACTGATCGGGACGATCAGTACTAGAGGAGGGCAGTGTGGCGGACGTGGCGTTTTGGATGTAATTGACACTCGCCGACTGCGAAAATCACCTAGCAACGTCTACAACACTATGGAAGCGGCGGCGATAAACTATTTGACAGGTTTTTGACAGAGTGACGGTTATAAGTGAGAAGTGAAGGAAAAGCGATTAGAAAGCGATATAGTGAATTGTTGTTAGTTTTGTGTTCGAATTAATTAATAAAAAGTGTTGGAGAAATACGTGAGATTTGAATATACGTAACAATATTTTAGAAACCAACCAAAAATATTAGACTGAAGACGGTCAAAATTCCAAACTGTACCTTTTAATCAATAACGTTAGAGTGAAATTTAGTTTAAATTTCTACAACATTAAATTCGACTGGTAAATAATAATAGTCTAGAGCCGTAGATTGATACATTTCAATAAAAAAATTGAATATTTACTTAATTACGGTTAAAACTGAAATGTGCATAGCATCTAAAAATTTTGCAATAGCAAAAAAATAACAAAATCTAGGAAAGAACATAAAACGTATAATAGAAATGGGTGACATAAGGTTAGTTAGTTTCAAATAAATATTAAGACACTCGTTCATATTGTATTAAATATTTTTATTATTATGTTTTCGTAAGTAGATTGAGTTACACAACACACCCACTTTTCGTAGTTCCATACTTTTCTTATTCGTTAAAATTTCAAAAGGACAAACTGCTTTTGCTTACATTTCACGTGCATGTAATTTTGCATTTTATAGAAAAAAGAGGTAATATATGGTAAGTACCTACTGGGTATTTCAAGATTGTATTTGTCTTAAAATCGAGGATTGTGAAGGATTCGATGTAAGTATATAAAAGTGCAAAAGAAAATTTACAGTATTCGTAAAACTTTAAAACGCTTTAATTTTAATTTGATTTTCAAATTTTATGCTATGTAAAACGAAATATTTTATCAGTAGCACTCAGGCTATTGCCAACAGTCTAAATGGAGTCGGTACCAATTTGTTCATGGAAACTTTTGGAAATTTTTTATTGTTTGTGAGAGATTTTCCACAAAACAGAGGGAACTAACGAAGGTTTCCTTCGATGTCCTTGGATTACTTTTATCGGACCCTTAGCGCGAATAAGCGTAGCTTTTTTCCTGCCTTTATTTCATAAATTACGTTTCAACTGTTTTCTGAAAACTTAATTTTAGAAGCAGGGCGCACGTCGATAAAGCTGTCGTTGATTCATCATTAATTTTGGTGGTTACTGATTCGATGGATTTTGAAAACTTTTAACGACGTTATAAAAACTTCCTCTTCAGTTTTTTCTTGTAATAATAACATTTTCTCCCGGCACGAAACGTATATCAAAACGAAAGGATCTGTCTTCCAACAACTTTTATTTCGAATTCGTCTGTTACAGAATGTATCACGATTAAGAAACCAACATTTTACTTTCCACCTACAATATGAAATTGGTGCCCACATGAAGCCAGTCTTTGATATCTTAAGGCACGACCAACATTTTGTAGAAAAATGTAAGAACGTGCATATTTCCTTTAAAGCTGTGACAACATTCGAAAACTTCGGTATATAACAAGTCTATTTGATAGAGGAGGTGAAGAAATTTAGATTTTGATGGAATTGATAAAAATACAGACTAAACAATTTACACAGTTATGACGGTCTCTGTTTTAGCCTTTAATAATGAAAAGTAGTAAGTGGGTCGGTTGACCACATTTAGGCCCCATCCCCCCAATGTATTTCTTATGGGAAAATGACGTCATCATCAGCTGTTTTACGTCTCGGTATATATGTATATACGTATATATCTTTCTTTGTGTATATGTATATATCTTTCTTCTTCTAATTTATAGTTGTATGTGTGTTTATTTATAAACTAACAAAGGAGGCTCTTTTTCTAAAATTACAAAAATAAAAAAACCAAATTGTCATGGAGAAGAACAAAAAAACAAATAACAACAAAAAATTAATAAAAAAGCAACAAGAATTCAATTACATTCTGAAGACCAACAGTTATTAATAATCAACATATATATTTGTAAATAGTTGATTTATAGTGTGTTACAATAAAAGGCAATAAAATTCAAGAAAATTCTTAATTCAATAAAAACAAGAAAAATCCGAACGCATAACAGAGGATGGATACCAGATACGGCCTCGCATCAAACAAGCTGTTTTATCCCCTCTCCTTCTTTTTTGTCCCGCCCCCACTCGTTTCCTATTGGTCGGTTTCACCGTCGTGACGTCACCATCATCAGCTAAAAATCTACATAGATAGTTTACATTATATTCTATACTGTATTAAGAATTAAAGTAACATAATAAGCTGATGGGCGCCTTTTTATACAAGTCGCCATATAATTAAAAATTGACCTTATCCCCCTGGAAGAGATATACAAACAACTGTTAAATAGGAATATCATATTACATTCGTGGACGATATAGTACAAACAAATAGAAAATTTATTTCAATAACAATTCTTACACTTAAAGAAAAACTCGTACACAAACCGGTGTGTCATTCAAGATTACAATGCAATTTTACGGCCTCGCAAAGCAAGACAACACACACACCTTATTTTTTTTTAAAAGTTTCATACATATGAACCGATGAACGTTGACTCGATTAAAAATTACGATAGATATTTACTTATGGTACTATCGGTAAATGTTAAGAATTAGAATGTAAACCCCTAATAAGTAATGATATACCATAGCCATGTCACTTCGAGGTACCAAAAGGGGCGCATATGGGAACATTAAAAAATTTGACCTAATACAACCCAGGATAGAGATTTATCTGTTAAAATTAGGTACTACCTATACAATTACAAGCTCGTGGCGTAAGGAAAAAAATAAAAACATAAAAAAAAATAAAACCTTGGGCCCAACCGTTCATCGTGTTATTATTATTTTATTATAAACATGTACAGCAGCATAGCATCGTCGTTTGCGTCAGCATAATATAAATACTTTTATTAATAGTTACGTATAATTTAGGTACTAGGTACAATGCTATTGAGAATCGACTAATAACTTTAAACGATCACACAATTCATTAGCGTCATCAATATATTTGTATTCTATCGGCTTATCGTTGTTAGAAAATACAGTACCTACAAAATGTCTTACAACTAACGATTGTTTACAACGATCTCCTCCTCCCAAACGTCATAGAAACGGTTTATGTATAATGTTTAGTATTAAATGCAGTTTGTGATGAAATGAGTAATTTTACGGTTCAGCAAGGTGTCGATCTTTGCAATATTGTAAACATCATGCGTGCAGGTTCAGGTGAAATGTACGGATGGTGAATGGACTCGAAAAATACATAGGTGTAAGCAGAAATTGAGAGCTCAACTAAATAACTGGCTGTAGTATGTACTGGTAAATGCGTACGTACTTCACTTGACAGAAAACATATATATCTATCTATCTATCATTAAAAAATACAACGTCAGCGTAGTCGCTCGCATTGTTGCTTTGTATTAGGTATCAATATCACTCGCATTATTAAATTTGAGCAGGTTATTTTCTTCTTTTTGTTTTTTCTTTTAAGAATAATAAATTTCATTAAGTCAGTAATTCGAATTCGTCAACAAAAATGAACTTAAAAAAAAACTTCTTCTGATTTTGGAAATTACTTTAATACTATTACAAAATAATAAGTTTTCTCAATTTACAAAATCACAATCAATAATCTATTGCATCTACAAATTGTGGGGGTTGGCGAATGACTCGAAAAATATAGCAGAAATTTCAAGTCAACCAAACAATGAAATCTTAAATATTAACGTCGAAAGCTTATACTGATTTTTGAACAGAAGTATATTTTTCCGAAGTCAAAACTTCGTCAACAGGTATTATTTGTGATGGAACAAACTTTACTATTGTTATGTTCACACATATACATAATATTTCTCATGATTTACAAAACACACACGATCGTAAATAAATTATTGCATCATTGGACTATAATTGTAAGAAGCGAAGTTCTACGGCCGCAAAGTGCTTACTATACGAAAAATATATGCAGAAGGTATTTCGAAAGTCGACCAAACGAAGAAGATTTACAATTCTTAACGTCGAAAGTTATGACATTTTGTGATACAGATAGTATTATATATATTGACAACGGTCGAAATACCGTGCCAACAGGGTTTATGTTGGGTGAGTGGAGTAGCGAACTGACGGATGGCGATTATATTGTTGAGTGGTTTTTCTACTGGTCCTAAAAGTTATTATTTTAAACACACGGTAGAACGGACTCCGCTCAATTTCAGAAACCAAAGTAACCAAACCTACCTAAACTGGTGATTTACGCCTCATATTACGTTTTTAGTTTTACAGCTACGAAACTCATATATGTGTAATACGTATCGCTAGATGATATCATTTCATGGTACCTACGTCAAAAGCGCATTAAAACAAAATCGCTACTAGTTTTCCTTTAAAAACATTCTAGTAGAACGGGTTCACTAATGCAACTCCGAGTGGTCTCCGGGTAATTTTTTATCTCACGACTGCACACTAGGGATACCAAGACAAAAATGTGATAACACGGAAGAGGGTTTCGAAGGTTTTCCAAATGGATTATACTGTTTACTGATTGTTATTATCATTATTATTAGACACCTACAATATATTTACGCCTCATTCCAAAACGGTATCGGAAACATGTCTAATGAATAACTACGTTATCAGCAGTTTTACCGAATATCATGCTTAAATGCTTTCCATATCTACAGCAATAATTGAAAGCAACAAAACTACTACCGGTATATTATTTAAAAAAGAATCGCTCTTTTGAAAAAGCTATTTGGATTAAATTAATGCTAAATGTAAATATTTGTAATACCTACAAAAATTAGACCTCTGTATGCCTGTTTTCTCAATATTACAAAATTTCACCGCCTGCATTTTTTTTTCAATAATAACAGATTTAATTTAATTACACTCCATCTACGAAATCTGTGGATGGTGAATGGACTCGAAAAATAGGTGTAAGCAGAAAATGGAGGGCTCAAGTAACTGACTGACTGCAGTATATACTGGTAAATGCGTGCGTATCTCACTTGACAGAAAATATTAGTCGATGCCTTTTTATACATATATACTATCTAAAAAAAATTAAAAAATATATATAGTTACTTGTTTTTTTTTTTATGTTTTCGTGGAAGAGGGGAAATCTTCATAGACACCCATTGTACGACTTTGTATGTGGATTCAATATCCTGGCATTATTAAATTTGAACAGACGTATATTTTCTTCTTTTTTTTTCTTTTAAGGATAATAAATTTCATTAAGTCCGAGGACACCTTCCACGGGAATCCGACACTACCTAGTCGTACGGACGACTGGGTGTCTATGAAGATTTCCCCTCTTCCACGAAAACATAAAAAAAAAACAAGTAACTATATATATTTTTTAATTTTTTTTAGATAGTTATATATGTATAAAAAGGCATCGACTAATATTTTCTGTCAAGTGAGATACGCACGCATTTACCAGTATATACTGCAGTCAGTCAGTTACTTGAGCCCTCCATTTTCTGCTTACACCTATTTTTCGAGTCCATTCACCATCCACAGATTTCGTAGATGGAGTGTAATTAAATTAAATCTGTTATTATTGATAAAAAATGCAGGCGGTGAAATTTTGTAATATTGAGAAAACAGGCATACAGAGGTCTAATTTTTGTAGGTATTACAAATATTTACATTTAGCATTAATTTAATCCAAATAGCTTTTTCAAAAGAGCGATTCTTTTTTAAATAATATACCGGTAGTAGTTTTGTTGCTTTCAATTATTGCTGTAGATATGGAAAGCATTTAAGCATGATATTCGGTAAAACTGCTGATAACGTAGTTATTCATTAGACATGTTTCCGATACCGTTTTGGAATGAGGCGTAAATATATTGTAGGTGTCTAATAATAATGATAATAACAATCAGTAAACAGTATAATCCATTTGGAAAACCTTCGAAACCCTCTTCCGTGTTATCACATTTTTGTCTTGGTATCCCTAGTGTGCAGTCGTGAGATAAAAAATTACCCGGAGACCACTCGGAGTTGCATTAGTGAACCCCGTTCTACTAGAATGTTTTTAAAGGAAAACTAGTAGCGATTTTGTTTTAATGCGTTTAATAAGAATGCTTCTTACATACTATCTAACAACATAAATTTTACTTAAAACTAGAAGAACGAAGTGAGAGAGGGGTGAAACAAGTTTAGGTAGAGGTGGTTAACATTTGGGTTTTCCTGAACATCACTGGAGGGAGGGTGCCGATTGCAACCAGCCTGGAATTTATAAGAACGATGGTTCAGAAAAACCCTGTTTGTAGCATCACGAAATATTTGCACATTCAGGTAAAGAGTGGACTGTATACAACCATAAAAATTAACTGAAGGAAGAAAAGAACAAGAAATTTAGAATTTGTAGAATTAATAATAACACTAAACGTAAAACTGAATTCAAAATGTTCTGACTTAAAAATATGAATATAAAAAATAAGAATTTGTTTAGTGACACTGAACACCTAGCATATTGGTCGTATTCCAGTACCACTCCTTTTGACGTAGGTACCTGAAATGATATCATCT
This sequence comes from Agrilus mali, assembly GCA_029378335.1. NCBI lineage: Eukaryota > Metazoa > Arthropoda > Insecta > Coleoptera > Buprestidae > Agrilus > Agrilus mali. Next base: position 12,516,585 of record CM055658.1, read on the forward strand.
AGCGCGTTTCTGTTGAGTTTCGTGCAGTTCTCGTAATTGAGCGTGAATCCCTTTATTTTGGTTACTTCTGTACCGTTAAGTGTTTTAAAATAATAACTTTTAGGACCAGTAGACAACCACTCAACAATATAATCGCCATCCGTCAGTTCGCTACTCCACTCACCCAACATAAACCCTGTTGGCACGGTATTTCGACCGTTGTCAATATATATAATACTATCTGTATTCACAAAATGTCATAACTTTCGACGTTAATGAATTGTAAATCTTCTTCGTTTGGTCGACTTTCGAAATACCTTCTGCATATATTTTTCGTATAGTAAGCACTTTGCGGCCGTAGAACTTCGCCCTTACAATTATAGTCCAATGATGCAATAATTTATTTACGATCGTGTGTGTTTTGTAAATCATGAGAAATATTATGTATATGTGTGTACATAGGTATCTAATACGTAAAGTTTGTTCGGCAAAATCAGAAAGTTTGATATTTTTAAGTTCATTATTTGTTGACGAATTCGAATTACTGACTTAATGAAATTTATTATTCTTAAAAGAAAAAACAAAAAGAAGAAAATAACGTCTGCTCAAATTTAATAATGCGAGTGATATTGATACCTAATACAAAGCAACAATGCGAGCGACTACGCTGACGTTGTATTTTTTAATGATAGATAGATAGATATATATGTTTTCTGTCAAGTGAAGTACGTACGCATTTACCAGTACATACTACAGCCAGTTATTTAGTTGAGCTCTCAATTTCTGCTTACACCTATGTATTTTTCGAGTCCATTCACCATCCGTACATTTCACCTGAACCTGCACGCATGATGTTTACAATATTGCAAAGATCGACACCTTGCTGAACCGTAAAATTACTCATTTCATCACAAACTGCATTTAATACTAAACATTATACATAAACCGTTTCTATGACGTTTGGGAGGAGGAGATCGTTGTAAACAATCGTTAGTTGTAAGACATTTTGTAGGTACTGTATTTTCTAACAACGATAAGCCGATAGAATACAAATATATTGATGACGCTAATGAATTGTGTGATCGTTTAAAGTTATTAGTCGATTCTCAATAGCATTGTACCTAGTACCTAAATTATACGTAACTATTAATAAAAGTATTTATATTATGCTGACGCAAACGACGATGCTATGCTGCTGTACATGTTTATAATAAAATAATAATAACACGATGAACGGTGCAAGTATGTATGTAGTCCTTCACGCACGAGCTTGTCTTCGTCATAAATAGTCTTCGTTCTGTTTCACTTCCACACATAAATCATATATACCTAGGTATGTACTTAGGTACATAATACATTTTTTATATGTTCCCATATCCTGCACCAAATAATATTGGTAATCGAAGTGACATGGTATGGTATATCGATTACTTCGATTACTGCGTCTTACGACCAATGTACTGAACAGTACCGATAGTACCGATGGGACGCGGGGGTCAGGAGAGTACCTATACGTAATTATTAATCGAGTCAACGTTCATCGGTTCATATGTATCGAAACTGTTAAAACAATAAGCGTGTGTGTGTGTGTCCGTTTTCCGATTGCGTAGATGCCTGGTAAAATTGCATTGTAATCTTGAATGACACACCCGCCGTTATGCATACGTACGAGTATTTTCTTTAAGTGTAAGAATTGTTATTGTAATAAATTTTCTATTTTGTTTGTACCTATATCGTCCACTGAATTGTAATAGGTGTATAGGTAGATACCTAATTTTAACAGATATGTTTGTATATCTCTATCCAGTGGTGATAAGGTCAAATTTTGAAGTGTACGGTCATGCGCGACTTGTACCTCCTAAGAACATGGCGTCCTATAGCACAGCTTATTAGTGTTTACATTCTTAATTCTTAATTACAGTATAGATATATAATGTAATATCTATCTTGTAGGATTTTTAGCTGATGATGGTGACGTCACGACGGTGAAACCGACCAATAGGAAACGAGTGGGGGCGGGACAAAAAAGAAGGAGAGGGGATAAAACAGCTTGTTTGATGCGAGGCCGTATCTGGTATCCATCCTCTGTTATGCGTTCGGATTTTTCTTGTTTTTATTGAATTAAGAATTTTCTTGAATTTTATTGCCTTTTATTGTAACACACTATAAATCAACTATTTACAAATATATATGTTGATTATTAATAACTGTTGGTCTTCAGAATGTAATTGAATTCTTGTTGCTTTTTTATTAATTTTTTGTTGTTATTTGTTTTTTTGTTCTTCTCCATGACAATTTGGTTTTTTTATTTTTGTAATTTTAGAAAAAGAGCCTCCTTTGTTAGTTTATAAATAAACACACATACAACTATAAATTAGAAGAAGAAAGATATATACATATACACAAAGAAAGATATATACGTATATACATATATACCGAGACGTAACACAGCTGATTATGACGTCATTTCCCCATAAGAAATACATTGGGGGGATGGGGCCTAAATGTGGTCAACCGACCCACTTACTACTATGAAAAATTAGATTTTTAAAATATTAAATTCCGATTGCAACTTTAATATAATTTTGCAAGCCCATTTCAACCGATAACACATTTCATTGTAGGAAAAACTCTAAAAATAATGGGACTTGGTTAATTCGGTTTCCATTCGTTAGGCTACCAGCCGTGACAGGAACGCCACTCGAGAGTGACATCAGGTCATTAGGGCCCAAACACTGTCTACGATTAAAACAACTATAAATTTACGGACATCGACACAGATCAGGAACAGATTATCGAACATCCCTTTCGGAGATCGGTGTTGTTACAGTAACGCTTTGGTGGTGTCGCTCGCTATCTCGCTTGCTCAACTCCAAAGAAACTTTGTCCATGATTTACGACTGATTGTGAGTTTGGTCTGGCCCGACATGGTTGCTACGTACATCAAAACCACTTCAAATACAACACAAACGGGATCCGTAAGCAGACAGTTCAACATTCAACATGAAATGTACAAATTTATCTAATCTATTAACTTCTAAAATGTAGGTACAATAAAAAACTGAGCGCATCGAAATGGAGGCTGTATGATTTCATAAAGTAAATTAATATATTTTCATAAAGAAAATCACATTCGTACGCTCCAAATTATGGAAATAAAATGTAAGAAGTGACTGATATCACTATATTACAGAATATAAAATTACATATATTTAAAAACGAACGAATTTTTATAGTGTAACACCCCATGCTCCATCTCTATTACATAAAAATTAAGGATTAATAAGATATATGAAAAATAAATTGAAAGGAGTCGGTCACATACCGATACATAAACATCAAAATAATAACCTTATCGAAAGTCTCATTGCTCCGCCACTGATTGTAAAGAAACAAGAAAATTGCACTTGGGTAGATTCGGTTAGGGTCCACTTTTTTCCCAGAGTTCCACCCCCCCCCCCTTTATCAGGAAAATGCCGTATATATGTGTTATGAGAAAAATGGTCCACATCAACTCGGGAGCTTATTTACGCCACGAAAGAAAGTTAAGATTCATGAATTTTTTGACGTGTCATATCCTAGTGTACAGACTACTAATCCTGATAATTAGGAGGCATACAGAAAAGGCTAGAAGAAAAACCAACCAAATGTACTTGATCAATACAACGTAACAAGCGAAACAGAAGAAGTAGGACATAACTTTTACAGCATACGTATGTTCAAGAAAAAACATGTAAATGTTCTTACCATTGTAACTTTGGCAAAGTACATTTTATCGATTAACTTCGGTTGGAAATAATATACAGCCTACTTTTTATTGTGAACGATAAAGTTTTATTTTTCCACAGTAACAAGAATCCTTTTAAAAAACCTAAAACTTAATGAAACTTGTAAGGCAGAATAACGCTTTTTCGGAAGAAGTTTTTAATCGTGCAGAAGCGAATAATTTTGTGCAACACGAAACAGCTCATTACTGTGAAGTGTAAGACATTTATTTCAGTTGTAAGATAACCAATGCGACCGTAACATGGGACGGTTTTCCTTCCTCCCTGTCTCCATTCCAGCAAAAGTAGGTGAATCGATTTGCAGATGAAACTGCACAAATCTCTCTCAGATTCAACTGCAATATTTGTGATAAGCCTTTACATAGTACCTGGATAAAGAAGGATGTGCTGCGAAAGCTTGAGAGCTTACTGCATTTTACGTAAGTCTTACTTTACGTACCTATGCACAAGATAGTATGCGTATGTATACGTCAGGAAAAAGTCCGATTGCGTTCAAGGAATTACCACTAGTGTTTTATTTATAATACTAAGGGGGTACCTACGTTTACCTAACTGTTAAGATGCAAAGAAGGAAATTGCACATGCATTTTGATATTATTGATATTATTTGTAACTACTTCGTTTTATTTGTTTAAATGAAGAACAAAAGTGGCGTCGACTTAAATAATATTGATAAACATTTTTTAAACTACAGGAAGGAGGATACTGGTGTTAAGATTTGAGCAATGAAACAATACAGTGCTCATGCCAGAAGTTGAAAAGGGTGCAAAAGTACGTTAAAGATGCTGGTTCGACTTTTGCAACTGTTGTGATTAGATTATTATAGAAATGAGGTTTGATTCAACTTAATATATCCCACACAAAATATTTTTTTAGACAAATTTTAAACGTTACCCTAAACGACAAAATTGAAGGGCATTATAGCCCATTATTTCGTGTTCTTGGTATTAATGTCAGGAATTGCACAACTTAAAAATTTTCCTATGTATAAATTGGTTATTTCATTGCTGTATAAACTAGTATTCTTGTAATCCTCATTGATAATAACGAAGAAGTCGAAACGTATATGTTATATTGTCTAATAAAATATTTAGTGTGAAATATTTTGACTTTATTTCCTTTTTTTATATTATTACAATGTTTCACAACAATTCTGTCCAAGTTTTTTAAATATATATCCCTATAGAAAAAATATTTTATGTCAGCAGATGTCTACAGATTGGTTGGTAGTAACAAGTAACAACAACATTTATTATTTGCTAATGGCATCAACAAACATCACGAATTATTTGCTATATTATATTGCTAAACCGATAAATACAAATTCTACTTAAAAAATCAATGTCCATTTAAGGTATGTATTATTTTACCTGTATTTATTAGGCTGTTGTAGCTTAGTGTTGGGCATTTCTAGATTTTAACTATAGATAGTATAAAAATTAAACATTCGAAATTATTTCAATATTTTGGTTAATCAGAAAATGTTACGATTCAATAAGCCCAACGTAACGAAATTTCTAGCAAAAACTATACATTCGTGGCTGCGTTAACCTAATCGTGTAATCGGATTATTTACGAACCATTGCCATATCAGCAGCGATCCAAAAGGCCTCAGAAACTTTGAAAGCACACGTTTAACGTTTGATCAGCACATCTATAATTTGCTTCCGCAGTTGCTACTGCTTCGCTTTTACCACCATCACGATTTCATTATGCTGCTCCAGCAACTTTTCTTCCCCCATTCCAATATACCAACGTAAGTACGTATGCAAACTACTTACTGGTTTATTTATAACGTAATTAACGTGGACTTGTTCTCTATTACTCATGTCTCATACTTCATATAGTAATGTTGCCCTACTTTAACTCAAAATATAGGTACGTATATTCTTTTCATTTTCACTATAATGAACGTTACCATTATGAAAATTATAAAGATACCTGTTATAGTTGCTAAATATACATACCAAAAACTAATACAATTAACAATTCACTTGGTCATTTCTATTATATAGGTCGCTAAATAGCTTCCTCGTTCTACTATTTTGTACTGCTATTTTTTTAAATAAGCTAAACTGAATTATCAACCTCGCGTTAGCTAATTATAGAAGCTTGACCCTATCTAGAAAGTTTCAGAATGTAGATTCAAGAGTATTCTTGTCATCTCTGTTAACTGACAGAATACAACTAGGTAGGTATACGTGCTTTTCATGTAGGTTGGTACATCGTGGATTTAATTTAATATAACGTTATCATACGGTAACCAAGTATTTTCCGGGTTGTGATGCCGTGGTCCTGTCTTTCTCCTTTACTAAACGTTTCACCTGTCTCGACTGCTGGCATCCTCAGTAGATTTCTGCTGCTCATGCTGCTTCTTCTGCTGAGTCTCAGCAGAAGAAGCAGCATAAGGATGCCAGCAGTTGAGACTGGAAAAACGTAAAGGCGGAAGACAGGACCACGGCATAACACCTCGGGAAATACTTGGTTACCAAAGGAACGTCGGCCGTGAAAGCCTACGATCATCATTGACGTTATCGTTATTTACAAAAGGAACAATATTGGTTGTGGTAAAATTCTCAATTCTTCTGTATTTAATTATGGAAAAATGATTCGGGTAGTAGTAAAGTTAGTTCTACCACAATCGTCTATGACCTGCTAATGAGACCCAAACAGACTGAAATATGGGTACTACAGGTGTGGGAGATTCATACAAGGAGCGAATACTTTCCTGGTGTTATAGACAGCTCTCTGCAAGCAAGAAATCCCAGTACGATTATGAGCATAGAGACATGTGGGTTGGTTTGCATACAACTATGTCCTAAAGGTTAAGTACGTATCTAGCAAATGAAACACTGAACAGAATTACAGTTTACGTGTATTGCATCTGAGCATCCACGATGTAGCGTACTGGGACGTGCAATATAGATGGAACTAAGTCCGGCCCATTTGGGGGCTATTTTTTTAAGCGAAAGCATATGTGTTTCATAAGCGAAGGTTTGATGATTCCTGAAACATCCTCAGTAGTATTCAACAATTTTTCTTGTAATGAAACTCAAAGCCTGATTTCTCTAATTCACTCTTTTCGAAGGATCCTCCAAATTGGGCAAGTATTCAGTCATCTTCCTATAGTAGTATCCAACCAATCGTGTTTTGTAGCATAGTTGCAAATATGAAGTGTGATGGTACATGGGTATGTTTTATATTTAAATTAAAGTGATTAATAATCTTTTTCCCATTTGCATTTCTCCGTACGTGTTTACATTTGTAATATTTCCATAAAGCTCACCCTCTCACCGCATTGGCAGGAAACAATTATGTCAAATTAGAGAGAGAATATAAATGTACTGCTACCTTCCTACCTCAACCACGCTATTGTACATTAGGTTACCGTCTCCAGGTATTTATGGTCTAAAATTTCTCTAAACAGCTTGAAACTTAAAGGGCGTTCGGCAGAGTAAGAAACGAGAAATTCAGGTCAGCAGGTAAATATTACTCAGGAGTGTTCGAAAACGACAGAATTGCAATTACCAGCATATCAATAGTTGTAGGAGGAGAAGTTCTTTTGATTCCAATAATAATGTTTTGGATACTCCCGAATTTTGTGTACGGATTGTTAAAGTAAATATCAGTTTTAATCTGTTGTTTAAATATTTTAATAACGTACCTACATGAAGTTCATAAAACAAGTAACGATCTTCTTCAGAAGTCGATATGAGTTCTAAACATACCTATAAATGTGAAAGTGACAAATTTGACAACAGGAGTATTGATGTAATTTAGAGCTTTCTAGCACCACAGCTATAATTAATAACTGTTTGACCGTCACAACTTTACGTAAAATAAAATAATAATAACTTTTTGCAATAAAATAACATTCTCGCAGCTTTTGTATTTTTTTATTTAATTGGTATAGTTAATTACCTTTGAACCTAAACGTTAAGACCAGATCTGACTATAGCTTGTAGACGTAGCGCTACAATATCTTGAATGTCATAATAAATTAATTTACATTTCTACATCCCTATTTTCCAATATGAACGGATTTGAAAAGACATAATGTTAAAAAATATCTGGTGGCAATAGGTACCAATTTAAAAAACTTTTTGCATAAAGGTTCAACAATGGAAAATTATAATGCCATCTGAAAAAAATGTACCTACGGAAAACTTAAAAAACTTCGTTTTCAGCTTCCCCTTGTAATTGAAAACGTTGAGGGTTCTAATTTTGCCTACATTTGGACGCAATGCGTGAAATTGGTTACACATCAGACATAGGGGCTAGGGATTGAAAGGTGGGGAAATTATATACCTATTGTAAGTATTTTCCAGAAATACTAATGTTGACAACAATTTTTTATGTCTCAGTATAGCAAGGAATATGCTGTTATTTTATCTTATAATATAATAGCTAAAGACTGTTGTCCCTATGTATTATTATTTAAATCAAATTAAATAGTTATTATTATTTCCTTTTGAGGTTTATTAAAAATTATTGCTCAGGGACGAAGACAATTCATATTAAAAACTTTATTGTGTGATTATCATATAAGAAATTTGTTAAATCCGAATACCTCGATTGATTTTCTTTCCCATTGCCTCATTGTCTAATATTTTCTGAAAGAAACGACGAATTTCACTTCACAGACATCTACTTCTATTGGATATGCTGTTTCAGAGCAAACACACTGTTTGTGTTACGTTGCACTAATTTGTCTTTGTATTTAATCAGTGCAATCGTAATCAAGTGGGCGAGTTCCAACAGGATCAAAGGCTGTTTGTGCTTTCCGATAGTTCATTTTATTTGTAAGTGTTTTTACGTCCACGCTTTGTCCTGCGAATTTAAATACGTGCTGCTTTTGAAAACATCCAATAATGGTTGTTCGTGGTCTCAGATTCAATACAGCCTTTTCCAGCTTTTTGTAGACGACGTTGATCCTGATGTTATTATTATCACCATGTAACAGCAATGCACTAATGTGCGCAGCAAAATAATGAATTAATTGTACACCCTGTAATTCATTATTACCAAACTAGTTTTTGCTTCGTTCTTGTGGAATCAAACGTTTATAATAATCAATAAAAAACTCGCAGATCTAGCATCCTAAGCAGGTATTTTATATTTTGAAGATACAAAACACTGGTCGTTGTTTTGATGCTTGATATTTATCAGTTTGTCAACAGTGATACCTAAATCAGGAAAAAACATCTGCATAATAAAAAATTCAATACAAAAAATTAATTTTTTTTCAATTTGGACTTTTGATTTGCGCATTTTAACTTGTTTTTCACATTGTGAAACATTTTACTTTCTTTTAAGGACAAAGCCCTTTCATTTCTATTTTCATGAAAAGCAGGTAAGCAATTATCCTCATATTTTTAAGGTTGGTATTATACATTAGTAAAAGGATATTAAAATTAATTATTAAAAATTTTAATTACGATGTTAGAATTTGTTCCAGTACGTACACACTATTAATTTTTTTTTCTGTATCTTAAATGACCCTTTATTCAAAAATTTCCGCTAAAAGCACCTACAATCAACAAATTAACTCACGTAACAAATGATATAAACGTGTAAACGAACCAATTTAGCAAAATTAGTTTATTAGATGCAGCGCCTCTTAATTCTTATTAGAACAATGGTTTGTTTGGTATTCCGAAAAAAGGTAGCAAATCTCTAGTCGCGTTGGAAAATATAGTTATTTTTTTATACTTAAAAGCAGTTCCATTCCAGATTACATTTAACTTTCTTTTAGAAAACATCTATTGTATAACATTAATTCTTGTTCTTTTAAAATCCAATATTGTTGCGGAAGATCGTAAGCCTGGCCTTATCCCTGCAGTAGTCGCGCCATATATCATAACACAACTAGTCGCACGGAGTCTATGAGACTCTATTTATATTCACCACTGATATAATTTCATATAAAAGAAGGTTTTTAGGTACTGTTGTACGCTTTAATATTATAGTAATATATAATAAAAGTTGTTTTTTATCATACTAAAGATGTATTTATTATATAAAATGGATATTTAACTCATTAAACGATAATACATTTAATATCATTTATTTTTTAACTACAGTGCTACTATTGAAAATTAAAAACTAAAGAAACCTAGGTATACATTTGACTTAATATTGAAGTATCTTAATTAGTAGGATCGTTAGTTTTATTAGTGCAACGAATGCACCAAATTTTTGCATGTTGTAGACAGACAAAACTTTTACATTTTTGGAAATACGTAGTATCGCGGTTTGTTTCTGTTTTTACATTCTTTACAGTATTTTCTTGTGCCGTCTGGTATTAACAATTCAGAATTATTATTAAAAGTTGTACCAGCAACTTCAGCCCTTCTCTGACGTACAACTGGGGGTAAATTTTTATCTGCTGCACACAACTTCAAATGAGGTTCTATTAAGCCAAGTGCAATTTGTTTTAAAAATATTCTCCTTTTCAAGTCATCTTTTAGATCTAAATGATTAGATGTATGCAGTATATGGCTTTTTATGAAAGCTATATTCATGAGTGAGTACAAGATGACCATAGAGCATCGTCTAGTAGTTCTGCTACGTTATGGAGGGCACTAAGTTCATCTACCATATCCACACCTCCCTTATTTGCGTTATAATAAGTTATCATTTCTGGCTTATTTTTATCACCATTGGAAAGATCTGTAGTGACTGTTGTGAAAACTAGAAATCATAAGAATATTCTTGTTCTTCTTAGGCACGTACGAAATCATAGACATACTTTCTCGATAACCAAATATATTTGACGTTTGTGCACGATGTTTGGTTTCTATAAATTCTTTGGGTATTTCCTTCTTATTTTTACGAACTGCACCGACGTAAGTAAGTTTATGGCCTACTAGTAATGTTTGAACTAGTGAAACAGATGTAAACCAATTATCTCCTGTCACATTTCTTGGTGATCCAGATATTGGAGACACCAGACAATACTAATGTTGACTACTTTCACATAAAATGGGCCTTATGGTTGCTGACCAACATAAACCTCTAAGTTTTAGGTATAGTCCATATTAAATAGGTTTTGACGGCATATACTGTCTGAAGCTACACCTGCCGTGAAATCCTTCTAATTTTTCATCAATAGTAGCATTTTGGGAAATGGTATACATAATTGTTTTTACAATTATTTATAAATTTATCAAAAATAATTCGCATATGAGCTAATTTATTACTCTTTCTTCTATCTTCCCTTGTGGAATTGTCGCAAATGCCTCAAAAGGAAAAGAAATCTTTGTTTACTAATGGTAAGCCCATTTCTACACCTATACCTTTTCTATTCCATAACTCTTCAACATTTAGTCTGCTACTTTTTAGTAAACCTGCTTAATATAAGAAACCCAGAAGGGCTTTTATTTCAACCTTGGTAGTAATTTTGCAGTCACGTTCTCTACTGTAATTTTCTAATTTTTTCTCAATGTAGCGATTGCTATTTTCAATAATACTATCTGTCATCTCATCGCTAAAAAATAAACCCCAACATTCTATACGGCTTTTTACATTTTTAGCAGCTCCTTTTGTTACTGGTAATTGATTTATAATATTCCATGACCGAGTCCTTACATATGTATTTGGCATATATTTTTGCCATTTTGAAGTGTTATCTCTACCTTGAAAATAAACTGTTCTTGCTTGTCTCAATGGTACCGAATTCTCGATGTTACTATCAGAACTATTCCCTTCTTGAATTGCATCGTTGTCCTCAGATCTACAGCATCTTCATTATCCGAATCTCCATCGCCAAATTCATGCTCATTTTCGGCATCAACTTCTTCGAACAAACGTAAAAGTCTTTGTTGCCCTTGCTCACAACTTATTTTTGACTAAAATAGACTACCAGATATTATATTTAAAAATACAGCGAGTGTTTTACCTGCTACAATCACAAATTTAGTAACACCACCACCAGTCGCGCGGAGTCTGACAGACTCTATATTGACTTCTGTACTAAATAATCACATCAACGAAAATCACGCATACACCACAATCAACTACTAGTAACTCTAGAAAGCTATATAGAAGCATAATGACACTCACAGGGAAATACGAACATTAGGGATTTTTTCGAACAGGCGGAGTCTGTAATAAGATCCACCGCGACAATTTAAGATTTTTAATTCTTGAAAGAACGAGTGTTTTCTAGGCGACTCTAATTCTCACCACGAACCGCCGCTAATGCGCATGACTGATGAATGATGGACTGAATGTGGCGATCTATGGTCTAAGCGGTAAATTTTTAAAATTCAAAATGAATAAGAAATAACGAAATAAGAAACCCAGTGTTTATAGGTTAAGTTAATACGAGAATAGGAGCCAGTAGCCAGTAAAGTAAATAGTTTAAAATGCAAATTACCTAAAAACAACTGGATAAACAATTGATTTAGTATATAAATAACGGTTTGATATTATCTAATAATTTCAATTAAGCTTTTGCATATTAAGTTATATTACGTGATGGGTGTTGCTGATTATAACTATTAATTAATTAATTAATTTCTCCGTTAACCCTATAATTTGCGAAAACCCTTAAAATGTGTGCAAAATAGGTAGTATAAATTAAAAAAAAAAAAACAATGCATTTGCAATATTTTATTTAGATGGACATAGGAGGTATTTCTAAATCAATGATATGTATTTTCTTTATAATAATAACATTAAAGCTAAACTATCAAATAAATTGAAAGCGGTGACAGCAATATTATTTACCTTGATAATAGTCTATATACCTACTGGAAATATGCATCAATAATTTCCAATAACCAATTTTTACATGTACAATAATATAAGAGCAATACACTAATTATGAGAAGGTTGTTGTCAACTAGAATATGAAGAAATAGTACATTTTCGTGCGATCAGTTGTCCGCGACCTTTATTCGTCTGCGACCTTTTATCGTCGCCGTCATTTTGGGGCGCGACTAATTATTATTATTGTTTTTTGCATATTCGGTTGTTGTTTATCTTTTAAGTGATTATTTACACTTAACCTAACCTGGTTAGAGACCTGCGACAGTTGACCCGACTGACCGACAGATTTCTCCTATGACATTAATTTTTCGTGCAATCGGTTTCGTATACCCAATCCATGTAGTCCGTACTTTCAATATTAATAAACATAAATAAATATAACAATGGAATCTGACGATATACTTTTACCAATTTATTGTCGACATGTTTCCTATAGAAATGCATATGCACGATCGAAGGTAACAACGTGAAAATGGAGCAGACTCTTTACAAATGTTGTACACATCGATCTGTAAAAGTGTATGTTTGTATCCAATGCTGTGCGATGTTTCATAAGTCCTGTATAGAAAAGCAAAAAGATGTCGTCAAATTAAAATTATTTAATAATCGTTGTTTTAGGTATTATAAATTTTATCAAAACATACACTTATTGTAACTTATTAACTTTGTTACTTTAGGGTATTTAGAGCATCCTGTATAATATGAAAATAATTGTAAAAAGTAACCATAATAGAGCGGGTAAGACAAAAGAACGGGAATGCCGTCCTCCTGAACGTCGTGGGCTACGTAAGATATACTCGCGTACATTTATGTACTGTGGAGTATAAGCACTTCTTGGTCGTTCTTTTGGTTAGTTATTTACAGCAGATCAAGTCTCTTCAAAATTATTAAATCAATTTTTTTTATGGAATGGCACCGTTTTTTAATAAAACATTTTTATTATTATTTTTATTACAACTCTACTAAAATGGCAATGTGTTTACTTGCTCGTAATTACTGTCCCGCAGTAAAGCCACCTTCTCACTGTTGCTAAAACGAATTTCAAATATTCCAATTTTTCTGTGTCACCCTATATATATAAATAAAAATGAACGTATGCGTGCCTATATTGCACTATGCAGCCAAAACTAAACATCATCAATGAAAAGTGTTTGTGTGTGGTAGCAGCCCCAAGTTCCCATCGGGCACAATGGTAGTTGCGTGTAGATATCCTTAAGGGTATGGAAGATTGGGGATTGGGTGAAAAGAAACATCTGTCTTTGTCTAACACATTATTGAAGTGAAACTTCTATATAAACGGGGGTATTACGATATTTTTTTTATTCACAAAAAAGCGTTATGGGCGCGTGGAGGGGATAGACGGTACATCGCGTGGTGAAAGGCGGTACCGGCTGAGAAAGAAAGAGGCTGGCGGTGGCGGGAGAGAGAAAGGCTGCCGTGAGAGGGCAACGGCTGCATTAAATTGGTATAATGCGCAGCCGCGCGGATAGTCCACTAGAGTCCCGGCGGCGTGTGCTAAGCTCAGCTGTTGGTTTTTTTTTGGCCGGGCATTATCATATAATATTATAACTACATTACCGTCAAATAGTCGACTTCGACGCATGCTCATAAAATTTTTGCGCATGCGTTTTATGACAAATTTCATTTCGTCCCGGCTCAAAGCGGACTGAAAAATTCCCCTTTCATTTAAATTTTGTGATAGGAAAACCGAGCTTTCTGCCGTAATAGGACAAAAAAAAAATAAAATATGTTTAAACAAAAACGCATTCATTAAAAGTTACCAAACCCAACCAAATCGTAATATACAGTAAACCTGTGAAAAAGAATGTGTGCTGAGACACATAGTAGAAATGAAACTCCAACGGACAAGTGGAAAAACGAAAGGCAACGGACAAGTGGGAAAACGAATCGCAACGGACAAGTGGAAAAACGAATCGCAACGGAAAAGTGGAAAAACGAATTGCAACGGACTGTTATATTCCACAGTAAACCAGAGTTCAATATTTTATATTTAAAACAATATTTCCTTATTTTAGTAAGCAGTTCCAAATTCGTGCCAGTAGTTATGCATACGTGTATAAAGACACTATTCAAAACAGTGCCTGCTCAGCAATACGCTTTCCATGCAATACATTTTATGCTTACTAAAGACAAAGATAAGATGTTTCTTTCTTAATTAAAATAGTTATACATGTTAGAGTTAAACTAGGCTCCCAAGCCTACTATCGGTACTTACTCTTGAAAAAGGCATAAGATGCCGAAACAATTATAGAGTTTTCAATAAAAACTTTTTGAAACATAAAAAAGCAATTTTTTATCTCATCTATATATTTATTCCAATATGTTTTATAAATTTCCAACTGCGGAATCATTACTTTTAATTACGTAACAATTGGTGTCAGGAGTAAGGATTTATGCCAGTAACAAGAAGTCAAGCGGCAAAAATGGAGGAGCAAATGAAATTGTTGATGGAAATGCTTAATGAAATGAAGGCAGGCCAGGAAGAAATGAAGGCAAGCCAGGAAGAAATGAAGGCAGGCCAGGAAGAAATGAAGGCAAGCGAGAAAGAAATGAAGGCAGGCCAGAAAGAAATGAAGGAAGAAATTAAAGCATGTCAAGAAGAAATTAAGGCAGGTCAAGAGAAATTAATAGAACAACGAAAATTGAGCAAGAAGGATTGAAAGAACAGTTAAAAGAAGTAAGAGTAGAAGTTCAAGACGTCCAAGAAGAGTTGAAGGAGGTAAGAGTAGAAGTTCAAGAAGAAATAAAGGAAGTAAGAGTAGAAGTTCAAGAAGAGTTAAAGGCCGTACACAAAAAGTTTCAAAAAGGGTTAGACGATATGAAGGCCAATCTGAACGTTCATGAGTTGCCAAAACTAAACAAAAGCGAAGAAGGAAGTTAAGAATGACGAGAATAAAACCACCAACATTTGATGGGAAGGTCTCTTAGTCAGTCTTAAACAATTCGACGCTGCTGCCAAGGCAAATGAATGGAATGAAATGGAAAAAGCCATTGACCTGATCATAGGGCTACGTGGGGAAGCTCTCGACATTCTGCAAGCTATACCAGAAATGCAACAAAACGATTTTAAAATTCTGGTGGACCGATTGGAGATGCGCTATGGTGATAAACACCTACAACAAATGTACCAGGCTCAATTAAAAAGCCGCTAGCAGCGAAAGCCTCCAGCAATTATTGGGCCCAATGGGATTCCCTGAAGCTCGAGAATGGAGTCCTCAAAAGAATCTGGAAAAGTCCGGACGGGATCAAGAAGCGAGTACAGGTTATATTGCCCAAGAAGAAGACAAAGGAATTAATAAAAGAACTGCATACTGGGACTGGAGGTGGACATTTTGGGGTGAAGAAGACATTAGAGAAACTACGTGAACGGTATTACTGGGTGAACGTTAGATTGGATGTGAAAGACTGGTGTAGAAAATGCGTAGTATGTGCTTCTAACAAAAGTCCGATAACCAGGACACGAGGAAAGGTGCACCAGTATAACGTCGGAGCACCATTCAAAAGAATAGCCATGGATATCGCAGGTCCCTTTCCACGAACTGAAGATGGCAACCGCTACGATCAGCGAGCGAATTCCACTGGATTCAGAAAGGGCGATCGTGTATGGCTGTATAACCCATTTCGCAAGAAAGGAAGGTGCCTTAAATTACAACGGAATTGGGAGGGCCCGTACAGAGTGGTTACCCGGATAAACGATGTCGTCTACAGGATACAACGAGGCCCCAAATCGAAGATAAAAGTTGTACACCTCGACCGGTTGGCTCCATACACAGTGGAAGAAACTGATCGGGACGATCAGCGCTAGAGGGGGGGCAGTGTGACGGATGTGTCATTCTGACGTTGACATGCGCCTACTGCGAAAGTTTGGTAAAAGCATAAAAGTAACCTATGACGCGTTCCAGAAAGTCCGAGAGTTGCTGGACGTTTCGAGAGTTGCCTAGAAACGTCCATAAGACTATATAAGGAACAGCGTTGGACAGTTTGACAGTATTTGATAGAAGAGAGCGACAGATATAAGCGAGAAGAGAAGAAAAGCGATTGACAAGCGAAATAGTTATACAGTTGTTGTTGTTACCAAAATAGATATTGAATCGTTGTTGTGTTATAGTTAATTTAATTAAAAAGTGTTGAGAGAAAAATACGTGAAATTGTAAATTACGTAACAGAACCAATTAAGAAAGGATGTATATTAGTACCAAAACAACAAGTAAATAACGCCTTTATCATCGATACACTTACGGTGGCGGATAATTATCAATATGAGGTACCTGTTTACGGAAAATTAATAGATAACCAACAAATAGATAAAATCAAAGCACAACATGTTAATTTAAAAGAGACAAACGTATGTCAACATTTGTATATACCTAAAAATAGTCAAAACTCAAAAAAACCGTTAGAGCTAAATCTGAAACATCTACAAGGAATATCCCGTAAAACTTTAAAAATTTATGTAACGAATTCACTGATGTCTTTTATAAAGAAGGTGACGTTTTAACGTTTACGAATGTAACAAAACACAAGATTCCATTGAACTCTGATATTCCAATATTTGTCAAACCATATAGATTTCCGCAAGTTCAAAAATCAGAAATAAATAAAGAAATAGAAATTTTACGACAACAAAATATAATCACACCAAGCGAATCTCCTTATAACTCTCCAATATTCCTAGTTCCTAAAAAACCTGATAGTAAAGACTGGCGACTCGTTATAGACTTTAGGAAACTGAACGAACGCATAATTGAGGACAAGTACCCCATCCCAAATACATCATCAATTTTAGACCTTTTGGGCAAGTCAAACTATTTCTCGACACTAGATTTAAAAAGCGGCTATCACCAAATTGAAATAGACCCAGCTGATCAACATAAAACAGCTTTTTCTACTGAAGAAGGCCATTGGCACTTTTTAAGAATGCCTTGCGGATTAAAAAATGCACCTGCTTGTTTTGCAAGAGTAATGAATAATGTTTTAAGCGGGCTAATTAACAAAATTTGTCTTGTATATCTTGACGATATCATCATTGTAGGAAAAACATTCGAGGAACATATCCAAAATTTAAGACAAGTATTTGAAAGACTTCAAAAGCATCAATTTAAAATTCAGACTGACAAATCAAAATTTTGTTAAAGAGAGATCGAGTACTTAGGCCATTTAATTACCACAGATGGAATTAAACCGAACCCTAAATTAGTAAAGAAAATAAAGAACATATCGTTGCCAAAAACTCAGAAACAAATAAAATCATTTCTTGGTTTAACCGGGTATTATCAAAAGTTCGTCGATAATTATGCGACAATAACGAAACCGTTGACTCTTTGTCTGAAGAAAAGTGTAAAAATTGTACACACTCCCGAATTTATTAAAGCATTTGAAACAATTAAAAGGATAATTAGCAGCCCACCAATTTTAGCACATCCCGCTTTTTCGAAAGATTTTATAGTAACATGTGACGCATCGAACACTGGAATTGGCGCAGTATTATCACAAGGTCAAATAGGTAAAGACAAGCCGATAATGTATATAAGTAGAACTCTCAACAACGCTGGATTAAATTCTTCGACTATTGAAAAAGAATGTTTAGCAATAATTTGGGCTACAAAACAATTTCGACCCTACATATACGGACGTAAGTTTACGATAATAACTGACCACAAACAGCTTCAGTGGTTATTTAACCTTAAAGAACCCAACTCAAAATTAATAAGATCGCGTTTGCGGCTAGAAGAATTCGACTATAATATTCAATATAAAAAAGGTAAAAGTAATGTAAACGCAGATTTCTTGTCAAGACTTGAGACGTATCCGTTCGAGACCCCTGTTATCTTTATTCAATAACCCAGGTGACGTAAGTCAGCGCGAACCATTAGATATAGCGGATATTGACGAATTTTTAGAAATAAAAGATGTCAAAACAAAACCCAAAATTAAAATTTTATCAGATAAAATCATTAGACCAGCTGATATCCCTTTACAAGAAGTAGATAGAGTTATTAAAACAGCTGATCCTTCTATACAAAAAATAAGTGAAGTTATTGACCCGAAACCGAAATCTTAATCTAGCGCAACACAACATTCACAAGCAGAAAACACTAACGCGACATTACCTATATCTGATCCTAAATTATAATCAAAATCAATTCTCCTTTTCATTTTTCAGTAAATCTAGTATTAAAGTTACAAGGCCTTTTAATAAAATAAGACACACAATACAGATCACGCGCGAAAATTATGTTAACGAAATAATAAACGTTTTAATGAACTATAGTAATCCTAAAGTAATAAACGCTATTTATCTTAAAACACCTCAATTATACGAGGAAGTAGCATTTTTACTTAATCAAAATTTTAGTGGAAACGAAATTCGTATATACTAACAAAATATTAACAGATGTAGTAGAGGAAGAAATTCAAAACAGCATTATGCAACATAACCATATACCAGATCACCGTGGAGCGAAAGAATTAACAGCTCAAATCAGTAGACAATATTACTGGCCTAATTTAAATAAAGATTGCCAAAAGTTAGTAGATAACTGTAACATATGTCAACAAGCTAAATACGAGCGACATCCTCCGAAATATCAATTAAAATTAACCGAAACACCTAAGGAACCGTTACAACTAGTATACATGGATATTTTTACATGCGAAAAACAGAAATATTTAACCGCGATTAACGCTTTTTCAAAATATTTTATGTATCACCCATTTAATTCGACAAATTCTCCTGATATAATTGACGCTTATGTAAACATGTTTTCTCGATATAAAATGCCTAAGAAATTAATAACGGACAATCAACTTAATACCCCTTTATTTGTAGACATGCAAAAAATGAATAAAGTAGAATATCACTTTATCACTCCGGTCCATCCAAACAGTAATGGTCCAATTGAGAGAGTGCATGGGACAATTGTCGAAATTATTAAAACCATCACGGCTTCTAAAAATAAAATGTTAATGCTAAATGCCTTTGAAAACGCAGTCATTATATATAACCGTTCGATACATTCATTAACAAATTATAAACCCATAGAGTTAATGTTTGGACATTTAGAGTCGCGACATGTTAGAAATATTCGATGATAATTATTATCACGAATATACGAGTGAAATTTACGATCGAATCAAAGCTTTATACGATATAGTTAGACAAACTGAGGAAACTAAGAAACAAAAATATATTGATTACGAAAACGCTAAAAGACAACATTTTCCTGACATTCCCAAAAATCAACCAATTTATCTAAAGGTACCACAATGAAGTAAAAAGATACCGAAATATAGACCCGAAACTGCTATTCAAGATTTAGGTGATAAGGTAACCACACAGAAACACAAAATCTATCATAAGTGTGGCGGATAACGCCACATACTTAATTCAAAATTATAATATTTTTTTATGCATTCGAAAAAAAATTATATACAGGTATACGAATATTATAATAATTGTAAATATTTTAAATATCTGCACTCCTTTCATATTCGCATTTTTGTACATATTTCAAATACCTGCATTCGGTTGTATATATTTTAATTCTGGGTACACGTTTAATTTTTACTGTTATCTCTCTGTGAATTGTAAATACCTTTCCGATCTTTTGTTACTTGTTTTTCTTTTGTATAAAGTTTATGCCTTCCTGTAAATAGCTCAATTACCTATTCTTATTCTTTTGTATTCTGTCTATCTATTCAAATAACTTTATTACTTGTACTTTCCAATAATCCCTTTAACGTTCATTTTTCGCTTACTAACTGCATGACATCCGTATCTTACATCCTTTCTTTATTGCCGTTTAATGATGGGTCTTTTCGGTGGTTTGGGACTAAATCTAAATTCTTAGTATTTCTGATCTCTATAATTTCCAGGATTCACATTCCGCTCTTTTGATACCCCACTTCAATCTACTACCCTTTCTTCCCTTTTACTATTTTCCAAGGACTTCAACTTTTCTAAAAGGGCAGTTCCTCTCGAATCTTGCTAGAGATAAGTCCTTTTTATCTGCGCGCATCGTTTTCATTGTTGTAAATATATGTTGTTGTTACCGTTATTTCATAGTTATCTAGTTTTATTTCTTCGTTCTAGGTCCTCCAAAACCCAAATCTAAAGACTATAAGGTGACCCCAAAGACTAATGACGCCAACAGGCTAAAGTGGTAACCCCGACGTTCCAAGTGCAACGGGTTTTTGGTACAAAAAGTGCGAGAGTCAATATTTTATTTTTTTGTTGTTATACGTTGTGATAATGACAAATTCTAACACAGACGAAACCAGTATTTTAAGTGCGTTACAATAGGCGCTCGGTCAAAGAAACACGAGAATGTCCTTACCACCTTTTAATTAAGCCGATCCAGAACTGTGGTTTTCTCAAGTAGAACTAGGTTTCGCGAGTGCCGGGATATCATCAAACTCAAAAAAGTTCGAGATAGTGGCGCAAAGTCTCGAATCGCGAGTGGCATCAGAGGTTCGCGAGTTAGTGGTGGCAACTCCAAGCGATAATTCTTACACATTGCTCAAAACGGAACTAATAAAACGACTCAGCGCTTCGCAAGAAGAAAAGACTCGCCGTTTTCTCGAAAACGAAGAATTGGGTGATCGCAAGCCGTCGCAATTTTTGCGGCACCTAAAAGGCCTCGCGGGTGCAGCGGTTCCCGATAATATCATCCGAGCCATATGGTTCAACCGACTTCCACCCTGTATCCAGCCAATACTCGCTGCACAAGACAACAGTTCCTTGGAGGACGTGGCAGACCTAGCGGATAAAGTAATGAATCTATCTCTAGGGAAGCCGACAATCGCCGCAACAACAGCAACATCAGCCGCAGTAAGTGATACACCGTCATCAATAGCTCACATACTCGCGGAACAATTACGTCAGATGCGGATGGACATGAGTAACGCCTGGCAGCAGGAAATCGCTAACCTCCGCGCAGAGATTTCAGAACTGCGATCGAACCAGTTTCGAAGGATGAACTCTTCAGGTGCACACGAACGGTCGCGTTTTCGCGGGCGATCGAACTCCCGTGGCAGATCAAAATCGTGCGGACGATACGCGGGTGACGGCATGTGTTGGTATCACGAACAATTCGGTAATCGAGCGATAAAGTGCAAACAACCGTGCAAGTTCGCGAGTGCGGAAAACTTAGCGGCCAGTCGTTAATGGCGGCAGACGACCCTAGGCCCACAACTTCCCGCCGCATCCTAGTGAAAGACCTCAACACCAAAACATTACTTTTGGTAGACACTGGCGCCGATTTGTGCGTTTCTCCGCGTTCCCAACTCCGACAGCCCCGAGAAAGGAGCAGTTACCAACTTTCCGCGGCGAATGGGACGCCGATTACAACCTACGGCACGACAACAAGGACTCTAAACTTGGGACTTCGGAGGGAGTTCACCTGGAGGTTCGTGGTTGCAGATGTCAACAGGCCGATCCTTGGTATCGATTTTCTGGCACATTTCGATTTATTAGTGGACGCTAAGAACCGAAAGCTCATCGATGGCACCACCAAAATAACAGCACAGGGCCAAACACCGTGCCAACCGTCAAAATTATCAACGGATCGTCGCCGTACTTAGACTTTCTCGCAAAATTCCCGGACGTCGCACGCCCAAACGGAACCGGTATGGTAAAACACAACACTCAGCACCATTTCAGGACGACGCCAGGACCACCTGTGGCGCACAAACCCCGACGGCTCGCCCCAGATCGCCTACAGGCTGCCAAACGAGAATTCGACGCCATGCTTAAGTTAGGAACCGTCAGGCCATCCCAAAGCTGTTGGTCGTCTCCGCTCCATATGGTCCCGAAGGAAGGCGACGAATGGCGTCCATGCGGCGACTACAGAGGCCTCTACGCGTGGACCGTACCAGATCGGTATCCAGTCCGCCACATACACGACTTTTCGCAAACGCTTGCGGGAAACATCGTGTTTTCAACAATCGATTTGGTTAAGGCCTACCATCAGATCCCGGTTGCCGCAGAGGACATCGGGAAAACGGCAATAGCCACTCCCTTCGGACTATACGAATTCCCCTTTATGTCGTTCGGTCTACGCAACGCGGCACAGACGTCCAGCGCTTCATTGATGAAGTACTACGCGGCCTGGACTTCTGTTACGCGTATATCGACGACATATTGGTGGCGTCAACCACGGCCGACGAACATTTAATCCATCTGGAAATCATATTCCGCCGCCTTCAGGACTACGGTGTCGTAATCAACCCGGCGAAGTGCAAATTTGGAAAACCCGAGGTTAAATTCCTGGGATACCTCGTCAACAGCAAGGGCACGGCACCACTTCCCGAAAAAGTCGAGGCGATAACATCTCTCGCTCGACCAACCACCGTTAAAGGACTCCGGCAGTTCCTAGGAATGGTGAATTTTTACCGGAGATTCGTACCTAGGGCCGCAAGTCTACAGGCACCCCTCAACGACCTGCTAAAAGGCGACGTTATAGGCAAGGCACCAATTATGTGGACACCGGAAGCGATCGCAGCATTCGACGACACCAAGAACGGCTTGGCAACCACGACGCTTCTCGCGCACCCAGTATCGGACGCACCGCTGGCGATTTTCTGCGACTCGTCGAATACCGCAATAGGAGCGGTACTACAACAATTCGTTGACGGAGCCTGGCAGTCGTTATCCTTCTTTTTCCGGAAGTTAAAATCATCAGAACGGAAATACGCCGCCTACGACAGGGAACTGCTGGCCATTTACGACGCAGTGAAACAGTTTCGTCACATGGTAGAGGCCAGAACCTTCGCAATCTACACTGATCACAAACCGATCACGTACGCATTCGAAAAGAAGGATAGCACATGCACGCCACGACAATTCCACTACCTGGATTTTATCGGCCAGTTTTCAACGGATATCCGCCAGCTTCCGGGAGAGGACAACGTGGTCGCGGACGCTCTCTCACGCATTGAATATGTCACGCTCGCGATGGACCTGGAGGAATTGGCCGCAGCACAGCAAACAGACGAAGAGCTTGCATCGTTAGAGAGAAACAAGAACTGTAACCTGCAGCTCAAACTTATTAAAATGCCTGGTACTAACATCTCACTGGTTTGCGACGTTTCTACATTTACAGCGCGCCCCTTCATTCCTACGAAGTTTCGCCAGGCCATCTTCAACAAGGTACACGGCTTATCCCATCCAGGTGCGAAGGCATCGATAAAACTAGTGACCGCTCGCTACATATGGCCATCTATCAGGAAGGACTGCCGCGAAATGGCCAAAAATTGTGTCGAATGTCAAAGGTCAAAGGTAACTAGACACGTGTCAACTGTCCCAGGAACTTTCGCGCCGCCGTCAACTCGTTTTGAACACATACACGTCGATATCGTAGTAATGCCGTATTGCGATGGCTACCGCTACATATTGACGTGCGTGGACCGCTTATCCCGTTGGCCGGAAGCCATCCCAATGGAGGACCAGGAAGCCGTCACCGTCGCCCAAAATTTTTACCATCACTGGAAAGCGCGTTTCGGGACTCCACTTCGCATTACCACAGACCAGGGAAGACAATTCGAGTCGCACCTGTTCAGGGAATTGAACGCTTTGACAGGTACGGCTCACCTAAGAACAACAGCCTACCACCCGGAAGCCAATGGAATGGTCGATAGGTTCCATCGTCAACTAAAGGCCGCGATCAAGTGCCACCGTCCCGCTAAATGGACCGAAACCCTTCCAACGGTTATGTTAGGGATACGAGCAGCCTGGAAGGAAGACCTACAATTCACGGCTGCAGAAATGGTTTATGGCGAACCCCTACGACTTCCCGGCGAGTTCCTAGGAAAAGCTCTACATGAAGAAAACACCACTTCAGACTTCGTACAAAAACTGCGACAACATGTACAGCAGCTGCGACCGGTAGACGGTACCAGACATGGGGAAAGAACACCATTCGTGTTCAAGGACCTCGCAACTACAACGCACGTGTTTGTACGTCACGATGGACAAAAAGGACCACTCCAGCAACCGTACGATGGTCCATACAAGGTTGTTTCTCGCGCCGAGAAAACATTCGTCGTTAACATTCGTGGAAACAACGTCAAAGTCTCGATAAGCAGACTTAAACTGGCAATCATCGTAGCCGACTTAGATGACAACGACACGGAAGAAAAAAGAACCATCGAGGTCCAGCGGACGCCGGTCCATCGTGAAGCATCAGGCAGACCGGAACTAACATCATTACCGGAACTCCCAATTGCGCAGGTACGACCGGAATCATCACCACAGCGAACAACGCGGTCTGGACGCCGTGTGCGGTTTCCAGACCGTTATCAAGCAGGACTTTCGTGACTACATCACTGGCAGGGGGGTACTGTGGCGGACAACGCCACATACTTAATTCAAAATTATAATATTTTTTTATACATTCGAAAAAAAATTATATACAGGTATACGAATATTATAATAATTATAAATATTTTAAATATCTGCACTCCTTTCATATTCGCATTTCTGTACATATTTCAAATACCTGCATTCGGTTGTATATATTTTAATTTTGGGTACACGTTTATTCTTACTGTTATCTCTCTGTAAATTGTAAATACCTTTCCGATCTTTTGTTACTTGTTTTTCTTTTGTATAAAGTTTATGCCTTCCTGTAAATAGCTCAATTACCTATTCTTATTCTTTTGTATTCTGTCTATCTATTCAAATAACTTTATTACTTGTACTTTCCAATAATCCCTTTAACGTTCATTTTTCGCTTACTAACTGCATGACATCTGTACTTTACATCCTTTCTTAATTGCCGTTTAATGATGGGTCTTTTCGGTGGTTTGGGACTAAATCTAAATTCTTAGTATTTCTGATCTCTATAATTTTCAGGATTCACATTCCGCTCTTTTGATACCCCACTTCAATCTACTACCTTTTCTTCCCTTTTACTATTTTCCAAGGACTTCAACTTTTCTAAAAGGGCAGTTCCTCTCGAATCTTGCTAGAGATAAGTCCTTTTCATCTGCGCGCATCGTTTTCATTGTTGTAAATATATGTTGTTGTTACCGTTATTTCATAGTTATCTAGTTTTATTTCTTCGTTCTAAGTCCTCCAAAACCCAAATCTAAAGACTATAAGGTGACCCCAAAGACTAATGACGCCAACAGGCTAAATAAGCAAGAAATAAAACCCTTAAGAAAATCCCAAGTCCAAATAAGAGATTCTGTTTCAGATGGTATTCCTTTATCTGTTGATGATCGCAATGTGGGCAAAACAAACATCCCAACAACAAATGGAAATTAAAAATTTGAAAGACAACCCTGGCATTTTACCAGTAAAGTTAGGAAACGCAAAGGTACAGATTGCGATTCGTTTTTTGTTTTCTACAAATGAAGTCGAAAATGCTCTGTTCAGCTTATACTGAATCAAAGAGTGTGGCGTATTAGAATTTTTTCAAAAGTTCTAAAATTTACTGGAATATTAAAAAAAAGTTAGGTATTGTTTTGAATCATTACATGATGATGACTGAAATGTTCCCAATATTTTGCAAATATTGTAGAATGTTGGAAAATATTCAAGTTTTTCCAAAAATGTTCGAAAATAATTTAGAGTATTTTAAAACATTTCAAAATATTAGAAAATCATTCAGAACGTTTCCGAATTCTATTAAATGTTATTCATCGAATGTTTCATTTGTTAAAATTTAATTTATGGTTGCAAATTTTCTAGATGATTTAGCATTTTGTAGAAAATTCTCGAAAGCCCGAACAACGCTGGGCATGGCAGTTAGTAATACATATCCAAATCTTTACATTTATATAGTACATTAATGGTGGAATTAATAGAATGAGTTGAATGTTTCATAAATTGTCCCTTAGCCAACATCTGCCGAAATGCTTATTATAAGAACCAAAACTTGAAGTGAGGGTGGTAGACAACAAAAAACAACCCAAAAGCTTTTGTTTGCTAATGGACGCCTCACATCTTAATGATATACGTACATATATATTTTTTTTCAATAAATTGTTGAAATTATACATTGTAATACTTGATTGCATTCATTAACCAAAGGACAAATTTAACATTTTATCTAACATTGATGTAATCTGTCAATCCTATAATTAGTATTTAGCTGTTAGTTGGATTATAGATTAATCAAACAAATAAACTAACACATTGAAACTGACTTGTTCAGGTGAATGCAGTTTACATCAGAACTGTCATTGTTTTACAGTATGTGTTAATGGAAAACCATAGGGAAATGCTACTTATCAATATGCTTCTACATTCAAGTTTGGCTAATATGTACTATACAACGCCCTTTGCATACCTATAGCCAATTATGGCGTCTCTTCAGATAAGCATATATCTATATGAGTAGTCCTAGGATATAGAACAGGTTACCCTTGCCATACCTATTGTCTCATTGTTGTTTAATGTTAAACCATTATGTTGAAGACCTGCCTGTCAAGTATCCCTTTAAACAGTACAATATTTGGTTTTTGTACCACTTTCATGTAATATAATACGTTTAGATAGAAAGATTTTCTCTATCCAATTTATAGTTTGTAATGAAAAAGAAGTACAAAAGTAAGAGCTCATATTATTTAATTTGATAAGCAGTATTAAAGACCATTTTAACTCACTTTATAATATCACTAATGGAAAACAGACCATTCTTAACAGTAATCTTCAACGTCTTATTTTCCGTTTTTTACGTAAAGCTTTATTCCATGTTGCTTCACGTTTCTATCTTCTCAGATGGAACTTTGAATTAAGTTTCCCTCGTGTAGTACGTAGAGGTGAAAGAACTTTAACCATATTTTTATTGTTATTGCACACTACTATTTATCAATCTTCTGTTACGTAGTTGTTGAAGTTTAGATAAAAAACGCACTTACGGTAAAAAATAAGGATATTTTTTGGAAATGCGAGTTTCTTTAAATGCCTTTAAATATTCATGACCAAAAATATATAAAATTGGATTTTTTTGAATAATGTCTTTTTTTTAATACAGAAAAATGATTCATTTGTACATAAGCTAGAAAAGGTGTTTTTAGAAAAAACCTATGTATGTATTAGTAAAATTAAAAGGATGAAGTAAATTAACCGTTGTAATTTCAGGTTTTGGTTTACCTTCCCAGCAGCAACGGTTGCCATTGAGCCCTTAGAGTGCAGCATAAGTAGTTTAGTGCATCTGCAATCAGTAGAAGCGGAGAGTTGGGGCTTTATGATGGCAGCACCTTGTTTACGACTACTTCAAGAGTTGTTTTCCTAATCCAGGTAACAAGACGTCTTTCCCAGGAGTCCCGAAATTGGAAAACTTGTTTGTCGACGGTTGCTACCCAACTTCAACTTCGCCCTTTAATAAACCATGATTTGTATGTTTAAAATGGGTCGAACTTCCGCCGTAACACTAATAAATAATTAACGATGTTTCTTTGAAACTTTTCACGAGTAGAAAAAATTGAACTTTCAAATAAATTAATAAAAATAGACTGCACTCAAATTCATTTGTTCAGTGATAGATATAAGCAACAGTATAACGATTGGTTAAATTAAATCGTTTTAGTTTATTTCCTGTTAAACTTCCATGGTCAGTATTAGGTATATGATACAGCTTAAGTTGCTTCTTTTAAAATCGTTTCCATATTCAATATCTTACATATCTTTACCATTATACAATTACAGCCAATGAACCGCAATCTTAAAATGTATTAAATATTTTAATACATATAATTGATGATTGATTGATTACATCAAATCTACTACAGATAACATCAACTTAATGAGGAAAAAATTATTTCTATTAATTTTCGTTCCATTAATTGATGATTAATTGGTTAAATCACATTGTCACATTGGTAACATATAGAATAGGTCAAGCAGCATTTTTGGGATAGGTAGCACATATTTAAACGAATTGGTACAACGTAGCAAATGGCACAAAAGAACCACCTAGCAAAAAAAATGTAACAATAAAGGAAGTTAATTAACCGCCAATGCACTGGAATTGGGTCGGATTATTGCTGTTCATCCAGGACAAGATAAGGTTAGTCGTGTTGTTACAGTATAGCACTGGAAGTATTAAACTAATATTTTAAACGATTTTACAGTCATAGTATTAACAATTGCACATATAAATACTATAAGATGTCTAGAAGTTTAGAAACTAGAAACAAACCTAATACCTTACACTCCAACGCCAAAACACTGTAGTAAGCACTAAAAGTACTTTTCGGTAACAAAGTAACCTGCTTCTAAGACAGGGACAATATACACATGTAACATCGTTTATTTAAAGTACTAATGTAATTAAATTAACCTTTTTCTTTTTATTAATGTTTAAAACCACGGTGAGATTTCACTAATCCCAACTTTATTATAATGAAATTGGTTTACTTATAGATATAATGCAAGGAGATGCTTACGCAGGACGATTATATAATGTTAAAGAGAATTTGAAAAACGTGAGCACTCTTAAAAAACGGTCTAGTATCAAAGAGAGTCACACTTCCATTGGCAGAATATTTGGCATCGTTCCCAACCGGTTCATCAGAAAAATAATTAGAATATAAGTATTTAGCTCTATATCAAGGAACTTAATCAAGCATGTCAAGATCACTCACATTGAGAGAAAACTTTTTGAGGGCGAACATACCAACTTTTACAGTTACAAATATTTTGTTGGACTCTAAACGTAACATACTTTTACAATTACACCTTTTGTCGAATGTTTCTTCTTAATATCCAATGAGTAGGATAAACATTCATTCAAATAAAAAAAATCTATGTACCTAGATATTGTGACGTGTTCAGTCACGGAAAACACAATTAGCAAAACAAAACAACGAATTTATTTAATTACTAAAGTTAATTAGACTACACTACAGTTATAAACAAGTCTACACAATTTATTTCACTAAAAAGTCTCTTTTCCCGCTCGCCTCTGTGTGAACACTATCTATCGCTCTCTATAATTTAGACACTATCTATCTATCGCCTGTTGTTCGCCTATAGATCGCTTCGCTTCCAAACATCAGCTGTTCACTGTCAACTAACTCGGTGTGAGCGTCTCGCCTTTATATAGTCTTTTCAGCATTTTTCTAGGGAATTCTACAGCCGTCTAGTAATCCAATTGTTTTCCCATTGATCTTTGCTGGTGTTTTCTAGATGTTTCAGGAAAGCCGAGAATATTCCTTATGCATTCAGGGAAGATGTTCGTTAATTATGCTCACACCAACTTAATTGGCAAGTACTCGTAACACTGTCCCCTTGTTAGAATTGTTCGTCCCGATCAATGTCTTGACCTTTGTAGGGCGCCAAGCGGTCCAAGTGTACAACTTTCATCTTGGCCTTTGGTCCTCTCTTAATACGGTAGACCACGTCATTCAGCCTTCTGACCTTAGTGTAAGGTCCTTACCAGGCTCGCTGTAGCTCCGGTGAGCGCCCTTTTCGACGGACAGGATTGTAAAGCCACACCTGGTCCCCTTCTCTGAAGCCTGTGCTGTTGGCTCTCCGGTCGTACCTGGTCATCATGCGGTCACTCCCTACTTGGATTTTGTTACGAACGGCTCTATGGATGGTATCGAGGTCGTTCCTCTAGCTGGTGTGCGTAGTCGGTAGCCGAAGGTCGCCGATCTTCTGGGTGTCCAAACCGGATGTCCATAGGTAACTTCAGCTCTCTTCCAAATAAAATGCTGGCTGGTGTTCTGCCGGTGGAATCATGAACCGCACTTCGATAGGCCAACAGGAACAAAGGTATGTGCTGGTCCCAGTCTGTCTGGTGATCGTTGACAACCATTTTCAAATTGGTTTCCAGCGTCGCGTTAAACCGTTCGACCATTCCGTCAGATTGTGGATGTAATGGAGTGGTCCTAGTTTTCTGTACTCCTAGCAGCTCACAGACTTCCCGGAATACCACGGATTCGAAATTCCGTCCCTGGTCAGAGTGGATCTCCATCGGAACTCCATACCGACTGATCCATTGGTTCACCAGCATTCCAGCGACCGTAGTAGCTTCTTGGTTTAGGATTGCGTACACTTCGGGCCATTTGCTAAAATAGTCCATCACCACCAAGATGTACTTATTGCCAGCAGCTGTTGTTGGGAATGGTCCTGCTACGTCCAGAGCTATTCTCTCAAATGGGGCACCAACATTGTACTGTTTCATTCGCCCTCGGCTTCGAGTCTGAGGTCCCTTGGCTGACGCACACGTTTGACACTTCCTACACCAATTTTCGACGTCTCTTCTACACTTTAGCCAATAAAATCGCTCTCGCACCTTCTCCAACGTCTTTGTTACTTCGAAGTGTCCACCACTATCACCTCCATGGACTTCTATCAGCACCTCGTTGACTCTGTTCTTCGGGAGAACTACTTGATGTCGAATTTTAGTTCCGTCGGGGCATTCCCACACTCGTTTTAGTACCCCATTCTCGATGATGAGCGAATGCCATAAGGCCCAATAGCTCTTCGTGATGGTACTCGTACTACTAACATCTGCCCAGGTAGGTCGTGCTGTTCCTGCCTTTTTCCACCGCAGTATCGATTTAATGTCTTCGTCGTTATCTTGGTCTTTCGCCAGGTCTTCGTTCTGCCAGTGCTCTTCAGGTTCCACCATCGTCTGACAGATCCTTGCCAAGTTGACTGGTTCCTTCATTTCGGCGGCCATGCAATGTTTGCAGTTCTTCGAGTATGGTCATCGCGAGGGGGCATCAGCGTTACCATGTTGTTTTCCAGCACGATGCTCGATGCTGAAGTCGTATACTTGTAGCCGCTGTTGATCCGCACGGCGTTCCTCGGCCGGGTAGTTTCACTCTATGTCCGTGCTTTCCACTTTCCCAGCACCTTGGTTTTCCTTTGTTTTGTCCACAGTCTCGGGAAAAATGACCGACCTTTCCACATTGCCAACATCTGGCCGATTCTCTTCTGTTATCGATTGTAGTTCTTTTCACAGTTTCGACGCATTCGTGGCGTTTAGGGCAGTCTAGCTGTAAATTTCCGCGCTTTCCACATTCCCAGCCCCTTGGTCTTCCTTTGTTTTGGCCACAGTCTCGGGAAAAGTGACCGACCTTCCCGCATTCCCAACATTTGGCCGATTCTCTCTTGTCGTTGATGGTAGTCCTCTTGACAGTTTCGACGCATTCTTTAATCAGCCTGGTGACTTCTTCCTTGTATTCGTCGTGTTCAACAGCTGTTTGGCGTACACGCACGTGGCCCTTGGAAGCTTGTTTTGCAGCTTCGAATTTTAAGGCGTGCGCCAGTGCGTTACTCGCAGTCTTATGGCGGGCCAAACGGAGAACTTGCTGTAAGTCGGTGTCCCTCACTCCATCGACGAATGTTTGGACTGCTAGCTGGTCTGCGAAGTCCTGCAGAGCGGTAGGATAGGCCAATCTAACTAGACGTTCCACATCGGCCTCGAATTCTTGTAGATTTTCTGATGTCCTCTGGTTGCGACACTTTAGTTGGGTTTGGTACACTTGTTGCAAATGTTTGTCGCCATATCTCATTTCAAGTCGCTCTAGCAGCGCAGAGGTCCCATTCTTGGCGCTCTGAAATACCTTGAAGGACGTCCAATGCTTCTCCTCGCAGAGCTATGACCAGCGCCGTTGCTTTCTCAAAATCGTTCCAGTTGTTTACTTCTGCCGCTGCCTCGAACTATCGTTTGTATACAGACCAGCAAACTTTTCCGTCGAAAGTCGGTGGTTTAATTCTGATCGTCCTTGCAGTGTCTTCGGACTTTACTTCACTGGCCGGTTTTGTGTTCTCGAACCTCTGTCTCATCTTCTCTACTTCCTTTTGCACTTCTTCTTTCAACTGATCTCTTAGTTTCTCTTGTGTCGTCTCCAATTCTTGTCGTACTTCCTTTAATTCTTCTTGCACTTCTACTCTGACTTCCTTTAACTCTTCTTGCACTTCGGTTCTGATTTCCTTCAACTGTTCTTTCAATCCTTCCTGCTCGATTTTTATTGCTCTCGTATCTTCGATCAATTTTTCTTGACTTGCCTTAATTTCTACTTGGCCCGCCTTCATTTCTTCTTGTGCTAATTTCATTTCGTCCTGTCCAGCTTCCATTTTATTCTTCAATTCTTCCTTCATTTCTTCCTGGCCTGCCTTCATTTCTTCCTGGCCTGCCTTCATTGCCTTCATCATTTCCATTAAAGCTTTTATTTGTTCTTCCATTATAGATGATTGTTTTCTTGTTACTGGCATAAGGCTTCAAAATTCTTTTTCTCTTCGGACCTTTTCTACGATCTGTCGCACTAACTTTCTTCGGGAATCTTCAATTCCCGTACTATCGCACTCCTGACACCAAATGTGACGTGTTCAGTCACGGAAAACACAATTAGCAAAACAAAACAACGAATTCATTTAATTACTTAAGTTAATTAGACTACACTACAGTTATAAACAAGTCTACACAGTTTATTTCACTAAAAAGTCTCTTTTCCCGCTCGCCTCTGTGTGAACACTATCTATTGCTCTCAATAATTTAGACACTATCTATCTATCGCCTGTTGTTCGCCTATAGATCGCTTCGCTTCCAAACAGCTGTTCACTGTCAACTAACTCGGTGTGAGCGTCTCGCC
Source organism: Agrilus mali (assembly GCA_029378335.1). Classification (NCBI taxonomy): domain Eukaryota; kingdom Metazoa; phylum Arthropoda; class Insecta; order Coleoptera; family Buprestidae; genus Agrilus; species Agrilus mali. The sequence goes on from CM055658.1 coordinate 12,549,701, forward strand.
TTTATATAGTCTTTTCAGCCTTTTTCTAGGGAATTCTACAGCCGTCTAGTAATCCAATTGTTTTCCCATTGATCTTTGCTGGTGTTTTCTAGATGTTTCAGGAAAGCCGAGAATATTCCTTATGTATTCAGGGAAGATGTTCGTTAATTATGCTCGCACCAACTTAATTGGCAAGTACTCGTAACAATATAAATAATTAATGACAACCTTATGTGGAAACTTCTTATAGTATAGTACAGTCTTAGTTCAATTACAGAGAACTAATCAAATTATAGTTTCTACTTTTAGTAGTTAGAGACAATATAATATTCGTCTTTGTTGATTTATTTTAACGTCTAATATGTATAATTATTTCAACGTATATATTAGGGATTTATATAAAGCATAAAAATAGATTTTTTTTCAAATACCTTAAGCGTCGGTACTGGGGGGAATCCCCCTAACGTTACAAGAGTTTTATAATAACTTTATGTGATTTTTCGTACCTAGTTTAGAAGCTGAAGGTTTAAAGGCATTCTTTACTGCAATGTTTTAATGTTGTAGGTTCTTTATTATAATTTATTTATTTATTAACATTTTAAATATTAACCTTTAAGACGTTTTGTAAAATATTCCTGTAATTTTTATAAATGTAGCAATAATTGAACTGATGAAGCCGTTACTTCGTGATAGTTGATCATATTGAATAAAAGAAAACAAACACTTCTATGTTTTTATCACAATTGTATTTAAAAATTCACTACTATAGTTTGGGTACTACACGTACCATTATCAAGTGATTCTTATTTAAACTGTAGAATCACTTATTTAAACTGTAGAATCACTTGATAATGGTACATGTAGTACCGAAACTATAGTAGTGAATTTTTAAATAAAATTGTGATAGAAACATAGTAGTGTTTGTTTTCTTTCATTCAATGTAGCAATATTTAGTATTTCCTGTCGTAAACTAATCTACTGGGGGATACTTTCCATTTTCCTTGACATACTACTTTCTTCGAATTTATAAAGTTGTACACTTATGTTTCTAAACGCACTCTCTTCATTCTCAGTAATTTTATTGCATACTTCATACCGGTTTCGTAAGTTTCCTGCAAGCAAAAAGGAAAAGGAAATGATTTTCCTAGAGGTGAAATAGAAGGAATGTAAAAAAATGTGTTACAGCAGTAAAGATGACAGCTTTTAAAAATTGTCAATTACAGCGTTCCGTTACCGCAATTACATCAGCATCTGGATGCTGTTTCTGCAATAAATGGCTTTCAATTTATAAACGAAAACTTCTTCCACGTTAACCAAACGAATACGACCTTTTAAGGTAGGGGCTTTTTCCATTTCCTTAACTAAATAAGTTTCCATTCCTTACACTTTTCCATTTCATTCGTATTGGTGTACCTATACATCTCACTAACATGTTATGCTCCAGCGGAAACAATCTTATAAAATAAATTAATTCATATAGATCAATAGTATTTAATTAGTAATAATAATAATGTTTTGCAATAGAGAGTGATAAATAATCTAGGCATCATTTTTTTTAACCGTTATAATTTCTCCAAACGTAGATATGTAGCAGAAACAAGAAAGTATTACTGTAATACCACACACAAAACACCTTTTGAATCCTTTTGGTCTATTTGTCCATTTTGTGGCTGTGTTAGCTAAGAAACAGACGAAGGTGCACAAGAAGGATAATAATATTTAAATAAATATACTATTAAAATAGACTTTTTCATAAGTTTAATGATTTTGGTGCCCTCAGTTAATATACCCCAGGGACCGTCTTATTATTAATGTTATTTAGTACTATTGGCATTACTATTTTGCTTCTCTTCCCCTTAATCGCTTCGTCGCTATACTCGCACTTGTACTACTACTAATCTGCGCTGTTGGGTACTCTTAAACGCACATGCTGGCTTTTGTAGTCGATTCCTCATCTTTAGTTCTTTATAATAATCGGCGCAGGTTGTACATTTCTTGCACCAGTGTTCCGCATCGCTTCTACTTCTTAGCCAATAGTATTGCTCTATACTTGCATTTATACTACTACTCTGCGTTCGTTCGGTCGGTTTCATAGATGCGGGAGACTGGCTCCTTTGCATATTCATCTTGTATATTGATGCTTAGGGGAGCTTTCCCTGAATTGACATTTTGAAATATATTTCCTTAGTACTTTGGTTTGTTGCTTTTAGTGAGGCGATCTCTGGGTTTTGATGGAGGTCCAAGTTTTTAGTGAAGTTGGATAATAATTTTTTGAGGAAGTCTTCAAGTGGGGTGATTTCCATTTCTCGTTTTATTTGATTGTTTCTAATGTATCAGGGGTACCTAGAGCTGTCCTGATTATTTTGTTTTGTAGACTGCAGAGCGTTTTAGTGGATTTTGCATGTTTCCAGATGACGGAACCATATGTTATTATTGGACGAATGTACACTTTGTAGATTCTTATTTTGGTGTTGTTGCTAAGTTTGCTATTTTTGCACAGCAGTGGGTACAAGAGTCTGAAGGCTGCGTGCCCTTTTTTTTGTGTTGTGAATGTGGTTGGCGAAGTTTAGGTTTCTGTCCAAGGTGATGCCGAGATATTTAATGTCGTTTTTGAGATGTATTTTGGTACCTTTGAAGACAATGTCGCTGTTCGGTGTTTTGTATTTTCTGTTGAAGCAGATGGCCTCTGTTTTTGTTTCGTTTGTTTTGATTCTCCAAGCGTTAAGCCACTTCTTGAGTTCAGTGAGATAGCTGTTTAGTCTTCTCACTGTGAGTATACGTATTTGGGATTGTGCAGCTGTAAGTGTTTCGTCAGCATACTGTGCAACGAAGATGTTTTCTCAGGTGGGCATGTATGCGCGGTGTAAAGCAGGTAGAGGATTGGTCCTATGAGGGAGCCTTGTGGGGCTCCGGCTTCTGAAGTTCTTGGACTGGATCTGATGTCGCCAATTTTTATTGAGATTTTTTATTATGAGTGAAGGGTTTTTATTAATCTTTTGGAGATTTTAGCATGTTTAGCTTGAGGATGAGTCCTTCAATCCACACTTTGTCAAAGGCTTTTTCGAGTCGAGCATAGTTGCAGTTTTGCCCTTGTTGAGGCCGGTCGAAATGTATGTGGTGACTCTGGCTAGTTGATGGGCTGTGGAATGATTTTTTCTGAATCCAAATTGGTGGTCAGGAAGGATGTTTTTTTCTTCGATTTCTAAACGGAGATGCTTAAGTATGGTTGCTTCGACCGCTTTACAGATTGTTTTTAGTAGCCTGATGGGCCGGTAACTTCCAGGTTTAGGAATCATGATTATGTCTGAGATTTTCCATGTTGTAGGGAAGTATTGTAGTTTCAGTACGGCGTTGCATAGGTTCGTAATGATGTCAATTCCTGGAGGAAGTAGTTCTTTTAGGGCCTTTATTGTGATGCCGCCTGGTCCTAGTGCTTTTCTGTTGCTTTTTCGTTTGAAGTATTCTGTGATTTCTTCTGGATTGATTGTTATTTGTGGTTCCAGTGTTGGTTCGTTTATTATTTGTTGCACTAGGTGGTTGATGTGGGCTTCGTAGTTTATATTCTGCAGGATGTTGTTAACTGGATTAGGTTTGAATTGAGCTTCTATGTGTTTTGCTAGTAGTTGTGCTTTCTTCTGGTCGGTTATAACTACTGTGTTATCTTATGCTTTTAGTGGGCCTATGTCTTTGTATTTCTTTTTTAAACTTCTGGCGAGAGTGTATAACGTGGTGTGTGATTCTTCGGCGTCGTTAAGCTTTTCTTCCCATTTGGAGTTGTAGAAATCTTGTAGACGGTACTTAACTTAATTTGTGAGTCTGTTTAGGATTGTTTCTTCCTGAGGATTGTATGTTTGGAAGTACTTCTTCGCTTTGGATTTTTTTTCTGTTAGTTCGATGATGGAGTTGGGGATGTAGGTGCCTTTAATTTCACTTGTTTTGGTGAGTGTGCATCTCTGTATGGTGTCTTGGATAATTTGCTCTAGTTTGCTAGGTTGCTGTTTGGTTGCGGTCTTCGGTGCTTCAGATGATGGGTTTAAGGTTGTGTAGTTTTTTGTAGGATTGATTTGTAGCTTTCCCAGTTGGTAGTTTGAACTTGCATTAAGTCCTTTTCTTGGTCGGAACCGATGCGAAGGATGATAGGGTTGTGGTCTGATGTTAGGGCGTTGTCTTCTATGGAGGAAATCTCAGACTGTTGCGAAATGTTCTGAAGTATAGCGATGTCGAGGATGTCCGAAGTTTTGGTGGGGATGTGGTAGTAAATAGGTTCAGTTGGAGCTACGATTAATATTTGTCTTTGGACAGCGTATTGTTTAAGGTGTCTTCCTCTTGTGTTTTCTGATCTGCAGTGCCATTCGTGGTTTTTGCTATTTGGATCGGCTATTAGGATCATGGAGGTTTTGCTGTTTAGTAGTTTGTTCATCTCGTGCACGTGTAGTGGAGGCTGATTGGATTTCGTCTGTGGATAGTAGACGCTGTATATATGAGTTGTGCCGATGTTTTTAATTTCGAGCTGGATGCCTATTGCTTCTATAATGTTTTCCTTTGGTGTGGGCAGAAGAGAAGAGTGCTTTATAGAGTTCTTTATGTATAGGGCCGTGCCTCCACCTTCGCTTCGTGTTCGATCAATTTTGTACATCCTGTAGTCCCATGATGTCGATGTTGTGTGTAGTAACGAAGTTGGTTAATTTTTTCTGGAAGTAATTGGGCATTCCAGTATGCGATTTTTAGGCTGCCTGGAATTATCTTTTGGATGTACTTAATGGATTGGATTGTTGTAGTAGTAATTTAGTGGTGTTGATGAATTTTGTGGTTTACTCCGGAGTTGGATTCAATTGGCAGTACTGTATGAACATATCCCCGATGATTTTGGATAGATCTTGATTGTTGTTGATGTTGACTTTGTTGTGGTCTCCTTTTGTAATTTGGCTGTAAAATGCAGCTTGTTTCGGTTTCGTTGAATCTTCGGTTTTACTTTTTGGGTTTTCGGGACAGCCCCTGAATTAGGCAGGATGTTCTCCGTTGCAGTTGGCACATTTTTCTGGTGTAGTTTGTGGCTTGGTGCATAGATGGGTGGAGTGCTTACTTGCGCATTTTAGGCATTTGTATTCCGCTTTACAGCCTGCCTGGGAGTGCTCGAATTTCTAACAGCGATGGCATTGACCTGTGGTTTGTTTTCTGTAGATACTTTCAATGGTGACATCGAGGTTGCAGCAGTGTTTGATATTGTAGATGGACTTGTAGATTCTGTCTGTTTCTATTTTGACTAGTGGTATTTCTTGCCCGTTTCGATTCGTCATTCTGGCTGTTTTGATTTCGGGGTAGCCTTGGTGGTGAAGGTCTTTAGCAATTTCTTCAATTGTGATGGATGATGGGATTCCTCTCATGACGATTTTAAGTTGCCTCTCGTTTTTGAGTTTATAGGTGGGGTATTGTGTTTGGTTTCCGTCGAATATTTTGGTCATTGCCCTGAAGTTAAGTTCGCCGGCTGGGTATATGTTGATTCCATATTTACTGGCCTTGGCCTTTGAGTATTGAATGTTCCTCTGGATGAGTAAAGAGGGTATGATGTTTCATTTTTGGGGTTTCCTGAGGACCACTGGAGGAGTTTCATGTCGTTGTTCGTCGTTTTCTGGTTGGGTTGGTGGATCGCTTGGTTCTTTTGACAAGATTTTATATCTGTTGCTGATTTCCATGATGCCTTTCTTGAACTGTGTTAAGAGTGGGCTTTGGTTGGAATTCTTTCGCTTCTGCGGAGGTGGAGAAGGAGGTTGATGGTCGTTGGAGAGTTCCATCTGTTGAATGGCTTTTGTTGTTATTGTTGATGGTGATGGTGGTGAATTGGTTTTTTGCCTTTTAGGGCTGATGGATGTGGCGTCTTTTTGTTCATTTTCCAGGAGTTTTCTTAGGTTGCAGTTTTCTTTCTGCATGAATTCTAACGCCTTTTCGTATTTTGAAGGAGTGTCTTCAAGTCTAGCTATCTTCGTGATGAGTTCTTCTTGGCATGTGTCTGGTGGACCCAATTTGCTTGGGTTGAGATTGATAAGGTTGGTTTTAGTAGTAGATGCGATTTTGTTAATGTTGATAAATGTAGATTGTTGGTGCCTTGAAAAAGGCAGAGGTCAGTTGAACGCAGTGTAGATCGGTTGTAGAATGATTATTCTGAGGTGTTCACTACTCATATGATAATCTCCCTCTTTCTTGCCACTGGTGGGTGGAATGTCGCCGCGTCCTCTTATAAACGTATAGAGTCGGGCCGATTCTTAAATGATCCAGCATCTTGTGGTAGAACTTCACTTTTAACGGTTGATAGCCGGCTGTTCACATACATAATATGTTTTTACTTTTAAGTACTTATATGCTGAAAAAAACATTATAAAAAAGAAAAATACTAACAATAAATTATAATAAAATACTATGATGAACATTTCGTAATATATAAATCTATTTTAAACATAATTATTTTATATTTACCAGGGATATCAACTAATATGGAAATTGTTTTTAATTAAAATGAAAATCACTAAAACTTAATTCCGCTACATAATCTCCTTAAGCGTGCTTTACTGTATTTTAATTAACCTGTGGAAATGAAAATTCATAGCGCTAGAACTTTTTACCTCCCAGTAAACACATAAGGAGTGTCAGATTAGCGCTTATGTGGTACCGCAACACCGTCTCACATTTAAAAATAAATTAATAAGTAAATTATAACTAGAGTTTACTTAATTAAAACGCAATTGGATGTGGATGCAAACGAGGTTCACACAAAAGCCACAGATGAATTTTTTAACCTGACTTTTAAACTCCTAAATTTTCGTACTGTTCCTACTTTCAATTGTCTGGGTTACTAAACTTTATAATTAAATGTTGAGAATGATAGCTCATCGCCATCGTCTGCAATAACGTCTCCTTCTAATGCAAATGCGGTCTTAACTAGTTTCTAAACTTTTGCTATTTCAACAATGCTTTGTTAGGTACAACATTCCTCTGCAGTTAGTCAAAACAATGCTGTTTGGGCAACTTGCATACACTAAAAATGGAATAAAATAACTGTTTATTATTTTAGTTAAAGTATCAGGAAGTAAATTTATGCATTAAAAACTGATCATTTTTCATACATTTACTCGTTTTCAGTAGGACTCATTTACATACTTTACCCTACATTAGCGTTTTGAAATGAAAAATATTATACAGTGTATTTAGACATTTAGAGTAGGTAGTTTAGACCTCTATTTGAAAATACTTTTAATAATAATTTTGTGTGGGAATTTCTCTCACTTTTACTCGACTTAACAGTTCACTTTCTAGATGAGCTATATTTTATTAATAATCCAAAGCGCTCAATGCCAGCAATGACAAGCACTATTTAAGCATATCTAAGAAGCGCGTCTACCTAATCTCAAATAATGAATACTGTTTTACTATATTATTATTGAATTGAATAAAGGTATATTAAAGTTCGAGTGATGCTTACTTTCTCAATTTTGGGATCTTATTTTAGATATTCTCCAGGAACTATGGTGTTGATACATATGAAAAAAATCATCATAACAAACTACAGCTCTCAATGTTGGCTCGTAGCAAATGAAATTTTAAATTTAATAGTAAATTTTATTGTGATTTTTTAAATCGGGCTTGGAGAAAATAGTATGTGCGGTTTTATTATTTAAGTTTTAAATAGAACCAACTTGCGTTTAGTTTCCTAACCAGCTTCAAATGAGATCTTAACTTCTTACAAATACATTACGTCAGTGCAGAAGTTTGAAAAAGTATTCTCGATTGTTTTTCAAGAAATTTTACTAGTAAAACCGCTCGTAGAGTGTTACTAAACTAAACTGTTGCTAACTAAGCTCAAAATGCCGAGAAAACGATTAGGAAGTTGAATGGGAATGAAATCTTCCGCTAGCAAACTTCAAGTTTTCTCGTTACCAAGATGTAATAAAACTCAAAAATTAAGTAAAGAACGAACAAAGTTGAACTTCGTCTTTCTGAGCTTTTAATATCATACAGTACCGAATAACAGCTCATGAGATTGCCATTGTTATTATTATTATAATATAGGAGACACCGTCGACTTTTGCATTTTTATTCTATCGATAAGCAGAACCGTCCGTATGTGGTTTATTAATAAATTATTCAAAGAGCGTGCAACGGTATCATCCACGAGGATTAATTTAACGTTGCGAATCGGTAGAAACTGGTAAAAATAAAATCCATCTATGACTACATCATAATAGATTCTTCGCGTCAGTTTGTCTTTCTATTATTAATATAAATGCCAATTTACAAAATAGGTACCCAACTTAAAGGCCATAATAAAATTAATCACTAATAAATTAAAAGCAAAAAAACCTTTTTTAATAAAAGATTTTATTTAAATGCTCTAAAAAGAAGAAAATAAAATTTTCCTTTAAAATTTTGAGTATCAACTTATAACCTCATTATACATAATTTATATGATCATAAAAGCTTGTCGCGAGGTTTGCGTAAGTAAGTAGCTATAAGTATTTAATTAAACTGAAATTTTAAAAAAATTAAAATTAGCCGATTAAGTTATTCAATTAAATAGGTACTAGTTTATTTACACAAGTAAATCGCCCGACAAGCTTTTATGATCACATAAATTGTGTATAATGAGGTTATAAGTTGATACTCAAAATTTAAAAGGAAAATTGTATTTTCTTCTTTTTAGAGCATTTAAATAAAAGCTTTTTTTAAAAAAGGTTTTTTTGCTTTTAATTTAATTTTTACTTTTTAGTTATCGCAGGCTAGGTTTCTGAGTCTGTTCATTTCATTCAACGCATCATTGTTTGATTTTGGAGTTGTCCATCTCCTGGACAGGTTGCAGACCAATGCTGATGACGCCCATCTCGCCAAATCACACAAGTCAAAATTAATCAACCGATGTTACAGGCTCAAAAAATTCTACCTCAAGAATAATCGAGGTCTCTGCACCAAATTTCAGTTGGATTAGAGCAACGGAGCTTGTAATCACAATCTTTTTTTTAACCTGCCTTTTTATTCTCAGCGAATCCTTTCATTTAATACCCATACTATAAGAAAGCATAAAAAACTGTAAAAGTCCGCCATATTGGCTTAAGAGTGATGTCAGAATATTTTCCTTATTATTCTCGGCAATCCCTTTCATTTGATACCCATATTGCAGAAGTGCATAGAAAATAACTCTTCCGCCATCTTGGATGTTACGCCCTATTGGATTTAGAATGACGTCACATTATTTTTCGAGTTACTCTCAACAAGCCTTTTCATTTGATACCCATACTGTAGAAGTGCATAAAAATAACTATTCCGCAATCTTGGATGTTCGGCACTATTGGATTTATAATGACGTCACAATATTTTTCGAGTTACTCTCAACAAGCATTTTCATTTGATACCCATATTGTAGAAATGCATTAAAAATAACTATTCCGCCATCTTGGATGGTCCGCCATATTGGATTTAGGATGACGTCACACAGCTTATCGTGTATTGTTATCCAAACTAAACGTGTATAAAAAATTTTAGCTCAATCGGTTAAAAATATCCACTTCAAAATTGAGTAGCAAGATTCCACCCGAACAAACATACATTGCAAGTTAAATAAAAGCTTTTAAAAACAGTACCAATCGAATAATTATAATGATTAATTTAAACTTCGTAATCATTCAGATGATAATGCGTAGGCATAAATAATAATTTACTCTTTGATTACTGATTCACTGAGTGATACTGTTACTCAGGAGCTTGAACACTTAAAAGAAGACTATTTGAAGCAATCCCTAATTATGATTTAAAGATATGTAAGAGTATATGTAGATGAATGAATACAAACTCCATCTTTGGTTTGTCAATCGCCATATCAAGACGAATTACTGTTTCGGTGGTATCAGAGTCAAATGTTATGTTTTCAATTACTTTAAAATTACTGAGTCTAAGACCGCATTTCTGTATTTTATTGTATGTAGGTATAAAGTAAAAGCGTTTTCAGTAACATGTTACTATCATACTGTCTTATTCCTTCAATTTAAATTCCATAATATTAGAAAGGCAATATACAACCAAAACTTCTGGTCAAGACAAAATTGTTGCGAAAACCTTGTTCAAAAACTTAAAAGTGCATATAAGCAACACTTTACGCAAGCATACGCTGGTACATTATTACCACGTACATTTATAATCGTTGTCTTCACTATTATTTAAGGCAAACTCTTTTACTGATCCAATATTATGACGCTGAAAGGAATTTATTACACAGACATTGAACCGTCGAAATCCGTCTTGTTAACGTATGAAGTATAAGTATGTATGTAGTTTCCTATATGTGTGTATAACCCGGTACGTTTACATAGGATCATGTAAGTATTCGTCTGTTGCATAGGGTAACAACGCCACAACCCTAAGCAAGATGAGTAATGTCCGCAAAATGCCTGCGGTCTAAGTAAATATGTGGGCTACAGTTTGTTTTCCATTCACAAAGACTTGCACATATATTATTTAGTTGTACAACACTTTCCGCACTATGCGCGCACACAGGTACCTGAACATAAAGCGAAGGAACCTGAAGCAAACGAATGCTGGCGCCTCCTTTAAGATGAGAGGTTATTTACTATAGCGGTAACCTAAACAAACACACTGCTCCAAACTGCCCAGCCTTACAAAGGCTTAATTGGGGTTATGTATTACTCACTACTGACGTTTTTTAATTCGCAACAGAAATTTTTCCCTATGATTTAAATAAAAGAATTGATAGCACTAGTAAATATTATACTTAGATTCTGTTCGGCGTATTTATTTTCATTGAACTCTCAATTACCCTTCTTTAATCACGACTTCGACATAATACTGAGGCATCGGCGAAGAATAACTGAAAATATCGAATTAATTAGAAAAGAACCTAGAATTTATTTCTGAATAAAACTGTATACCACCTATACAATTCTATTACCTCTATTAGAAGGATCACTTACAGCATATATATCTTAATACGAACAGAAATATTTTGCAAATATGTACTTGTTTATGCGTTGTAATGTTTTTTTTCTACGAAAAATCCCGTTACTAAAGTTTTACTTATTTCTATTCAGTTTGTGTTTGTCTTAGTTCAGTTTTATTGATTTCTTCTTAATGTTGATCGACGTTCCGTCTTATCAGCAAGTCTAACAACCTTTGCGCAGGACTTCGCGATCGATGGAAGAATCGTTGAATTTTTCCGGTCGGTGCTCGAAGTCTTTTTCCTCGATCCTTGGCACCGACGAGACGTGTGTGTGTGTTTCCCTGTTTTGTGTTTTATGCTTCATGTTAGGTGAAATGTCTTTTGTTTCTGACTCAGCTGCCATTTATTTCATATAGTTTCGGTAAAATCATTTAAATTAATTATTAAATTCTTGCTTACTTCTTATTCAATATTTTTTTTATTTAACTTTAATTAAACTTTTTAAGTCATTTTTTTTTTTTCCACGAGGCGTTTATTATATCTAAATTTATCGTGGTAATCTTTTAGGTCTTTAAGTCAATTTTGTAATTTAAAATATTAAATTAGCTATTGTCACTTTTATAATATTTTTTGTATAAATTTAAATCTTTTTATGGTATCTGCGGTGTGCGTTGAGAAAGATTGGTGTTTGACTTTGACGACAGACAGCCCTCATCCATCCTACATATTCCTTTTTTTTTGGCATCTTCAATGCTATGTGTTTCAATTTAATTTTTAATACAAACTTATTTTTTTTTTAGGAATTTTTGTTACAATTGTTATTTTTTTTACCGCCACTAGTGTCAGCCCATTCATATTATTATATTAAGATCCAGTAGGACTAAAAAACTGGGAGTAAGGGTCGGGGTGAAGTCAACTACTGAAAAATAATTAAACCATTCTAAAGGACTACGACCACATTTTGGAGCCAATTAAAAACCTGCAGGTGGCTTTTATCATTGCAAATAGTCTGTGGTTACCAATAAGATTATTTCTCTTTTAAATTATTTGGAAAGTCCCCTACAAGGCCCTGAAACCGGTGGTAGTACCTACCTTGTCGCAGGGTAAATTTCTTTGGACTGGCATTGGACGTAATTGTAAGTGTTTTCTTTATGTAATTTTTATTAATATACTCTTCAAGGTTTTTGTGTGTTTTTAATGAGAGCTTCGAGCTCTCAGAGCTTCAGGGTCTTTCTGGAACTACCGATGCCCTATCCGGTGCTTAATAAATTTTCATCGTTTTATTTGTTTTCTTTGTTTGACAAAGTGGCGCCCGAGCATATATTTTTTTATACTTAATAGTATTTTTCTTAAATTCAAATAATTTCAATTTTTCTATTTTTTATTAACTAACTATTATTATTTTAAGCCAATAAGTAATAGTTTTGTTAAACCGTTCAAAACGGATACGCAATTAATGCAGATAGCTTTTCAAATATTAATTTTAAAAATTGGCCATCACTAGAAAGAGCTACAAGTGTTATAATAAAATTAAACTTTGAGTATGTGTCTCTTTTAAAGTTGGCCAATTTTATATTATGTAATATGCTACTTTTGTGCAGATTTTTCATTTTATAATAAATGTGAAGTGGAATTTAGTGCCACAAGAAGTTCCATATTTTCGCTATTGCCTCAGTCTTCCTACTATCTGTTCCCAAACCACAGAACCTTAAAGATTGAATCTCATGGGAAATTAACGTCGATTGCTTCTTTCTTACATCTTCCTCAGCTATTGTCTATTGCTCTCGTTTCCGTCGTTAACCGGAGCTCCTTGCCAACAAAATTTCAAGTTCACTTGCCAGAAAACGTGTTTTTATTATCAATGTACTTCGTTATTCATTTTCACTCCTAAGGGACCTTTGGTTGGCCCTTTATTGATAGTGGTCAACTGTTAAAGCATGCTCTTTCTAGTTGTCTAATGTTTCGAATATAGAATTTGTGAATATGAAAGATTAATGCGAGATACTTTACCTTCGTCAGTTCACGAATCAAAGACAAAATTTTCTTAATAAAATCAAATTAAATAAAATTGCGACATGTCTTTCTCACAATGCAGGTTAAAGTATTTATATACTGTTTACTGCAATTTTGTAGAAATATATCCTTGTCACATTTACAAGTAATATTAACAGTGTTATTATTACATGTGTTATTAATATAAGATTAAAGATCCATACTTCAATTTCGAAAGTAGCATTAATTATAATGTAATAAATATAGGTTTAAACTTGTCTTAGTTAGAATACGCGAGAAATACATAAACTAGAATTGTCATTTCAGATTTACGATATTTCAATAAAAACCGTTCCAGTTGCGCCAAGTGTTGGTGGATATTTTAAATAACTGCTCACAGTTTTCTAATCCTTTTGTAGGAACGTAGCGAGTCTCTTATCAAACTGCACCTGAAGGAGAAAACTTCATTTTATGAAGACAGCCCCGGAACTAGAAGTGTCAAGTTGTAACTGCAACTTACTCATATAACCCATCTCGTTCTTGTTGTCCTAAACATAGGAGGTACTTTATAAAGTCATACTTTACCAGGAGTTTAAGAAGACACACAAGGAAGGTAACTTTGTTCGCTTTTGTTGTTTGTTGTATAAATGCGAAGTTTCGCAGATGATCCAGGTTTCATCAGGACGGTAAACATTAAGATAATTAAAGAGAACAAAACGAAATGCTGAACAAACACCCCAAGAATTTTCCAATACTTCCGGATCCCTGCTACATAAAAATATAACAGTGTAGGCTTTAAAAAGAAATAAGGAGATTATAAACTTTTTTCTGCCTTGACTTAGTCTACCCAATAATTAGAAACATGACAGTAAAAATAATTATGTCGCTTTCGGTAGGAAATAACAATTATTTTAGTAAAATTTTAACATTCTTATGCCCGCCGCTGCGTACCTGGACCTACATACATGTCACAGCATATTTCATGGCGTTCTGAAATAGATATTGTCCTGTTTATAAATAACTTCTTGATTTACAAATGAAAAATACAGGTGTTTCAAAGCTTACAAAGGAAATACAGGAAAATCTGAAGCCTCTATTTGCAAGAAACTACAACTCCAAAGATTAACTGATATAGCATTCTTTTACAGCGGTCTTTATGTTTCAAAGCACATAACTGGCATAACTTTAGTATATTCTACACAATTCAAGATTGCATGCGGTTATAATTCTACACTATAGCTATCAATATATCTAAAACTTGTAATTGTAAATTGTACAAATGGTGTTAGAGTTGTGAGAATTTTATAGCAACAACAAAACTATAAACATTAAAATTATTTCGAAAAATTTGATTTTGTCAATTATTAAGTCACGTCCCCTGGTAAGTAAACAGTATGAAAACATGTCAATTTTTTATATCTTGATGAATGTGTCGAGTTAGAGAAAATTAGCAAACGTTTCAGCGAATTAATAAAAGAGGGGAGTAAGAGGAAATAAAGCAAAGAAAGATAAAAGGGAGCACTAAACAAATTAGGTTTGCATATGCAGAGAAAAGGGCAATAAAAACATAAATGGGGTCAAACTGAATGCAAGGCATTGAATGCCAGAATAAAAGTTTGAATTTCTTGTATCGTTGTATTATATAACTTCCTTTCTTCTGAACACTAAACTGATAAAATAGTAAGTACTAGAGATGGAACGAATCTATATTAATAAATGAGGAAACGGTTTCTTTGTCCGGATTAACTGCAAAAACTATAACAGATAGACATGAAAATTATACCATAAGATGCAACGTGTTTCAGAGAAGGTTTTAGTATATAATATTGTTGATTACTTATCCGGAACCCTATTTTTTCGGTTTAGAAAATAACAAATCTTTATTACAGAAGTACCTGGCGTCATCTTACAGTAAATGGCTACAATGGAGAACTGGATAATGTTGTATCGTTGCTATAACCGCCATCTTCTATCTATTAAAACGGGTAAAATCAGCCACATCAAAGATTGACCGGATTTAATCAGTATTTAACTAAATCGATGCGTTTAATATAATCCGGAACAAATCCGTTAATATTTTACAATAGGACTGCGAACTTATATAATACTCATTACTTAAAACTGCTTCAATTTAACCTGAAATTATAAACAGAAAGTCACATCCGAACGACGACATGCGTATTTATTTATGCAGTTCAATTCAATATTTTGGGCTAAATCATTATTCAACAGCTCAATTAGTAAACTTTATTATTGTTTAGTCAAACATTGTCTGTGCACTGCTAGAACTAACTCTTTCTATAACTCATTATTTAGTTCTTGGATTATTTAAGAAGTCATTATCGAAATGATAAAACTGTCTTATATAGGCCTTTAACAAGAACATAAAATTTACACATCTGTTTTAAGGCACAGTTTATGAGTACGTAAAAAGTCTTCGCATTGCTGAGTGAAATTTTTTTTCTTTAGTTATGTTTAGTTTTTTGCTTAATAATGTTTTGATCCTTGTCGTGTCCTTCTACTACTCCATCTCGTTAGTTAATTAAAATTAAGAAGTTCTGGAACTTTAACGTCTTTTCTATAAATAATCACCTAAACTTCTATTACAGATAAAGAAGAGGTAATTCTTCCTCACAGTTTCGGCGAACTGAATAAGTGGATCCTAACAAAGTCCTCTTTATCCTGCTACGTATATGTAAGCTGAGTAGTTATTTATACAGCTTTCGGACAGAAAATCCTTTAAGCTTATTTTGCCGTTATTTCTAAATGTCCCTCTTTTGTTTCTTTACTCCCAAGCTGTGATTCAAGCATTCATTTAAATCATCACTCAACTCACACTCTCGGAATATGCCTGTTCGGACCTGTAGCAGATAAGTATAGTTTTACAATTCTCAAAAGGAAATAAATGAGAATTCACGGTCTTTTGTTTTACAGACAGCATTCACAAATAGGTTAATTGGTTATTGTAGAATATATAAGAATAATAAAAGATAAAGTATAATTAAGATATTTTTCAGTTTCCATAAATCAGTGGTAGTTCGTGTTTTTAAAAATGAAGGAAAGATACTAAAAATTATGTACAAATGCTCTGAAATTATACTTCTTAAAATGATCTAGAGAATCAGTGTTAACCGTAAGTGAAGGGAAATGAGGATAATCCCCTTTGGGATTGTTTATTTTATATCAAGAATGGTTTAATAAACCTACAAATTGAAAGCCTTTTCCATTATTGCAAAGATGTGTTTTCCGATATAGCACATCAATTGCTTTAGGGATTATATTTATATTAACACAAAGTAATAACCGTCCAAAAAATTAAATATACCTTTTATGTGGATTTTCCTGCCCGATGTTTATTGCGTGCTGATTATTTGTTTTGGTGCTTTCTAGCCGTTGTCCTTGAAAATTACTAGTAATTCGGAATTTTCAAGAACAACGGCTACAAAGCTCAAAAAATCAACGTTAATTATGTTTAATCTGAAATGCAGGGTCTTCCTGTATTCATCCGACAACGCTCTACCCTAGAAAGCTCTCGTTAATTGAATAATTTTGATATAAGGATATGAACCCCTAAAAGGCTTATTTGCCGAGATACAGGGTATCATTGACCTCTACAGCGCGCTACTAATTAAATTTTTTAAAACGTCGTTCATGTGCAAAGATTACTTTTTTACAAAGCATATCGACCACCAAATTTGAAAGAGCCCTTAACTATTTCTCTTCTCCGTTTCCGAATAATGGCAAATTGTTAATTTTAAATTTCAACCTTTGACACCCTATGTCTCGGCAACTAAGCACTTAAGGAGTTTAATATCCCTATATCAAAATTCGTCAATTAATGGCAGCTTTCTATGATAGAGCATTTTCGGTCGAATATCAAGTAAGAAATAGTAAGTGCGCGTAATAGGTGCATAGTTATTTATATATTCCTGTTTTAGTTTTAAAGTAGTTATTGAATGTATTAATTTATTTTTGTATTTTGTTAGATTTTGCAAACATTTTTTCAAAAAGCTGTGATATTTGTTTCGTATCTATAATCTATGAATGATACATAAATAATTCAACTCAGCAGAATGTAAGATAATGTAGAAATTGTTACTATTTTAATTTGATTCCCTGGTGGAAAAGCTGAATAGTATTTATATTCGTATCGAAGTGTTTTTCACTAAGTTTTTGATTAACTAATTCTATATAGGTACATATGACTCGCATGTAGTTTGTACAGTTGGTTATGTCCAAAAGGTTAACTCAACAATTTTAAAATTTAAAAGAAAAAAAATATGTGCCAAAATGTTCTATTATGCGCTACGTAAAAAAAATTATTCAAAAAACTTAACTTTTATGACTAGGTCCTTTTTATGATGTTTAGTTAGCTACACAACATCACCTCATTAAAAACAAACAAATTGTGTTGTAATGTGTCCAAGATGTACTATCATGTGCCCTCAATGTGCTGTTATGTGCCAATGTGAAAAAAAAATTTAAATAAAAAGTTTAGATTTTTCGTAAGATGTTAAGTTTTCATTAATACTTTCTCTACGCATCGATAAATGTGGTACGATGAAATAGCAGAATAATATGCTTAACATAGTATTCGCATATCCTTCATGAAACATCATTATACATTCTTTTACATGTTATGCAACACATCTTGTATTAGGTAAGTACCTGTACTTTTCATTAGTTTACCATTTTATAGAATGTATTGTACACTGTGAAATTCGTATTATTATTAATATTATCAATACAAATTGTTATTAAACCTTTTTTTATTGTTAATAGTAACTTTTTATATTTAATGATAGTTTTTTATTAGTGTAGGGAATAAACTTTTCATATGGTACCGTTTTAGTGTTATCACAACACATAGACAAAGAGACTGAAATTTTTGCTCATTTATGTATATTTTAACAAAACTATTTCTTATTGTTTAAAATAATAATAGTTAGTTATAACAAAAATGATTTTAATTGAATTTATGAAAATTTCTCGGGCGCCACTTTGTCAAAACAAATAAAACAAAGAAAATTTTTTTTTACATTGGCACATAACAGCACATTGCAAGCACATTACAGCACTATATGTTTAGTTTTGATAAAGTGATTTTGCGGAGCTAACTAAATATCACAAAAAGGATGTCTCAATAAAAATTCAATTTTTCAAGTAAATATATTTTTTTAATAGCACATGATAGCACATCTTGAGCACATTACAACACAATTGGTTTGATTTTAATAAAGTGATGTTGTGGAGCTAACTAAACATCATAAAAAAGACCTAGTCATAAAAGTTAAGTTTTTTAAATATTTTTTTTAAGTAGCACATAATAGCACATTTCGGGCACATTTTGGCACATATTTTTTTTTCTTCTAAATTCAAAAATTATCGAGTCAACTTTTTGGACATCAGTTGCTTAGGAGTGCTTTTATAAATACGTATAACCCAAAAGTATTTATATGTAAATACTTATTCAAGTAAGAGATTTGTATTTGTTTTTCAAATACTCTATGAAGAAAAGTATTTGTATCTAGAAAATGCACCCTTTACAAGTCGGCGAAGCCCTGTATTTATTATTAACTTATGTACAACCAAATTTCTTGCTACAATGGTTGATGATAATAAATAAACAGAATAATCCATTAAAAAGTACACGTAAGTGCTTTGAGAAATTCACATATTACGCAAAACGTAGGTAAATAGATTGGTTAATTAAATTTTCCCTGAACGCCTATCAGTAGATAAATCGAACCACCGTGCCGATGGGTTAATATGGCGAACAATTGCCTTGTTTAATTTATGAGATTTTTGTTTGGACGAACTGAGTTAATTACCAACGTTCAATGCAGCAACCGTGTTTTTGTTAGAATATTTCATAGATGTTATTCCCATGCTATGGAAATTTCATCCATATTCATGTACCGAGGTGCGCTCTTCTCGTACTAATTTACTAAACATTGTATGTTGCATCACATGCATCAGGAGCTTGTCTGGATCTAGACTTTTCAGCGTATTAATTCTCAACTTAAAAGCAACCTGATACTGCATCAGAGTAGAGTAACTGCTTACATGAGTTTGAACAACTATGTAAACACAAATGTTAGTTCACGTAGGTATAATAATAATAACAACAGCGTCATCCGTATTACAGTACAAACATGAGTCCCACACCTAATTTTAATAACTCTGCTACAGATTACTTCTAAACAAAGTAGAAACAAGTACTGGGCGGAAAATGAAAGAGAAAATGAAAACGGGCTTGGCACGCATTTCACTTTGCCTTCGGCACTAAAACACCCCTGGTGTTGAAGCCGTCGCCAAGACGGGATTAGTGACGATTTTCTACGAATAACAACTCCTGCTAACGTTGCTTGCTCAAACAAAACGGATAACGATTTTAATTAATACGAAGTTAATGTGCGGAATTAAAACGTGACAACGAACATCTTACCCTCTTCATCTCTACATAAATAACTTTACCTTCCATTATGAGGATATAAAAACACCCTCACTTGATTAAAACCGAAAAGTGCATCAAATAACAAATTGTCAAATAACCTTTTTTAACAATAAACTTAATTTAAACAAAACTTAATTAATAACAAAAGAAAAATGAATGGTCTGCAAAAATCCTACATTTTTGGAGAAGCATTACAATTAAATTTGAAGAACGCAGAAACACAATAAGAAATAATATTTGAAACACAAGTATGGATTCTTCATATGTAAATAAGGCATTTTTTTTTGTTCATGGAATTCCGATCTCAAGTACAAGGGGTGTGAAATTCAAAAATAAAACCTACTTTCTGTCTATCCGTTTGTTTATAATTTACAACATATGACATAAAAAATTTAATATTTTTTGCCAATCATTTTTCAATGTTAATCTCACTTCGTTATAGCATAAAAACACATTTCTCATTTTAATTGATAGATATATAAATATACAATTACAAAACATTTCCGGCAAATGATTATATTTACAATAAATAATTGCCCATGTCAAAATCCTAAATTTCTTGAGAAAACCTTTTGTTGTAGGATTAAAGTCTACTTATTTGCGGCATACCAGCGATCATTTTCATCACCTGATGAAGCCAATGTTTGGCGAAACAATATTGTAGTGTCTACAAATAAAATATTTTGAAACATATTGTAATTATAATTAAAGTTCAACATGATTAATAATTCGTTTCAACAAGTACTAGCGTAACTATCGACAAGGATATGAACTATTATAAACATTTGCAATAATTGCTATATAAAAAAACTAAAGTTCTACAATCCTACATTAAATTAAAATTTTTTACAAGACATATAGGTAGCAAACAATTAAATCTGATTTGTTTGCACATTTTTGAAAAGGGAATGTTACCGTAGACTATGGCAAGTATATTCACACTTTCTTTCTTCACCTTTCGTTTTCATATTAGAAATTAGAAGTATTCATAAACGAATTGATCTTGTTCCGCCATATTATTACACTACGTATCGTTTCATTTCACACAGCCCCCCTAAATTTCTTACTTCGTTCCAAATGCATACCTGTCCTCATGTCCATTTTATATTAATAATTAATAACGTGATGTAATTAAATTAGTAAAATAAGCACACTGCTTTGTAAATTGTAAAAAATGTGTTTACTAAAAAATATACTGCAGAGCGGATATAAGTAGTAAATGGGTAGAATAAACATTTTCAATACATTTTTGAAACATTTTTTTCTTATTATAAAGAACTATCACGGAATACATTACATGAAACTTTTCTTTGTCATTTTATATTTAACAAGTTATGTGGATCCTTAAATTTATAACCCTTCTATAGAGACGTACTCTTTTAATAAGAAAGCTATTTTTATTGACTTCATGGGATAAACTAAATGATATGTAATATCACACTTATAAAGCTATTTCTATTACTTGTCTTTAGATAAAACCACATTAATAGATAATAAAATTCTGGCGGAAAATTCTAACTTCCTGACATTATTTGTATGTATCTATTACATGGAAAGAATTGCATAGTAAAAATTACCTATGAATTGTGGGTAATCGTCTGACAATCTCAGAATATAGAAAAAATTAATAGTATATATAGCACTATTACAAAAATTGAAACAAAATATAATATACAACACAGAAAATTTTACTAACCAGTCAGGTAAAATTTTCTAGAACTTTATTGTGTATAAAACTACTACTATAAAATGTAAACTTTTCTATGCAGTTTGTTATACTCGTGTTTCTTCGTCATTCGTTTGCACTATTCCATCTATGAATTAAATAAGCATATATGCTATTAAATGACTTTTAGTTGTATATTTATTTATCTAAATTTATTCATCATATGAGAAATGCCCAAGAAATTAAGGAAATAATATTATCTATAAAAATTACGGGGAGGGGAGAGCCAGGTGAATGGAGCCACCACTTCCATCTTGCTCCCTCCTCCATTAGTAATGTTTCTTATTGCCGACAGTAAAAATTACTATCATCCGATTACTAAATGTAAAGTAATTTTTACCCAAAATTTGTAGGTAAAAATTACTATCTAATTCTCTATGTGTTGTGCTGGAAAAGTTACAAAATGGGAGTAGAGCAATAGCACCTGTATGGTTAAAGTGCAAACTTGTACCTAGAGATAAGACAGACTTCCTACTAATTTAAATCCTTAGCATTCCAAGAAAAACCGTCTTGATGCCCATGCACACAAGGGTATCCCATTCACTTTTAATTAACAACTTAAATCGATATATCTAAAATATGAATGCTCCGAGCAGAATCCCCAGAAAACTTAATGTTAATACAGTCATCTAATAGAAATCAAAACGTTATTAGCCATTTCTATAAAATAATATAATCTTTTTTATATAAGATCTTTAACGGTAAAACGTCAAGCATACATTGAATGCAGAAAAGTAGTTCAATCTTTAGATTATTTCCAAGACTTCGTAACACTTCTCATAAATCGAAATCTACAAAAAAAAAACGGAATTTGCATCATAACTGGCAAATGTTTCCAAGCCGAACTGTCATCAACGTCATTAAACGAGCAAAAAGCGAATCCAGTCTAGTGGCCATAAACGTTAATTTTGTAGTTAAATTAAAATCGCGGAAACGGGGCTAGAACCTTTTTCTTTGTTGGGAAGCGAATTACGAGCCGAGTCGTATTCACTAGAAATGCAGCCGCTTAAGTTATAGAAATTACACCGCCAAGAAAATCGTAATTCAAGAGCTACCAACAGCATACTAGCAAAAGTACATACGTGTGTATGGGTATGAATGTTTATAACAGAGACAGCAGAATTCCGAGATTACTGTGACCTCCTTTTTTAAAAAAAAAAAAAGTATTTATATTCGACCATGATAAAATTTAGAATATTGAAAGGACAAAAAAACCTTTTATCGGATTATTCGAGTGAAACAGAAGTAGAATTGTTAGATTGACAGTCGGTATTAATTATCAATACTAACTATGTCGAGATATTGCAATAAAGCATTCGTTTATCAGATTACTATTTAGGTCAATACTTTATTAATAGTAATCGAAATTAAACATTGCAAACCAGGGTAAGAAAACTATCGTTCTGTTTTACCCTCGCAAATAATTTTCTTTTGATCGTTATTAGTTAAGATTTGAAGTAATATACCACGGAATTTACGCCAAAATTTCAACACAAAGTGTTCAATGGACAGTCGCGTAGATTATAGCTAATGTGCTATATTTATTGAGGCAGAAAGCATATACAATTGGGTTTGTATTTTTAATGGTTTGGTTTGGAGCAGTGCAGTTGTTTCGATTCGTAAAATCCACGCGTACCTACTTTTTTTTCCTTCGAATGCGTTCTCCTTTTGTTTTAGCGCAGAATTTGCGTTATGGTCAACGCTTTCCTTAGACCAACAGAACTGCACCACTCTTCAAGCAGATCAATTAGCCAGCACGTAAATAGTGGAATAACAATAATTAAGGAATAAGATATAAGTTACTTAGAACAATGGTTGGGTTAAAAGCGATCCAGAAGCGGTTAATGTGATGAAGTGAGTGGTTGTACAGAACCAACCCACTAGCTCGCGCCAGTATCGCTGCTCAAGCAGCACAGCCGGGGACCACCCTCGATGAATTAGCGAAAATCGCCGATTGCGTAACGGATGCGCTTGTGTCAATTCAGCTGGAAGAACAAAACCGCGAAATTAACGCACTTCGGAGTGAGGTCAGAAATGTGTGCGGTCGTCAACGGTTTCGTGGTGAAAAGGGTTCGCAAATCAACTTACGAGATCGCTCGCGTTCTAAATCCGCCGGTAGATTTGGTGGTAAATGTTGGTACCACCACCGTTTTGGTAGCAGTGCGCATAAATGTGAAAAACCCTGTTCGGATGATGCTAGTGCGGGAAACGGAACGGGCAGTTACTAATGGCGGCAAGTGACAGCTGCCCCACCGCGCGCCGCTTATTTTTGAGGGACCAGAACAATGCGGTAGATGTTTTAATCGATACGGGTGCCGATTTGTGCGTGTTTCCGTGAAAGTTAGCGAGTGGTCGACGGATAAAAACCGGGTACGAGCTGACCGCGGCCAACGGCACCACGATCGCTACCTACGGCTTGATATCCCTTACGCTCAATCTTGGTCTCCGACGGGTATTTACGTGGAATTTCGTAATCGCGGACGTATCAAGGGCGATTATCGGTGTTGATTTTTTGAATCATTTTGACCTGGTCGATTTGCGCAACGGGCGCTTACTTGATCGCACGACGAGTGTGAGTGTTATCGGTTATAACGTTAAGTGCGCGACGGTCGCCGGCATAAAAACCAGTTCGCGATATCACGAAATCCTCCAAGAGTTTCCAGAGATCACTCGTCCTGACGGTGCGTGCAAAAGAGAAAATGTGAAACACTCCACAGTGCACCACATCCACACCACACCTGGACAACCTGTCGCTGCGAAACCGCGTCGTTTACCGCTAGATCATCTCCACGCCGCCAAAAAGGAATTTGAGTCCATGCTACGTTTGGGAATTTGCCGTCCATCAAAAAGTAGTTAGGCTTCTCCCCTCCACATGGTGCCTAAAAAGGGAGACGAGTGGCATCCCTGCGGAGACTACAGGGCTCTTAACGCTCGCACAATTCCAGATCGGTACCCAGTGCGCCATATTCAAGACTTTGCTCAAACGTTACGTGGAAGAAAAGTTTTCTCCACTATAGACCTGGTGAGAGCTTACCATCCAATCCCTGTGGCACCAGAAGATGTTCCGAAGACGGCGATCACCACGCCCTTCGGAATGTTTGAATTCCCATCCATGAGCTTTGGACTGCGGAACGCCGCCCAAACGTTCCAACGTTTCATGGACGAGAGGTTACGTGGACTCGACTTCGTATATGCTTATATTGACGACCTTCTGATAGCTTCCGAAGACTGCAAAGAACACGTGAGACATCTCCGGCTACTTTTCGAGCGCCTTCAGCAGTCCGGTTCATGCCCAAGACTGCTCGAACGCAAGCGCCTCTCCATAACCTCTTAAGGGGCAACTTTAAAGGGAAGACTGCAATTGACTGGAATGACACCGCAGATACAGTATTCCTAGCCTGCAAGGATGCTCTCGTCAAGGCAACTCTTCTTGCACATCCAAAGTGTGGCGCCAAACTTTACTTGGTCTGTGATGCATCGGACCACACCGTCGGAGCTGCGCTGCAGAAACTTGTAAATGACGCCTGGGAACCACTTGGCTTCTTCTCACAGAAGTTAAGCAGCACCGAGTCCAAATACTCTGCGTACGATCGCGAACTTCTCGCCATCTATCGAGCTGTAAAGTGTTTCCGACACACCATCGAAGTGCGTCACTTTACCATCTTAATGGACCACAAGCCACTCACGTTCGCTTTCAGACAGAGGTCCGATAAGTGCTCTCCACGGCAACTTCGCCATCTGGATTTCATTGGGCAATTTACCACCGATATCCAACACATCTCAGGCGAAGACAACGTGGTTGTGGATGCATTTTCTCGCACTGAAGCAATCGCTACGCCACTTGACTTCGAGGCTCTCTCTTTGGCTCAACAACAGGACCGAGAGTTGCAGGAACTTCGTCAGCAAAACGACACTGGCCTGATCCTGCGCCAAGTAATAATTCCGGGATCCAACGCTGCCATTTTCTGCGATGTTTCCACAACGACGGCTCGTCCCTTCTTAACAGCCGCCTTCCGCAGACCAGCCTTTGATGCAATCCACGGACTATCTCACACTGGAATCGGAGCAACCATCAAGCTGGTCGGACAACGCTATGTGTGGCCCTCCATCAATCGCGATTGCCGCACTTGGGCTCGGCGCTTGTATCCAATGTCAACAGTCCAAGATCTCCCGGCATGTTTCAACTTCTATTGGCAACTTTACATCGCCATCAAGACGGTTTGAGCATGTCCACATTGATCTCATTGTGATGCCATATTACGAAGGATACAGATATTGCCTTACCTGCATTGACCGCTTTTCGCGGTGGCCTGAGGCAATACCTCTCCAAGATCAGGAAGCAGAGACCGTATCCAGGGCGTTCTACACCCATTGGGTTGTCTGCTTTGGAGTTCCTCTTCGTTTGACCACCGACCAGGGCCGTCAATTTGAATCCCATCTGTTCCGTTGCCTGAATCGTTTGATGGGCACTGATCACTTAAGTACCACCGCCTACCACCCTGCAGCAAACGGTATGATTGAGAGACTTCACCGCCGACTAAAAGCCTCCATCAAATGTTTACAATCCGAGCAATGGACTCGCACGCTCCCAACAGCACTCCTGGTAATTCGTGGGGCTTGGAAAGAAGACATTCAGGCGACCGTTGCAGATATGGTATACGGTGAACCACTCCGTCATCCTGGATAGTTCTTGGTGTCCATCTCCAACAGGGACATCGACGATTCAGCCGATTTCATTCGTGAGCTGCGCCAACACTTTGCGACACTTCGACCGATCAGCGGCACCAGGCATGGCGAGAGCAAAATCTTTATATTTAATGACCTTGGTACTGCCACCCACGCCTTCGTCAGACACGACGCTTCGGGAGGACCTCTACAGCTTCCGTATGATGGCCCATACCAAATTATTTCGAGATCCGATGAGGGGAAGAAACGTTCCAGTTTCTATGGACCGTCTCAAACCGGCTTATATCATCACCGAAGATATTACTCCTCCTGAAGAAGAGTTCGATAATGATGACGATGCCGACTTCATTCTAGTTGCTCCACCGCAACAGAATGCAGTTCCAACTCCACAGCCTGCATCAACAACGAGACCTGCCTTTACAACGCGCTCGGGTCGCCGGGTTCGATTCACAGAACATTACCAGGCAGGCTTCAATTAGATTTCCTTTCGTTAATCACTGGCAAGGGGGTGATGTAGGGTTTCCTATAGACAATTTAATATTTTAATTCTGTGGCACCGGTCAGTTCAACGAACACTTCCTATACGATGGGGGTTATAGATTTATCGAGCGGCGTGGGGTTGCAGGCGCGAACAGCAGACAGTGTTTTCCCGCTCGCGCGAACGTTTGCCACGCGTACCTCTGATTTTATAGTTATTTCCTCTTACGCACCATACACACTTGGTTTTTTTTGCCTTGTTCCTATTGTAATTATAATTACATAGTTCGAAACCAGCTCTTTTAAAGAGTTGACACATTTCATTAGTTTGCTATGTGTAATACATGTACTGTGCATATTTATATTACAACTGAAACGGTTGCGTGATTCAATTTTAAATAAAACTCTTTAAAATTGTTAAAATAACAATTACGTATTAAATTTACAGCATTAATAATCACTAGATAAATAGTAATTTACTTATTATTTATAAAAAAACTAAATTGTTCATTTTAATAATAATAGATGGAAATTAAATAGTTAAGTCGTGTTTAACTTGCTCGGTGTCTTTTGTTGGTTTTCTGTGGAAGTAATATCCTGTTTTTATTGAATTTTTTGCGACTGATAGTCCCAGAGGTTTCCTTCAAATTGGTGTGATTATTTTACATATTGTCTGCTGCATTCCGTGAGTTTTTCAGTATGATACATTTTTCATTCAGTTACACGTGCTCTCGAGCAGTTTGTCCTTAGAAGTTTTTAAATTTTTGACACTGATAACGTGATAACTTTGTTAGTAATATCTGTATAAAAACTTTTACTGTATTACAAACGAAAAAGAAAAACCATTTACAATCACAATTTATATAAATATATATATATATATATAGATATACATATAAATTACGTGTGCTTCTCGTATTTTATCGTTATGTCGCACACAAATACAATAGTTAAAACTACACAGGTAGTATCACAAGATAACTGCTTGGCGTGTAAAAAAACGATTAAGGAAGAAAATCGATTACGATGTATAAATTGCTTGCAAGCGTATCATCCTGCATGTGCACGTCAATATGGTATTGATGATGGAGTTTTGCAAAAATGCTGTGGATCTGATGCTGTGAAAATTGCCTCAGCAAGCTCTGATGAATCTCATCATCTTGCTGCTGCAAGTAATCCTGAGCAACAATTGATAAAAAATGTTAATGATCAAACTGTTAGTAATCAATTAACAAAAGATTATTTTGATACTGCTCTATTGGAGCTCCATAAGTCCCTTAAAGAACATATGAGGAAGGAATTAGCGAGCAACCTCGGTAATCTTACAAACAAAGTTGATTCCATAGATAAAAGTATTTCTGTGTTAAATAATAAAATTGGTTCAATTGATTCTACCACTACATTGCATACAAAAGAAATTCAAAAAATTAAAGCTCAGAATACTGCCATTGAAAGCAATGTTAGTAAGTTGTCTGATGAATTGATGTCAAATAAAGGTGAATTACAACAAATTGTAACGAATAATACAGAACTATTTGATAAAGTTAAGTCTATAGAAATAAATGCAATGAAAGGCGTAAATGACCTTGACATGAGGCTCTGTGCTGTAGAGCATGGTCACAACGATGACTCTATTGAATATCAAGAAATGTTATTAAGTGAACTGGATGAGCGTAAAATTCGTGAGAAAAATATTATTGTTTTTGGTGTACAAGAAATGGATAATTCTAATAATGAAAAGATTTCTGTATTTCGCCTATTCTCTAATGCGCCTTTTACCATGGAAAATTTCAAATTACACAGACTTGGTAAAAAAAAGAGTAATGGACCAAGGCCATTAAAGATTATTTTTGATTCCTCTGAGCACGCAATCTGGTGTTTAAGGCAAAGTGAATTGTGGAAGTCCAATAATCTCACATGCAAGAATGATCGCACCGATGCACAGAGATCCTATTTTAATTACATCTTGCAACAGTATAAAACCAGATGCGACAATGGAGAAAAAAATATCAAGATAAAGTATATTAAGTCACGTCCAACGATTGTTCAAATTAGGAAGACAACCACACAGGAAAACTAGGTGAGAGAACTCTTTTATATGGATTTTACCAAAACATCAGAAGTATAAAGAATAAATTTGATCAAGTAAAATCAAATTTACAAATGGCAAGTAATAAATATCATCTCCTTCTGTTCACTGAAACCTGGCTTGATGCAAATTGTGAAGAGGTGTCTTTTACGCTACATAATTACGATTTCATTAGGTGTGACAGATCACCACAGGCATCGGATAAAACTAGAGGAGGTGGTGTTACCATGTATATTCATAATGACTTACACGCAACATTACTACATAAACATAATGAACACTCTGAGCAATTATTTTTCAAGATTAAGATTGGGCATATCTCTATTATAATTATCCTAGTTTATATACCGCCTCATTTGAATATGCCAAAGGGCCATTTCCTTGAAGAATATAAGAATCTGTTTGATAATATTGATAAAGTGCTTCAAGGTAATCAAAGTAAATACGTTATCTTGAGTGGAGATTTTAATATTCCTGGCTACGTATGGTACTATGATGGATTATTGATGAATCATCGAGGATTTAGTTCACATACACCGGTAAGGAAAGCAGCTGATATCCTACGAAAGTGTGTAAATAGATGTGATCTGATCAATTTTTATTGTAATGAACATAATGTATCCAACGGTAATTCTCTTGATTTGATTTTTACTAATGTCCCTGATTTGAATTATGATAAATGTATTGATAAATTATGTGTTACTGATAAGTATCATCCACCTGTAGAGTTTTCGTTTTTAGTAAACATGCATACGATACATAGATCTAGCAAAGTATCTCAGCATTTTAACTTTAGGAAAGCGGATTATAACGCTATTTGTGATGAATTGGACAAAATTGATTGGGATACTATTCTTGATATTTCATTAACCGTTGATCAAATGATGGATTATTTTTATAAGATAATTTTTGAAATTATAACATGTTTTGTACCGTTATCCCGACCTTATCATAAAAAGTATCCTAACTGCTTTTCTAAAGAACTAATTAGTGCTATCAAGATTTAAAAAAAATTGCATACAAAATATAAAACTACTAGATTAGTCCAATATTATAATGAATTTAAATTACAAAGAACCAAATGTAGATTTTTAGCAAGACATTTAAAGAGTGAATACTTAAGTGGAATACAAAATAGCATAATAAATGATAATAAGAAATTTTGGTATTACGTTAAGTCAAATAATTCGGTTTCGAAAAAAGTTAGTGAATACATATTTGATGACATTGTGACTACAACTCCTGATGACGCAGCTAACTTATTTGCGAGTCATTTTGCTACTGCTTTTACTAATAATATACCAGCTGAGTCTACGCGTATAACTGGTCGTCACTATTGTAATAATTTAAATAAATCTTTGGATATTGATGACATCATTATATCACTTTCAGATGAATCATTACCCGTGGGTCCAGATGGTTTACATCCATACTTTTTGAGGAATTGTGCACTTCATATCGTCAAACCAATTCAAAGAATATATCAAAAGTCAATTGATAGCAGAACATTTCCCTCATCTTTAAAACAAGCATACATTAATCCACTATTCAAATCAGGTGATAAAAAGCTTGTAAAAAACTATAGACCGATAGTGCGTCAAAATATAATTGCGAAAATCTTTGAGTGTATAATTTATAAAAAATTTAATTCTTACTTTGCCGACTTTATAATTGATGAACAGCATGGCTTTGTACATTCTAAATCTACAATTACAAATTTGACAGTACAATGTTCCTTGATTACCAAAGCATTTCACAACAGGGAGCAGGTAGATATCGTATATACAGATGTTGCAAAAGCTTTTGATCGTGTTTCTCACTCGGTTCTTATTTATAAATTACAACATAATTTTGGTTTAAAGGACTCTATTATTTATTGGCTGAAATCATACTTAAGTCATAGAAAGCTATTAGTTGTCTTGGATAAATCCATATCTGATGAAATTATTGCTTACTCTGGTGTGCCACAAGGCTCTCATCTTGGTTCTTTGTTATTTACATTATTTATAAATGACATAAAAGACGTTATTAAATACTCAAGCTTTTTATATTATGCTGATGATCTTAAACTGATGAAAATTATTAAAAATGATCATGACTCAATCGAATTGCAACGTGATGTCAATAGTGTAAATCAATGGTTTGAGGATAATTTGCTGAGTCTCAACATTAGTAAGTGTAAAGTAATCTCATTTAATTGTTCAAACATCATTAATACTCAATACTCTATAAATGGTAAACTACTTGATAAAGTAGATGAAATGAGTGATTTGGGAGTTGTCTTTGACGCTAGTCTTAGTTTTTCTACACATATACAAAATGTTATCAATAAGGCTGTAAAAAAAATATATTATATAATACGTGCGTCGAAAGGTTTTAAAAATGTAAGAACGTTGATTGCTTTATATATGGCTTATGTGAGACCAATTCTAACTTATGCAATCACTATATGGGCACCTTCAACAAAGAAACAGTGGCATGAGTTGGAGATGGTTCAGCATAGGTTGATACCGTGTCGGTAATACTTACCCACAAAATTTATTCTAAGAACTGTAACAACAATATCGACCAACTTGCCGTGTGACCGGTTTTCTCCACCCTAATTACCTTCCCAATTACCTGGCTCGTCCCTTGCTTCAACCAATTTATACACAACTATGTACTTTTATCTTTTATCTAAAATTTGTATTTTGAATCTTCTATTTTATAAATTCTTTTTTTCTGTTTTTCTTTAACTCTTTTTCGGTTATAGTTTCTCATTTCAATTCATTCTCTCTTCAGTACTCTAGTTAGTTCGTTCGCATTCGTTCCTTTCAATTCTTTTTTTTTTCTTTTTGACTAATTTTCGTCGCACGTTCATGTTTCTTTTTTTTAACTCTATGTTTCCATTTATGCCCTGTCGTTTTCCGTTACTAATGGTTTCGTTTTTCTTCGTGAAATTAACATTAGAAACAAATTCGTTTTTTTGTTACTTTTCGCCCTTCTCTTACCACCCCACCTTCAACCCCTCTTTTCCCAACCCTTGCTTGGTACTAGGATTTGTATAAATAGTCGTGCAATCCTCAGTACAAAAACCGAGCGGCATGGTCTAGTGGTCTAGATCATTGCTTAGCATTCGGGAGGTCACCGGTTCGATTCCGGGTCCATTCTGGTCCAAGTTTTTCTGTGGTTTCCTTGGATCATTTAGGCAAATGCTGGGGTAGTAATATTCCACAGATAGTCTTTCACTTCTCTTCTGTCTTCATTTCGTCCGTCTCATCTTTCTTCCCCCACACCACCACCCACCCATTCCCACGATTCCTCAAGGAGGCTGAAGAGGGCCTTCCGCCCTACCCCCCCGACTTTGCACAAGAGTGTAGGCCGGGGGGGACAGCCCGCCCACCAATATTGGTGGGAATGAAACACCCAAGTTTCTTTTTTTTTCTTTTCAGTACAAACAACTCCCATATTCCACCGACCCACGGCAAGGAAGAAGGAGTTAGTCATCCACCACCGAACAAGTTTCCGCCACCAAGTGCCACCGAGTAAGTTGCCATTTCCGTTTCGTGTTTTTGTGTACCGATAGTCTTTTACAGTCCTGTGTATATATATTTAGTTCTTTAAAGTTAAGTTGTCATTGCGTTTCGTGTGTTGTGTTTTTGGTCATTTACTTGTATATATTTTTTTCCGTGTTGTCTATTCCCGTGTGTATATTTTTTTTTGTGTTCTTTGTGTAAATAAACTGTTGGAAAACTATAACGTGTATCAAGGTTTATAAGATTTCTAGCTTTGATAGATGGCAAACCGATTAGTCCTATCTCACATGATTATTCAGAGTATATGAGAAAATATAACGTTCCGTCAATCGAGTCGTATGCGAATTACTTGAATATTTTGTTTTTCATGAAAATAAAATTGAAAATTATTAATATTAAAGAAATTAATTCACTGGTCAATATTTATCAGCCTTCGTGTAATGTAAGACCTAGACATATAAGTTTTGTTATACCAAAAACAACTGCATATTTAATAAATAAAAATCCAATAAACAGGGCAATGCAATATTTTAATGAGCATAAATTAAATATAGATTTCAACTTGTCAATTCCTATTATAAAACGTCGTTTGAAAGATCTTGTTTTTGTTTTTGAATAAATCTAATAGTAATAAGCCACATGACTATCTTGTATAAATACTATATATTATGATTTCATCTATGTAATTTCCTTTATACTCTTATTATTTCTAAAATGGTTTGTAAAAGGGTTCTCCCGTTTAAACAAAATAAATAAATAAATATATAAATATTGATTTTAAATCCACAATATAATTTTTTTTCTGTAAATCCTTTACTATTCATGGAAAAGCTACAAATTTGCAAGATTGTAATAGTTATTTGTTAAAGTATTTCATTTTAGTTTTGTGTACAAAATTTATGCAAAGTAAGTCATTAAAAAAAACATTTCACCACGACCATTTTAATAATATAAGCTCTTGCTTTGAGGCGTCGTGAGCAAGCTAGGTGAAATTGTCCGAGTAAGAAACAGTTTTCTCTCAAGTCTAGTCAATCGTTTCAATTCTAAGAAAAGATCAATCTGAACTTAGTCTGTTCTGTGGTTTGAGCTATGCCTTGATAGATAATACAAATTTGAAATCCCCATTTCACTTTATTAGAAGTTGAATTTTCTGAAATACATTCTTAGCAGATGCGTACGTTATAATAACTGTCTATATGCCGAATTTAAAACCAATCCATTCAGTGCTTTGTACTACACATTAATAAATAAAACACATTTTGAACCCCCGTCATTATTATCAAATACCTACGTCTCAATGACTATCTATGTGCCAAATTATAACCGAAATTCGCTCAGTGGATTGAGATATGCGTTGATGCGTCAGTAGCAGTTTCCTTCTATGTATATAGATTTGCACCTAACGATCTTTCTCACTTATACAGCTAGGTCACAAGTAATGTATTGCGGTCTCGGTCTTTCATACTATTTAGCTACTACTGTAATAGTAATATACAAGGTGTCTTAAAACTTCGTGTATATAGAAAACCACAAGTTCCTTGGATCAAAATAGGTCGATTAGCCGTATTTATCTGCACAGTATGGCCTTACTTTGATATTTACCATTGTTATCTCGGTTATTTGCCTTAGTGAAGTGGGCAATGTTTACAGAATTTAATGTTCTAAACAAATCTCACTTCAAATTCGCTCTGGCGTTTTTCCATTTTGAGATGTTTGGGAAAAACTAAAATTTGGCGATATATTTTTTTTCTTACTCATTCGATAAAACCTGATGCCAGCGCATTAAAGCCTCTACACTATTTAAGCACCTCTTTAGTACTTTATTGGTATTAACAGCAACCTCCGTTTTCGTTTGTTTATGTGTTATTCTTATTGTGGTAATATTGGGGTTTTATTTTGTTAAATAGCCTTTAAAAAGCACTCTCAGTAAAAAACCGTATCTGCAGGAGGTTTAAAGTGCGAAGAAAAAGTTTTAATAAACAGATATCTAATAATACCCAATATCTTTTGTATTAAGTTATAAAGTTCAAATATTAGCCCGAAATTCTGCTACAACTGTTCATTATATTTCCAAGCTGGCCATTTTCACAATAGATACCGAAATATTCAATATGGTCATAGTATTGATTTCTGGAGAGAGAGACCTAATCGATTCAACAAACTGAGCCTCTTTCGGGATAACGATTCTGCAGACTTTTGAATTCTATTTCGCAACTATCTAATATCATCAATTGCTATTTCGCCGATATTCATTTTCATTGTTTGCAATAATTGACAAAACCACAAGGTTTGAAATCTGGCTAACCAAATGGCTAATAAACGCAAGTATGTTGAATATTTTCAGTTACTGGCGAATTACTTTTCTGAAAACCGTTATAGATACGACTTTTCACTAAGAGAAAACAAAGCGTGACAATCACAGTATTTTTCCAAAAAAAAGGCAACTTATTGAGGTAGTTCATCGCCCCGACGAATGCATTGTTATCTTAGTTACTTAGTGGTAGAAGTAGTTCTTTCCTCAGCCAAATTCTAGTAAATCTGAATAACATCAGAACTAAGTATCTTCATAGGAATGTCTTCATGTCAAATTTTATTCAAGTAGCACTTTGCATCTTCATGTGATTTCAACAAACTCTACTTTTAAGAATTGTTGTGGGAAATCGTCGATGCAAAACTATTTTTGTTGTATTGATTGATTTATACTCCTACACTTTACAATCATCAAAATTGTACAAAGAAATTTTGATTCATTGAAAACAAAACGTTTCTTTTTAACTTGCCGCACGCTAAGGGTCATCGAAGTAATTTGTTAAATCCACATATTTTGGTCCCAGTAACACGTAGTTGCTCAGGGTATAAGAAGTATTGGGATACCCTGTGAAGTGACCTCTAGATTATAATACCATACAACCATAGTGAAGTTGAGCAAAGTACCTACAGGATTCGTAAATTGATAATTGTAAGAGTTGGTTGGTCGTTGAAATCTCTACTTTCCGATGATGTGAAAAAAATATACATTAATATGGTAAGTTTTCTCAGGAAATGCAAAAAATAGTTGTTCTAAATATTAAAGATATGATTTCAAAAAGGGAATTTTATCTAAAAAATGTGACCGCTGCTATTTTTTCAGTAAAAAAATCGATTTATCAAATTCTACTTACATTTATGTCATAGAAAATATCATAATATATAAATATACATGTTAATCGTACTGTTGAATTGTCATACTTTATACTGATTACGTTATTCATTATAATATTTTTTTCGTTTTTTTGCATTTCCTGAGAAAACACCAAAGCAACGTATATTTTTTTCACACCATCATAAAGTAGAGATTTCAACGAAGAAAAAGCCCACCAACGTTTTTAAAAAAGCAGATATTTTGACGTGAGAATTTTCGATTAAAAATTAAGGTGTTTTTTCGATATTAAGTAAAAATAAGGTGGAAAAAATAGATATTTCAAATCAAAAAATTACAACGTGTTTGGTATAAAAATAGGTAAGTTTTCACCTAATTTTGTGAAAAAAATTTTTTTTTCATAAAAATAGAAAACCAAAAACTTGGTTATTTAAATTTTTCACATAAATTTTGAGGTTATGTGAAAAAAGTGTAAATACAAAAGTTGCAGATCTTTTTATCATCTACAACTTTACTATTTAACTTTTTTCCATAAGACTTGTAGTTTTTCCGGAAATCAAGGAAAACCGTCTTTTACCCTTAAAAACTCACCCCCTTCCCCTTCCCGACCTCAGATCCCCCGTAAATTATATTTCCTTTCATTTCTGTTGTATTCTCTTCCTTTTCCAATGGGCTTCATCCTACTATAATTTTTTTTGGTTTCTAAATTGGCGACCCTGGTCTATCATGTATTCCAAGCATCTTTACATGGAATATAGCTGGTTCAAAAATAATAGCAACCATGCACTTTCGAGTTATATCATAAAGTTATGTTTTTTGAATAAGCACCATAATTGGCTACGTTTTATATAAAAAGGTAGTTTTTTATCAAGCCAATTATAATTAGCGTATGGGGTCGCATTTAACGTTTTGAAATTTCTTAGAAGAAAATTACGAGAAATTGTAAACGTTGGAATGCTTTAGTTCAAGTAATAGCAATTAATATATGGCGTCCTAAATATTGTTTCTACAATTTCACTAAAAGTCTCTTTCAATCGCCGTTAACGTAGACACTATCTATCGCACTCTATGAATTCTATCGCCTATGGTTCGCTTATCGATCGCTTCTGCTTTTCGCTCGTAAGCATCAGCTGTCC
This sequence comes from Agrilus mali, assembly GCA_029378335.1. Lineage (NCBI taxonomy): Eukaryota > Metazoa > Arthropoda > Insecta > Coleoptera > Buprestidae > Agrilus > Agrilus mali. The sequence goes on from CM055658.1 coordinate 12,585,833, forward strand.
ACTGTCAACTAACTCGGTGCGAGCCGTCTCGCCTTATATAGTCTTTTCAGCTTCTTTCTAGGGAATTCCACAGCCTTCTCGTTATCCAATTGTTTTCCCATTGATCTCTGCTGGAGTTTTCTAGATGTTTTAGGAAAACCGCATATATTCATTATCTATTTAGTGAAGATGTTTGTTAATTAGACTCACACCAACTTAATTGGCAAGTACTCGTGACAATACTGTTACGTAATTTACAATTTCACGTATTTTTTTTTCTCTCAAATTAACTCGAACACAACAACGATTCAATAACTATCTCAATAACAACAATAACTCAATATCTATTTCGCTTGTCAATCGCTTTTCTTCTCTTCGAACTTATCTCTGTCACTCTCTTCTATCAAATACTAATACTGTCAAACTGTCCAACGCTGTTCCTTATATAGATTACTTCCACACAATTTTCGCAGTCGGCGCTTGTCAACGTCAGAATGACACATCTGTTACACTGCCCCCCCTGTAGCGCTGATCGTCCCGATCAGTTTCTTCCACTGTGTATGGAGCCAACCGGTCGAGGTGTACAACTTTCATATTCAATTTGGGACCTCGTTGTATCCTGTAGACGACATCGTTTATCCGGGTAATCACTTTGTTCGGGCCCTCCCTATTCCGTTGTAATTTTGGGCACCTTCCTTTCTTGCGAACTGGGTTATAGAGCCATACACGGTCGCCCTCCCTGAATCCAGTGGAATTCGCTGATCGTAGCGGGTCTTCATCCGGTCACTTTCGAATTTTATTCTTGTTCTGACGGCTTTATGGATGGTGTTAAGCCGCTCGCGTAGTTTAGACACATAATCGTCCGTGGACAGCGAAGAATCTTCAGGTCGACCAAACATTAGATCAGCAGGTAGCCTCAGTTCTTTCCCGAATAGCACGCCAGAAGGTGTATGTCCGGTGGTCTCGTGTATGGATGTCCTATAGGCCAGAAGAAATAAGGGTATGTGGCGATCCCAGTCGGTCTGATGATCGTTCACGAACATCCTCAGGTTGTTTTCTATAATCGCATTAAATCGCTCTACCATGCCATCAGACCGAGGAGTCGTTCTAGTTTTCCTTATTCCCATCAATTCACACATTCGTTGAAATACTTCTGATCAAAGTTTCGGCCCTGGTCAGTGTGAATCTCCATAGGAACTCCATATCGGCTGATCCAGTTGTTTATTATTGCCTCCGCCACGGTGGTTGTATCCTGGTTGGAGATTGCATAGGCTTCCGGCCACTTGCTGAAGTAATCCATCACAACGAGGATGTAGCGGTTGCCATCTTCAGTTCGGGGAAAGGGACCAGCGATATCCATGGCTATTCTTTCGAATGGCGCTCCGACGTTATACTGGTGCATCTTTCCTCGTGTCCTGGTTCTCGGACCTTTGTTAGAAGCACATACTTCGCATTTTCTGCACCAGTCTTCCACATCCAATCTAGCGTTCACCCAGTAATACCGTTCACGTATTTTCTCTAATGTCTTCTTCACTCCAAAATGTCCACCTCCAGTCCCAGCATGCAGCTCTTTTATTACTTCTTTCGTCTTTTTCTTGGGCAACACAACTTGTAGGCGCTTCTTGGTCCCGCCTGGACTTTCCCAGATTCTTATAAGGACTCCATTCTCGAGCTTTAGTGAATCCTATTGGGCCCAATAACATTTCGTAGTAATATTAAGGGGGCTTACGTCCGCCCATTTTGGTCGAGATTCTCCTGTCTCTTTCCATTTCATGATAGGCCATAGGTCATCATCGGTTCGCTGTTCCTCCATCAACACTGTGTCTTCCCAATTCTCTTGTCTCTCCACGGTGGTATGTAGGCATGGAACTTGTTCTAACCCTTCTTTTCGTTCCACAGAAGAACAATGTTTGCAGTTCCGTGGGCATGGTCGTCTTGATAAGGCGTCGTCATTACCATGGTGTTTTCCTGGCCGATGTTCAATTTTGAAATTGTACTCTTGTAAACGCTGTAACCATCTGGCCACCTGTCCTTCAGGGTTTCGGAATTGCAGCAACCATTTAAGAGAAGAGTGGTCAGTTCTCAGCAGGAATTCTCGCCCATATAAATATTTGTGGAAATGTTCTATAGTTTTCACCGCGGCCAATAGTTCTCGGCGGGTCACACAATAGTTCTTCTCGGGCTTTGACAGTGTCTTGCTAAAATATGTGATTACTCTTTCTTTGCCGTCTTGAACTTGAGAAAGAACCCCTCCAATACCCACATTACTCGCATCGGTGTCGACCATGAATGGTTTTCCAAATTCGGGATAAGTCAAAATCGGGGTGTTAGACATCTTATTTTTCAAGACTTGGAAAGCTTCTTCACAGGCGTTCGTCCAATCAAAAGGCACTCCATTCTCGGTAAGTCTGTGCAAGGGGCGAGCCACATCCGCAAATCCCTTCACGAATCTTCTATAGTACGAACATAGTCCCAAGAAGCTCCTCAGTTCATGCTGATTCGTTGGTTGCGGCCAATTACGAACTGCCTTGGTCTTGTCAGGATCTGTACCAACGCCGTTACTTGATATGACATGGCCAAGGTATTTCACTTCTCTTCTAAACAACGCACACTTTTTGGGATTTAATTTTAGCTTTGCCGCTGTAAATTTCTGAAGTACTTTGCTCAGATCAGCGAGATGGTCTTCAAACGTTTGCCCGAACACAATAACGTCATCCAAATAGACCAAGCAGATTTCCCAATTCAATCCTTGTAAAATGGTCTCCATTAATCTTTCAAAGGTATCTGGTGCGTTGCATAGACCGAACGGAATTACATTGAATTGCCAGAGACCGTTCCCAGTAGTAAACGCAGTCTTTTCTTTGTCTTCAGGATGTACTTCGACTTGCCAATATCCGCTCTTTAGGTCCAACGTCGAGAACCATTTAATTTCACTGGACAAACAATCTAACGTGTCGTCGATTCGTGGCAAAGAATAGCTGTCTTTATGGGTTACTTCGTTCAATCGTCGATAATCAACACAGAATCTCGTTGATCCGTCCTTCTTACGTACCAAAACGATAGGGGAGGTCCATGGACTTTTCGATGGTTCTATTATCCCTTTCTCGCGCATGCCTTTTATCAATGAATCGATTTCTTCTCGTTTGGCCCATGGTACTCGTCTGGGTGGCTGTTTGATAGGTCTTGCATTTCCTGTGTTGATTCGGTGGTACGCTAGATTGGTTCTTCCATAATCGGTGTCATCAATCGCAAAGACATTCTGATACGTTCTAATTAGGTGTTCTAGCTTTCGAGTTTCGTCTTCATTAAGATGTTCAGTTGCCTTGTTAATTAATTTTTGTAGTGCTTCTGGCAGCTTCTTGTTTTCTTCCCTCTGTTCTCTAATTTGATCCAAATGATTGATGGTGGTGACTGGTTCTAATGTCCCTATTGGTGTTCCTTTCGTAAGTTTTTGTTCAAAGAACTTCAGATTGACAACTATAATTGGAATCGTGGTTGAGCCGGTTTGTACCACAGTTCTTCCAACAAGGATAACTTTCTGCCTCAATTCTTCGTTGTCTTGCTCTATGACTCCAGTCATTTCATAAGTGACATTACCCTCTATTGTAATTCGGGCAACAGCTTCGGAGTGTCCATGTAAAACTTGGCCTTCAGCAACGATGACCCGTAGTGTTCGATGATCAGTCCCATTTCTTTGTAGTGGCAGTTCTTGATCTTCTATTCGTAAACATTTTGTGCCCATGTCTAGCTGGATTCGGTGACTTTCCATGAAGTCGAGTCCCAAAATTATGTCGTCGGTGATATCGGCCACAAGCACTTGTTGGTACAGGCTTGCGTCTCCAAGACCGCTCACCACTTCGCATTCTCCATGAAACGATGTTGTTTCCCCTGTCGCAGTGGTTAAGACAGCATTTATTGTTAGCGGTCGAATCCTCCATTTAGCAATTATTCGAGGGTTAACTATTGTTCTTGATGCGCCGGTATCCACTATCAGTTTTAACTTCCTGCCGTCCACAAAACCATCCACAGTAAGTGAATTATCAGTGGTTGTTTTCGATACGGAGATGATGATTGGGGCTTGGGGACGCAAAGCCGACTTTCGCCCCGTAAGGCCTGCTATTCTTAGTTTCCCTGCTTGTTTCCTTCGGCTGCTGACGTCTGTCTTCTTCCAGATGGACAGCCGCTGCTCAAGTGCCCCCTACGTCCACAATTCCAACATGTATCTTCTCGTTTTCTCTTGACACAATCGCGTGAAAGATGTCCCGGTTTGTCGCAAGTCCAACAACGTGGGCGCTCACTCGTCTCTTCTTTCGGTTTTGAAGACATGACTTCTTTCGCTATTTTCACCATTTCTTGCCGAAATATTTCGCTATAGTCTTCAAAATTCAACCCAGCCTGCCGGATTCTAACATGTCCTTTGGATGCTTGTTTGGCTGCTTCATATTTTAGTGCGTGCGACAAAGCTTCGCCTGCAGTTTTATGTCGAGACATGCGCAGGGCTTGCTGTATTTCGACATCTCGTACTCCATCGACAAACATTTGGGTGGATAGCTGGTCTGTAAAGTCTTGAGGGGCACTAGGATAGGCCAACCGCACAAGCCTTTCGACGTCCGCTTCGAATTGTTGGAGGCTTTCGCTGCTACGTTGATAGCGACTTTTTAACTGCGCCTGGTATATTTGTTGTAGGTGTTTATCACCGTAGCGCATCTCCAATCGGTCCACCAGAATTTTGAAATCGTTTTGTTGCATTTCTGGTATACCTTGCAGAACGTCTAGAGATTCGCCACGTAGCGCTATGATCAGGGCAGTGGCTTTCTCTATCTCATTCCACTCATTTGCCTTGGCAGCAGCGTCGAATTGTTTAAGATAAACTGACCAAGAGACCTTCCCATCGAATGTTGGTGGTTTTATTCGCGTCATTCTTACACTTCCTTCTTCGCTTTTGTTTAGTTTTGGGTATTCTTGAACGTTTAGATTAGCCTTCAGTTCGTCTAATTCCATTTGAAACTTTTTGTGTACGGCCCTTACTTCCTTTAATTCTTCTTGAACTTCTACTCTTACTTCCTTTAACTCTTCTTGAACTTCTACTCTTACTTCCTTTAATTCTTCATGAACTTCTACTCTTATTTCCTTTAACTGTTCTTTCAATCCTTCTTGTACTTTCTCCAATTTTTGTTTCATTTCTTCTTGTCCTTTCTTTATATCTGATTTCATTTCTGCCATCATTTCTTCCTGGATTGCTTTAATTTATTCCTTCATTTCTTCTTGGCCTGCCTTCATTTCATCCTGGTTTGCCTTCATTTCTTCCTGGCCTGCCTTCATTTCTTGCTTCATTTCTTTAAGCATTTCCATCAAAAATTTCATCTGCTCCTCAATTTTTGCTGCTTGACTTCTTGTTACTGGCATAAATCCTTACTCCTGACACCAATTGTTACGTAATTTACAATTTCACGTATTTTTTATCTCTCAAACACTTTTATTAAATTAACTCGAACACAACAACGATTCAATAACTATCTCAATAACAACAATAACTCAATATCTATTTCGCTTGTCAATCGCTTTTCTTCTCTTCGAACTTATCTCTGTCACTCTCTTCTATCAAATACTAATACTGTCAAACTGTCCAACGCTGTTCCTTATATAGTCTTATGGACGTTTCTAGGCAACTCTCGAAACGTCCAGCAACTCTCGGACTTTCTGGAACGCGTCATAGATTACTTCCACACAATTTTCGCAGTCGGCGCTTGTCAACGTCAGAATGACATATCTGTCACAATACTACAAATGTATTTCGAATTATTCCAGCAAAAATAGATTAGTCAGATTGTCTTAACGAAAAGCACAAAAGATCTTACCCCAACTCATCACAACAATGTCACTTCTACAGTGTTGTTAGGGTAAGACTTTTTTGGCTTTTTGTTTATTCTCACCATAGTCTCCTTTATATATATTTATTTGCGATCGTCTTGTTTCACGATAATTGTAAAAATAGCGTTTAGGACATCATATCATAAAATTGTTATTACCTGAAGTAAAGCATTTCAACATGTAGTATTTTTTGTTATCTTGATACATAGTTTTTAGATTTAAATAGAAATAAAAATTGTGAAAACAAAAATTCGTACCTCGTACTTGTAAATTGCAAAAAATAGGACATCGTAATAAAAATAACTGACTCCAACCTAGAATCAATTAAAACAATGCAAGGGTATATTACAAAAATATTATTTTTCTTACTAAATGCTTCAAAAAGTCGAATGCGAGCCCACATGTTTTATATCATAAAACGAAAAAAACATTTCCTTTTTACCTTTGCCTAAGACGTCCGTATATGAAAAAATATTACCATTATTTTAATAGTAAGCTGAACTACAGATTGGTCCCATTTTCCATTACACTATGGTAGATGAAGGCACGGAAAACAGTACTGTTGTCAACATATCATGCTAAATCAAAATAAACTTCTTGAAATCTATGTAGCTGCTCCTATTAAAAATGTATAACAGAACTATTTCAAAGCTCTTGAAAAACTCATCTGTCAAGTCTTCTAATATCAAGATATTCAGAGTAGAATTCGAATTATGCTATTTCTGGAGGAGGATGATTTTCTTTCATTGCTCGAATTGCTAGTCTCATTATTTGCTTTCTTTCTGTACACATGAAGAAATATCTATTATTTGTAAAATGTATGCATTCTATTTAATAATTTCATAATGTTAATAAACCGTACATTATGATGAAGTTCACATAAAACCAAATTAGAAATTTCCATTACTATATTTTTAGTTTAGTAATTTTAAGCATTCATAATACTGAAAGAAATTGAAGTAGCAAAAATTTTCTATCGGTCATTGTACCTATTTATAGGGCTTTTAGCTAAGTATTCAAAAGCAAGAAAATTTATTGTATTCGTTATTTCTCTAGTTAAGTACCTGTTAACTCAGCGTAAAAATTAAATCTCTTACCGAAATTTTAATCTCCTTAATCTAATCTCATATTTTAAGCAGTTAATAAATGAATAAAAATACGTACATATTATGGTACAGTTCAGCAGGTCTTACAAAAGATCTGGCCCTAAAATTAAACCTGCGCTGAAATGAGAGGACAACGCATTCGGAGGGAAGGAGATAACAGGTTTGCGCAGATTTTTCGAATTTTAAATGTTGAACACAACAACGGATCGAAACAACTGCCCTGATTCATATCAAACCATATAAATGCATTGCTTCTTGAGAAATATAATACATTAGCTATTACGCGATTGTCCATTTAAAATTTTATGTTAAACTTTTGACGTAAATTTCATGGTATGGTACTTCGAATCTGAACTAATAATTCGGAAAATAGTAATTACTAGTCAGCGCAGTTAGGATGCTCCCACGATCCATTCATCGACAGTGATCGAAAGAGCTTTTCTTACCCCTGATTTAACTGCATATTTGTAACTTACCAGAAATTAAAACGGGAAACTCACCTGAAATGTAAAGAATAAAATATTAAATGGAGCTACTCTGAATAGCTACCGACTACATTTCAAACATTAATTTACTTTACTGTGAACTGGAACAGGAATGATTTAACCATACTGTGATGAATTTGTAATAATAACTCAGTTTCAAGAAATAAAATTTTACAAATTCATCACATTATGGATAAGTTTCAACAAGTGACAGCTTCTACCATCAATATGATATAACCATTGTGAAAATAAAAAATCGTTCGGTTATAAATAATCTTTCAGCTAAATTTTTGTCTATTGAATTTTTGCTAATATACCCGTAAATTATAAAATAATAATAATAAAAAAATATTTATTTAGCATTATTAGCCACTTTTAAATAATTATGAAACTCATTTAAAATTGTTAAATAATACATTCAGTATTTATAATGGTTCATCAAAAGCTTTTACATATAGTATAAACAAAATAGTTTTTCAAATTGTAAACAGGTAATTTATATTTATCGTATGTATTTTGATGTATTGAAGCAAGTGCTGATGTACTATAGTTACCGACAAATTCGATTCCAATGAAATTGTGATTATATTTGATTTGGTTTTAGATAGATTTATGATTCATCAGCCCGAATCAAAATTCCTTTACAGAAGCAGCTAATTTAGATTAAAACGTATCCGTTAAAAAATTTTATTAGATAATGTATCCCTTTTACTTTTCCCTGCTTAATGTTTGTTTAGTACGTAACGTGTTTTAAACATTTTACAATATTCCTTAAAACTGGAAATACAGACAGAATAACTAATGCTGAAGTTCAAATTTAAAAGAGAATTTTACATGTTCGCAGATGGGAAGTTTCATGTTAATATTAAATTGCTTTAGTGGTCCCAAGTTGAGTACAAAAATTCTGTTACTGCTCTTAAGTGATTCCATACTACCGTAGAAAATACGCCAGCGAAGAGACCTGAGCCAGCAAATGCGATTGAAAAGGAAAAGCTTTATAGCTTTATGTCAATATTTCCATCCCTTTATGGAACCGTTACATATCCAACAAAATATTAACACGGAAGTTTATTCGGTTAAGCGTAGAGTGGAGAATCAAAATCAGATGTGCATATATTTTTACTATTTGGCATTACTTATATGCCACATTTAACAGAAAATATACCTATTAGCATACAAATTAGGAACGAGGAAAAAACTAACACAACTGACTCATAAAAGCTAAAGATCCAACAATTGAAATTTATAAATTTAGACAAAATTAAACGTAACATCAATTCTACAATATTTCACTTTTTTATTTACGGTATTCATATTATAAAAACTGAAATTATAAAACTTAAAAAACGCGATTTTGTAAAACGTAAATCACTTAGATGACGTTGAATATATAACGCTAGTGAACTATTCTTAAATAAACGTTGTTGTTATCCCTATTGAGTTCACTAAATAAAAAATAATAGATAATGTCGTTTCAAAAGTAACTATCGATATCGATCAATTACAAAATATTAAGGTTAGCTTCGTGTTCTTTGTATTTGTTTTCTTTTCAGCTACAGCTGCAAAAGCAATTTCTCAGTGCTTTAAGTTGATGCAGTATATTATTGCACAATTCAGAATCAAACTCTTCCGACAAAACCGCAAACACGAACGTGTGCATGTGTGAGGCTAGTAGAGTGGCGAATAACTTTTGGTGACCCACGTTGCACTACGATCGTACAACAATTTTCTTCCTCATATCCTTAAATCTAGCTATCACCAATGTTAAACAAATACTTTAAAAAATGTACCACTTCAAATAACGGTATGGGTATGAGATGCCCTGCCACATGCTTACCAGGTTAAGATGATAGTGAAAACATGAGTGTTTTGTCACTGCAAGAAATGCTTAACATATCTCATGAAATGCACCATGGGCATGGTCCGATTAAAATTAGTTCAGCTACGTACTGGGCCGGTTATAGTAACCGTAGTCGCTCGCAATTGACCAGCATAGGAATATCATATATTCCCATCTCTTGTTAATTGGCAATACAATTAAAAACATAGAATACTTGACAATTTCAATTTTGAATTAAAGCACTTTATCTCAAGAGTAAGTTGAAATTGAAATTAAGACAATGTTAATCATTCTATCTTATTGAAAAGAGCTTGAATTATATTATGGAATTAGAGGCAACGCATTAAATTTGATTAAAAGCTACTTATTAAACAGACAACAGTCTGTAAAAGCAAATAAAGCCTTTGCTGATGACACTGTGCTGTACTGTTCAGACAAAACTTGAGAACTTACTTACACAAAGATGAACATATTAGTTAACAAAATTTACAAGTGGTTAACAGATAATGAATTAACTATGAGTATTGATAAAACTGCTATGCCATCTCAATGTTCTTAGCGAGGATCGAAAGAGGTTCTCCTGCTTGGCTTCGTACTGTGACAAAATTAAAGCTATTTGAAAAATAGTCGTTGTACCAAAGCGCGACTACATTGTTCCGTTTAAAGCAAAAAAGAAATTAATTAAATTGGTTGATAAATAACTTCTCTAACATCAATAAATAAAACGAACCAAATCCAAATTTGGAATTTCCATTTTATTATTTTACTTTAATACTATTGATTGGTATACATTTTCTATTTCGTTTAAAATAATTTCACTGTTTTGTTTGTTGTGTTTTTTAATTTCGTACGATTCTAAACAATGTAAAATATTAAAATTATCTTCTTTGGTGTTATTGAGCGAGAAGTAAATAATGGCGCAACGATTAACAAAGTTTATTAAATAAATATAAATGTCGCTCAGGTTGAATAAGTTCGGAAGAGATAGAATCGAGTTGAAAGGTTGAATGCTGAAGAAGAACTCTCTTTGATTTTGAAAGAAGAAGTGTCAGGAAAACTTAAAAGGAGGAGTTAATTGTAAGAAAGGGAAAAAGGGTGGTTTCAGAAGTGGTTAAGAATAAAGAAGGGAACCAGTAAGAAAGCGGTGAAATATGGAATAGTTATTACTAAAAAATGTAGAGAGAACGACATAGACCCCAAAGTACCAAAGTACCCCATCATAAAATAGCAATTAAGAAGAAGCAAGAATACTAGACGTCATGCGGTTAGTAACTGAATCGGAAACTTATTAGGGATTAGTGGAAAGTACAAGCAATTAGAGAGGTATAGAAATATGCAGATAAGATTACCAGTACAAAAGAATAATAAAATAACAATAGAAATTTGAAAGGGTGTTTTTACGAAAGGTTCACATTAGCAAATACAGAGAATTGATAAAATTACCTGAGCGCATTAAAGTGTTACACACAAATGTACATGAAATTTAGTTCTTATAAATGTATAAAATTTACGTTTACAAAAGTATACAAAAAATGAATAAAACATAATATCTAATAAAGTTGTAAATAAAATATAGTATCGCCATAGTACCCCCCCGCTAGTGACGAAGATCACGAAATTTATCTATATTGGAGGCGATCTGGAAAATGAACACGTCGGCCAGAGCGTGTGCGGGTCTGTACCGATATTACTGTCCTTCTGGAGGCTATCGTCGTCCTGGAGGTGATTGTCCTTTTGAAGGTGATCGTCCTTCTGGCGATGATCGGTTGTCCCAGGGATTGATATGGTCTTTACAGGATCGTTGGTTATAATCGCTTCCTGGTCGGCTAGCACATAGGCAGATTTTAACCTGTCTATCGAAACAGTGACTTCCCGTCCTTTGATAGAAATGACAAATGTTTTGGGACCTCTTCTGAGAATCTTGAATGGACCCTCGTATGGTTGTTGCAAGGGCTCCTTTGGTCCGTCACGCCGGACAAACACATGTTCGCTGGTGGAAAGGTCCTTGAATATGAATGGTGCTTGTACACCGTGCCTGGTCCCGTTGACTGGACGTAACATTCGAACGTGTTGGCGTAAGGTCTGGATAAACTCGGAATTAGTTTCATTTTCTGCAGTCGAACGTACCAGCAATTCGCCGGGAAGCCGCAATGGTTCACCGTACACGATTTCGGCGGTGGTAGCCTGGAGATCTTCATTCCACGCAGCCCTTATCCCTAACATTACCGTAGGTAATATTTCGGTCCATGAAAGATTCTCGTGGCACTTGATGGCAGCTTTTAATTGACGGTGAAATCTCTCTATCATTCCGTTGGCAGCAGGATGGTATCCTGTTGTCTTGTAGTGAGCTACACCTAACAGGTTGTTAAGCTGCCTAAATAGGTGCGACTCAAATTGACGTCCCTGATCGGTGGTAATGCGCAGCGGTGCACCAAACCTGGAAACCCAGTGAGTATAAAAAGCGCAAGCTACTGTTGTAGCTTCCTGGTTTTCTATTGGGATAGCTTCGGGCCAGCGAGAGAAACGGTCGATGCAGGTCAAACAATATCTACATCCTTCTGAGCTTGGCATCACAATTAAGTCCATATGGACGTGCTCGAATCTTCCGGAGGGTTGAGCGAACGTCCCTAGTACTGTTGTTACATGGCGGGAAACTTTCGCACGTTGGCATGGTAGACAGCTTCGGACCCAAAGTCTACAATCCTTCTTAACGGACGGCCAAACGTACCGCTCAGTAACGAGTTTTATCGTTGCGTTGGCACTAGGATGTGAAAGGCGATGTAGCATGTCGAAAACTGTACGTCGGAATTTCGATGTAATAAACGGACGAGCTGTAGACGTAGATATATCGCAAAAAATGGAAACATTGGCGTCAGGAATTTTCACCAATTTTAAATTTAGCGCTGTGAGAGTTCCACTTAATAATCTCTGCAGCTCTTCGTCTTCTTGTTGGGCTTTCGCTAACGCTGTGAGGTCCAGTGACGTTTCCACTTCTGCAATACGGGAAAGTGTATCGGCGACGATGTTTTCTTCGCCAGATATGTGGACGATGTTGGTGGTAAACTGGCTTATATAATCCAGATGTCGAAACTGGCGTGGTGAACACTGGCTATCCTTTTTCTTAAATGCATATACCAGTGGTTTGTGATCAGTAAACACGGTGAAATTTCTTCCTTCTACCATATGCCGAAAGTATTTGATAGCTTCATAAATGGCTAGAAGTTCTCGATCATGATCATACGCTGCGTACCTTCGTTCTGCGCTGCTGTTTCCTCGAGAAGAAACCAAGGGGTTGCCAAACATCGTTGTTTCGTTGTTGAAGGACTGCACCTATAGAGTAGTCGGACGCATCCCAGTGAATAGCTAATGGTACATTCAAAAGCGGATGTGCGATCATTGTTGCATGTGCAAGGCTTTCCTTGCTCGTTTCAAAGGCGGTCTTTGCTTCCGATGTCCACTGAACTGGCGTTTTCCCTTTGGCGTTTCCCTGCAGCAACTTATTCAGCGGTGCTTGGATTCACGCAGCTCTAGGCATAAATCTTCTGTAAAAATTAATCATACCTAAATACTGTCGAAGTTGTTTAATTGTTTCAGGTTGCGGAAATGAACGAATAACATCGACTTTGTCCGAAAGTGGTAAAGTACCGTCGCTGGTGATGTAGTATCCAAGAAATTTTACAGAAGGTTGGCCAAATACACATTTTGCAGGGTTGATAACAACTCCATAGCTCGCGAGTCGCTTGAAGAGGATCTCCAAATGCTGGTGATGTTCTTCCACTGAAGCTGACGCAACCAGAATGTCGTCTATTTAGGCATAACAAAACTGCAGGCCACGAAGAACTTCATCGATAAATCTTTGGAATGTTTGAGCAGCATTGCGAAGCCCGAAGCCCATAAATGGAAACTCAAACAGTCCAAATGGTGTAGTTATCGCGGTTTTAGCGATGTCCTCTTCTGCCACAGGAATTTGGTGGAACGCTTTAACCGAGTCGACCGCAGAGAAAATTGTTTTTCCGGCGAGGTTTTGAGAAAAATCCTGGATGTGTCGAATTGGATACCGATCAGGCTCAGTTCGTGCGTTTAATCCGCGGAAGTCGCCACATAATCTCCATTGGTCGCCTTGTTTTGGTACCATATGGAGAGGAGACGACCAGCAACTCTGTGATGTCCTTGCTATCCCAAGTTTCAACATAGCATCGAATTCTTGTCTTGCCGCTTGAAGTTTATCTGGCGCCAAACGTCTTGGTTTATGGGATACCGGTGGTCCTGGCGTTGTTTTGATGTGGTGGCACGTCTGGTGTTTGATTCCTCTTGTATTACCGCTGGGTCTAGTTATCTCCGGGAATTTGCCAGAAGTTCATGGAATGGTGTTGATCCAGAGATGATTTTGACAGATGCCACTTCTTTATCAGCGACTTGCCCTTGCACGGAGAGGAGAGTGGTTCCGTCGACTAGTTTTTGCTTCCTCACGTCTACAAGCAAGTCGTAGTAGGCGAGAAAGTCAACGCCGATGATCGGTTTCGTCACATCTGCTACAACAAATCTCCACGTGAAGTCGCGGCGGAGACCAAAGTTTAAATTTATGGTAATGGTACCATAAGTGGCTATTGATGATCCATTGGCAGCGGAAAGCTCGTACGTGCACTTTTCCAACCGCTGTTTAACCTTGGAACGAGGAAACACACAGAGATCGGCTCCGGTATCTACCAAAAATTGCACTTTTGAAGTAGAATCGGTCACAAAGATGCGGCGAGATGTTGGAGGTTGGCTGTCGTTAGCCGCTATCAACGACTGCCTGATCCGTTTCCCTGGTTGCGGTCAAAGGAACAGGGTTGATTGCATTTCTTCGCATCGGTACCAAATTTGCGTTGGTACCAACAAACTTCTGGGTGGTAGCGATTTCTGGACCGGGAGCTTGGGCGGGAATGCGATCTATTGCGATATCGGTCTTGATTTCGCAGTCCTGTTACTTCCTGGCGAATTGACGCAATTCCTTGCTGCAATGTCATCGTCAATTGTTGAAGTTGAGCAGCGAGGAGATCACCTGATGATGATGTTTCAGCAATACGTGGACGTTGATCTGTGAAGTCCAATATTGAGTCTGCCAATTTCGATACCTTTTGGAGGGACAGATCCCGGTGGGAGGCCAGGATAGCCTGCATGCCCGATGGAAGGCGTCCAAGCCAAAGAGTTGGTAGTATAGAATCAGGAACACCCGAACCGGCAAGCGCTTGTAAATGGCGCAGAAATTGCGATGATTTCCTGTCACCTATCTCTTGTTTGTCCAACAGGCGACGCGTTTTCTGCTCTTGCGACGTACTTAAGCATTTTATCAGTTCACTTTTTAAAGTTGCGTAGGCATTGGTAGCTGGTTTGTTAACCATAAGGTCTCTTCCAGCGCGTATCGCGGTTCTAACACTCCCGTTATGTACCCAAACTTCGTTGCATCGCTGGTCACTCCGGCCGTCGCGAAATTTTCCTCGAGCATGGAAAACCATAATTCCGGGTCTGATGGGATAAAAGGCAGCACACGGACGGCAACGCGATTGACTGATAACGCGTTTTCTGAAGCGACACTTAACTCACTACTATTCACGGCCATGTTTCTTCTATCTTAAAACTAAGCTGTACAGTCTAAACACTAAGTCCACGGCATTTACAAAAATAAAAAAAAAGTCTTTAAAAACTACTTACAATTGTTCGTCACTTCTCGGAGTCACCACTTTGGTGTTATTGAGCGAGAAGTAAATAATGGCGCAACGATTAACAAAGTTTATTAAATAAATTACTAATTGAAGAGGCTAATACGTGTTGAAACTCCATATTAATAAATTAAATAAAAGACACACTTTTTTGAGTTTCAAAGTTTATTTGAAAAAGTACCACGACTATAGTTTCACCACACAGTGGCTTCATCAGGTGGATGAAGAAATGATACATATTTATTCGCAATAGCGGCTTATATACAAGTTCAAGGGGTGGGAAGTTTTAGATTTAGTAGTGGTGAGTTCTTAATCTCTAACTGATCGTTTAATAAAATATTATCTCTATTATGGTTAATTATTTCTAACGATTCTAACGAATTTAACATTTTGCTTTTATTAGATACATGTAATACATCAAAGTCTGGGTTAAATTTATGGTTGTTATTTAGCAAATGTTCAGCGTAACTGGAGTCCATTTTGTGATGTTCGTAACTTTTTAAGTGTTCGTTTATTCGTTGTTTGAATGTTCTTCCAGTCTGTCCAATGTACACCTTATTGCAATCCCCACACTTTAACCTATAGACTCCAGATTTCGATTCTTTGTTTAATTTGTCTTTATTATTTTTGATAAAATTTCCTAGAGAGTTGATAGTTTTGAATGATATTTGACTTTCATTAATTTTCTTTAATTCTTTTCCTAATTTTATGGAAATGTCTCCTATATAAGTTAAACAGTTAAAGTTATTGTTCGTATTTTTTGTAGGATAAACCGAATTTAAAGTCTTTTTTTGTATTTTGTTTTTTAACAAGTTCGTAATTAAACTTTTTGGATATCCATTATTTTTAGCTATACAATAAATCCTGTTGAGTTCTTTATTGAAATTTATTTTAGACAGAGGAATTTTTAAAAGCCTGAAGAGCATGGAATGAAAATATGATAATTTTTGAGTGAAAGAATGAAAAGAAGTTGAATGTATTATCGTATCGGTTTCTGTGGGTTTGTGGTAAATAGAAAACTCGTGCTTGTTATTGATTTTGGTAATTGTAAGATCTAAGAAATTGATTGAATTATTGGCTTCTAGCTCGATGGTAAATTTGATTTTGGGATGTATTTTATTTATAAATTGAAACAATTGGTCTAGTTGTCTTTTTGTACCATTAAAACAAACAAGTATATCGTCTACATATCGATGCCAGTATAGGCAATGTTTAAAAAGATTATGTTTACTAATGGTGTTTTGTAAAGAGTTCATGAATATTTCTGCTAAAAGCGGACTTAAGGGATTACCCATGGCTAATCCTTCGTTTTGTATAAAATATTTATTGTTGAACTGGAGGTAATTTTGTTTTAAACAGATGTCGAGAAGTAATAGTTTAGTAAGTAATTTAAAAGAATCCAATGTTGGTGAACTGGCTAATAACTTTTACAAACTCAAACTACGTTACCGGATCATAGAACAAAATATTTGGTTTATGACAAAGTGTAAGAAAGAAGAATTGATACCTAATCATATCTCTATCAAAATCAACCAAAATCAACCAAAATGGAGCTACAGCGGAAAGAACGGTATCCAAAGCTAAGAAGATCTGGATAGTGGAATCTCTAAAAAACTACTAGAAGAAGAGAGACATCATTTCCATCTACTTAAAGGTAATCCACTCAGAACTTACTTATAGACTCCATAATGTAGAGTTCGATCTTTTATTTAATAATATCACTAATAATATCAACCCTATTATTCACAAAAAATTTTTAATCCAAAAGAACAAATTATTTAGACTTTCATTAAATAAACCAATTAAGAATAAGGATAATTCAGAGGTCAACTACCAAAACTTTAAATTCTTTGACAAATTCAAGAATTTTTCCAACACAGTTTTTGACAAATCAGAAATTCAATTATTAATCAAAGGTTTTAACTACACTTTAAAACCTAACATCAAAAACTCGCATTTAAAATATCTAGCAGTAGAATTAGACTAAGCCCTAAATGAAAATTCAAACAATAAAATAGATTCTAAATATTTTTTAAAAAACATAATAGAAAATAGTGCTAAAACCACAAAATTAAAACAAACAAGTCATGAATACCAAACAACTAGATCTCTAATAACCAAATCTCAATTAAATAATATAACCTTCACGAAGGCAGACAAAGGGAATACCATCATAGCTATACCAAAAAATGATTACAATAAAAAAGTAACAGACTTACTTGAACAAAACAACTTTACACCAATCAAAAATAACCCCACAGTGAAATTTCAAAAAGAACTAAAATTAACATTAAACAGTTGTAATATACTAATTAATGATCCTAAAAAATATTTTTTATCAGTAATGAACCCTCAAGCCCCAAGACTTTATGGTCTTATAAAATTACATAAAGATAACTACCCCATCAGACCTGCGGTATCTATTGTTCAAGCTCCTACTTCAAAATTATCAAATTTTTTATTAAGAGAAATATTACACTATACAAATTTCCATTCAACTTTCGCTTTAAAAAATTCCTTTGACCTAATAAGTAAAATTTCAAATACACATATACCAGGTAATTCCAAATTAATATCCTTTGATGTTACAAACTTATTTGCAAGCATACCACCCACTGAGGTTACAGCCATTATAGAACAACTTTTACTTAACAACCAGGTAAACCCGACTACTATGCAAGAGATTTTATTACTTCTCTGTTTAAAACAAAATTACCTCCAGTTCAACAATAAATATTTTATACAAAACGAAGGATTAGCCATGGGTAATCCCTTAAGTCCGCTTTTAGCAGAAATATTCATGAACTCTTTACAAAACACCATTAGTAAACATAATCTTTTTAAACATTGCCTATACTGGCATCGATATGTAGACGATATACTTGTTTGTTTTAATGGTACAAAAAGACAACTAGACCAATTGTTTCAATTTATAAATAAAATACATCCCAAAATCAAATTTACCATCGAGCTAGAAGCCAATAATTCAATCAATTTCTTAGATCTTACAATTACCAAAATCAATAACAAGCACGAGTTTTCTATTTACCACAAACCCACAGAAACCGATACGATAATACATTCAACTTCTTTTCATTCTTTCACTCAAAAATTATCATATTTTCATTCCATGCTCTTCAGGCTTTTAAAAATTCCTCTGTCTAAAATAAATTTCAATAAAGAACTCAACAGGATTTATTGTATAGCTAAAAATAATGGATATCCAAAAAGTTTAATTACGAACTTGTTAAAAAACAAAATACAAAAAAAGACTTTAAATTCGGTTTATCCTACAAAAAATACGAACAATAACTTTAACTGTTTAACTTATATAGGAGACATTTCCATAAAATTAGGAAAAGAATTAAAGAAAATTAATGAAAGTCAAATATCATTCAAAACTATCAACTCTCTAGGAAATTTTATCAAAAATAATAAAGACAAATTAAACAAAGAATCGAAATCTGGAGTCTATAGGTTAAAGTGTGGGGATTGCAATAAGGTGTACATTGGACAGACTGGAAGAACATTCAAACAACGAATAAACGAACACTTAAAAAGTTACGAACATCACAAAATGCACTCCAGTTACGCTGAACATTTGCTAAATAACAACCATAAATTTAACCCAGACTTTGATGTATTACATGTATCTAATAAAAGCAAAATGTTAAATTCGTTAGAATCGTTAGAAATAATTAACCATAATAGAGATAATATTTTATTAAACGATCAGTTAGAGATTAAGAACTCACCACTACTAAATCTAAAATTTCCCACCCCTTGAACTTGTATATAAGCCGCTATTGCGAATAAATATGTATCATTTCTTCATCCACCTAATGAAGCCCCTGTGTGATGAAACTATAGTCGTGGTACTTTTTCAAATAAACTTTGAAACTCAAAAAAGTGTGTCTTTTATTTAATTTATTTATTTTATTAAATAAATATAAATGTCGCTCAGGTTGAATAAGTTCGGAAGAGATAGAATCGAGTTGAAAGGTTGAATGCTGAAGAAGAACTCTCTTTGATTTTGAAAGAAGAAGTGTTAGGAAAACTTAAAAGGAGGAGTTAATTGTGAGAAAGGGAAAAAGGGTGGTTTCAGAAGTGGTTAAGAATAAAGAAGGGAACCAGTAAGAAAGCGGTGAAATATGGAATAGTTATTACTAAAAAAAGTAGAGAGAACGACATAGACCCCAAAGTACCAAAGTACCCCATCATCAAATAGCAATTAAGAAGAAGCAAGAATACTAGACGTCATGCGGTTAGTAACTGAATCGGAAACTTATTAGGGATTAGTGGAAAGTACAAGCAATTAGAGAGGTATAGAAATATGCAGATAAGATTACAAGTATAAAAGAATACTTGCAAGACTATATATATATAGGACAGACAGGGAGGACTTTTAAAGAGAGAGTTAACGAATATATCAAAAATTACGCAGGAAAATCAAAATTTATGAATCATATTAAAAATAAAAACCATGAATTTAATATAGAATTGTGGCGATACTATATTTTATCTACAACTTTATTAGATATTATGTTTTATTCATTTTTTGTATACTTTTGTAAACGTAAATTTTATACATTTATAAGAACTAAATTTCATGTACATTTGTGTGTAACACTTTAATGTGCTCAGGTAATTTTATCAATTCTCTGTATTTGCTAATGTGAACCTTTCGTACAAACACCCTTTCAAATTTCTGTTGTTATTTTATTGTTCTTTTATACTTGTAATCTTATCTGCATATTTCTATACCTCTCTAATTGCTTGTACTTTCCACTAATCCCTAATAAGTTTCCGATTCAGTTACTAACCGCATGACGTCTAGTATTCTTGCTTCTTCTTAATTGCTATTTGATGATGGGGTACTTTGGTACTTTGGGGTCTATGTCGTTCTCTCTACTTTTTTTAGTAATAACTATTCCATATTTCACCGCTTTCTTACTGGTTCCCTTCTTTATTCTTAACCACTTCTGAAACCACCCTTTTTCCCTTTCTCACAATTAACTCCTCCTTTTAAGTTTTCCTAACACTTCTTCTTTCAAAATCAAAGAGAGTTCTTCTTCAGCATTCAACCTTTCAACTCGATTCTATCTCTTCCGAACTTATTCAACCTGAGCGACATTTATATTTATTTAATAAAATAAATAAATTAAATAAAAGACACACTTTTTTGAGTTTCAAAGTTTATTTGAAAAAGTACCACGACTATAGTTTCATCACACAGGGGCTTCATTAGGTGGATGAAGAAATGATACATATTTATTCGCAATAGCGGCTTATATACAAGTTCAAGGGGTGGGAAATTTTAGATTTAGTAGTGGTGAGTTCTTAATCTCTAACTGATCGTTTAATAAAATATTATCTCTATTATGGTTAATTATTTCTAACGATTCTAACGAATTTAACATTTTGCTTTTATTAGATACATGTAATACATCAAAGTCTGGGTTAAATTTATGGTTGTTATTTAGCAAATGTTCAGCGTAACTGGAGTGCATTTTGTGATGTTCGTAACTTTTTAAGTGTTCGTTTATTCGTTGTTTGAATGTTCTTCCAGTCTGTCCAATGTACACCTTATTGCAATCCCCACACTTTAACCTATAGACTCCAGATTTCGATTCTTTGTTTAATTTGTCTTTATTATTTTTGATAAAATTTCCTAGAGAGTTGATAGTTTTGAATGATATTTGACTTTCATTAATTTTCTTTAATTCTTTTCCTAATTTTATGGAAATGTCTCCTATATAAGTTAAACAGTTAAAGTTATTGTTCGTATTTTTTGTAGGATAAACCGAATTTAAAGTCTTTTTTTGTATTTTGTTTTTTAACAAGTTCGTAATTAAACTTTTTGGATATCCATTATTTTTAGCTATACAATAAATCCTGTTGAGTTCTTTATTGAAATTTATTTTAGACAGAGGAATTTTTAAAAGCCTGAAGAGCATGGAATGAAAATATGATAATTTTTGAGTGAAAGAATGAAAAGAAGTTGAATGTATTATCGTATCGGTTTCTGTGGGTTTGTGGTAAATAGAAAACTCGTGCTTGTTATTGATTTTGGTAATTGTAAGATCTAAGAAATTGATTGAATTATTGGCTTCTAGCTCGATGGTAAATTTGATTTTGGGATGTATTTTATTTATAAATTGAAACAATTGGTCTAGTTGTCTTTTTGTACCATTAAAACAAACAAGTATATCGTCTACATATCGATGCCAGTATAGGCAATGTTTAAAAAGATTATGTTTACTAATGGTGTTTTGTAAAGAGTTCATGAATATTTCTGCTAAAAGCGGACTTAAGGGATTACCCATGGCTAATCCTTCGTTTTGTATAAAATATTTATTGTTGAACTGGAGGTAATTTTGTTTTAAACAGAGAAGTAATAAAATCTCTTGCATAGTAGTCGGGTTTACCTGGTTGTTAAGTAAAAGTTGTTCTATAATGGCTGTAACCTCAGTGGGTGGTATGCTTGCAAATAAGTTTGTAACATCAAAGGATATTAATTTGGAATTACCTGGTATATGTGTATTTGAAATTTTACTTATTAGGTCAAAGGAATTTTTTAAAGCGAAAGTTGAATGGAAATTTGTATAGTGTAATATTTCTCTTAATAAAAAATTTGATAATTTTGAAGTAGGAGCTTGAACAATAGATACCGCAGGTCTGATGGGGTAGTTATCTTTATGTAATTTTATAAGACCATAAAGTCTTGGGGCTTGAGGGTTCATTACTGATAAAAAATATTTTTTAGGATCATTAATTAGTATATTACAACTGTTTAATGTTAATTTTAGTTCTTTTTGAAATTTCACTGTGGGGTTATTTTTGATTGGTGTAAAGTTGTTTTGTTCAAGTAAGTCTGTTACTTTTTTATTGTAATCATTTTTTGGTATAGCTATGATGGTATTCCCTTTGTCTGCCTTCGTGAAGGTTATATTATTTAATTGAGATTTGGTTATTAGAGATCTAGTTGTTTGGTATTCATGACTTGTTTGTTTTAATTTTGTGGTTTTAGCACTATTTTCTATTATGTTTTTTAAAAAATATTTAGAATCTATTTTATTGTTTGAATTTTCATTTAGGGCTTAGTCTAATTCTACTGCTAGATATTTTAAATGCGAGTTTTTGATGTTAGGTTTTAAAGTGTAGTTAAAACCTTTGATTAATAATTGAATTTCTGATTTGTCAAAAACTGTGTTGGAAAAATTCTTGAATTTGTCAAAGAATTTAAAGTTTTGGTAGTTGACCTCTGAATTATCCTTATTCTTAATTGGTTTATTTAATGAAAGTCTAAATAATTTGTTCTTTTGGATTAAAAATTTTTTGTGAATAATAGGGTTGATATTATTAGTGATATTATTAAATAAAAGATCGAACTCTACATTATGGAGTCTATAAGTAAGTTCTGAGTGGATTACCTTTAAGTAGATGGAAATGATGTCTCTCTTCTTCTAGTAGTTTTTTAGAGATTCCACTATCCAGATCTTCTTAGCTTTGGATACCGTTCTTTCCGCTGTAGCTCCATTTTGGTTGATTTTGGTTGATTTTGATAGAGATATGATTAGGTATCAATTCTTCTTTCTTACACTTTGTCATAAACCAAATATTTTGTTCTATGATCCGGTAACGTAGTTTGAGTTTGTAAAAGTTATTAGCCAGTTCACCAACATTGGATTCTTTTAAATTACTTACTAAACTATTACTTCTCGACATCTGTTTAAAACAAAATTACCTCCAGTTCAACAATAAATATTTTATACAAAACGAAGGATTAGCCATGGGTAATCCCTTAAGTCCGCTTTTAGCAGAAATATTCATGAACTCTTTACAAAACACCATTAGTAAACATAATCTTTTTAAACATTGCCTATACTGGCATCGATATGTAGACGATATACTTGTTTGTTTTAATGGTACAAAAAGACAACTAGACCAATTGTTTCAATTTATAAATAAAATACATCCCAAAATCAAATTTACCATCGAGCTAGAAGCCAATAATTCAATCAATTTCTTAGATCTTACAATTACCAAAATCAATAACAAGCACGAGTTTTCTATTTACCACAAACCCACAGAAACCGATACGATAATACATTCAACTTCTTTTCATTCTTTCACTCAAAAATTATCATATTTTCATTCCATGCTCTTCAGGCTTTTAAAAATTCCTCTGTCTAAAATAAATTTCAATAAAGAACTCAACAGGATTTATTGTATAGCTAAAAATAATGGATATCCAAAAAGTTTAATTACGAACTTGTTAAAAAACAAAATACAAAAAAAGACTTTAAATTCGGTTTATCCTACAAAAAATACGAACAATAACTTTAACTGTTTAACTTATATAGGAGACATTTCCATAAAATTAGGAAAAGAATTAAAGAAAATTAATGAAAGTCAAATATCATTCAAAACTATCAACTCTCTAGGAAATTTTATCAAAAATAATAAAGACAAATTAAACAAAGAATCGAAATCTGGAGTCTATAGGTTAAAGTGTGGGGATTGCAATAAGGTGTACATTGGACAGACTGGAAGAACATTCAAACAACGAATAAACGAACACTTAAAAAGTTACGAACATCACAAAATGCACTCCAGTTACGCTGAACATTTGCTAAATAACAACCATAAATTTAACCCAGACTTTGATGTATTACATGTATCTAATAAAAGCAAAATGTTAAATTCGTTAGAATCGTTAGAAATAATTAACCATAATAGAGATAATATTTTATTAAACGATCAGTTAGAGATTAAGAACTCACCACTACTAAATCTAAAATTTCCCACCCCTTGAACTTGTATATAAGCCGCTATTGCGAATAAATATGTATCATTTCTTCATCCACCTAATGAAGCCCCTGTGTGATGAAACTATAGTCGTGGTACTTTTTCAAATAAACTTTGAAACTCAAAAAAGTGTGTCTTTTATTTAATTTATTTATTTTATTAAATAAATATAAATGTCGCTCAGGTTGAATAAGTTCGGAAGAGATAGAATCGAGTTGAAAGGTTGAATGCTGAAGAAGAACTCTCTTTGATTTTGAAAGAAGAAGTGTTAGGAAAACTTAAAAGGAGGAGTTAATTGTGAGAAAGGGAAAAAGGGTGGTTTCAGAAGTGGTTAAGAATAAAGAAGGGAACCAGTAAGAAAGCGGTGAAATATGGAATAGTTATTACTAAAAAAAGTAGAGAGAACGACATAGACCCCAAAGTACCAAAGTACCCCATCATCAAATAGCAATTAAGAAGAAGCAAGAATACTAGACGTCATGCGGTTAGTAACTGAATCGGAAACTTATTAGGGATTAGTGGAAAGTACAAGCAATTAGAGAGGTATAGAAATATGCAGATAAGATTACAAGTATAAAAGAACAATAAAATAACAACAGAAATTTGAAAGGGTGTTTGTACGAAAGGTTCACATTAGCAAATACAGAGAATTGATAAAATTACCTGAGCACATTAAAGTGTTACACACAAATGTACATGAAATTTAGTTCTTATAAATGTATAAAATTTACGTTTACAAAAGTATACAAAAAATGAATAAAACATAATATCTAATAAAGTTGTAGATAAAATATAGTATCGCCACAATTCTATATTAAATTCATGGTTTTTATTTTTAATATGATTCATAAATTTTGATTTTCCTGCGTAATTTTTGATATATTCGTTAACTCTCTCTTTAAAAGTCCTCCCTGTCTGTCCTATATATATATAGTCTTGCAAGTATTACATTCCAATTTGTAGACTCCACTTTTATTCATTTTTTCTGTTTTGTCATTGTTGATTAAAAATTTTGATAATTTATTTTCCGTTCTAAAAGCTGTTTTGGAGTTATTATTTTTTAGTTTTTCTGAGATTTTGTTTGAAATGATTCCTATGGAGTTATTATTTGTGTATACTAACCCGTAACATATTGTTTTTTTTTTTTTTTGGGGAAATTTAAATTTAAATTTTTCTATAAGTTTTGACGCGTAACCGTTATTAATTGCTATTTGTTTTATTGCATTTAATTATCTTATGTAATTTGTGTCTCAAAGAGGTAAACTTAATAGTCTGTTAATCATTTTACGAAATACTGCTAGTTTATGTTGGTTCGGGTGACAGGATGTTTTATGTATAACAGTATCTGTCCAAGAAGGTTTTCTATCATCAAGTTCTTACAATAAAAATTGTGGTTAAAATAAAAGAAAGGAAGGTTCCACAAATTTTATACGTATAGTAAGTAATTTGACTCATGTGGCAATATAATTTACGTACCACCATGTCATGATTTTGGTTTAATAGCTCCGGCGATGCGCCCGAACTCCAAATGATCATACACGAAGTGCACCCATTCTACATAGAATACGTCTCTAGTGCATTTTTGTTAAACATGATTTTTCTTTAAAACTGTTGGTTGGAGGAGGAGGAGGAGGGAAAAAGGAAATCTTTACGTAAATAAATCCCGATATTGCAAAGTTGAAAAAGGTCAATTTGGGCGTTTGACGTTTGGGTGTCGCATCGAAGCTACCGTTACGATTTTGGGTAGTGTTCCCACTTTCATATATTACGTTACGTTAACAGCTTAGGTTCAGCTAGATTACCTTCTTTCTCAAAAATAATGTATTAGCAGAAACAATTTGATCAAAAGGAATAACACGGCAATCTTTATTGAAATTGTAAGCTATATAAGCTGTCAGTTCTAACATGTAAAATCGAGAGTATTAATAAATCTATTATCGTTGGCGTCTAAGAATATTCAAACAATGAATTCTAAGATGCGCAGTGGTGATTGGGGTAGGATTATTCGCAGTGCAGGCAGAGTGATAATTACTCAGAGACCCGTAGCATAATTAGTATAGCAAATAATAGTGAAGTGTATGTATAATTTTTTTACTTACAAAGGTAGATTTATTACATGCTACTGAACTGCGAGGTGTTCATAACAATGACACTGCACCCCTTCGGCTCAGCAATATAATGCGTTTTTCCGTTTATTCTAGTGCTGAATGATTTCGCCTATGTACCTGTAAACCTTACCATCAGTGACTCTCTTTAGAGTTATTAATATAGTTTGAGTTGTAAAAGGAGTAGGTATCTAAAATTTAGTAGTTTTAAAGAATTCATTAAGGTGTTAATTTGTTACTTCACAAAACCTCACAAAAACTGAACATTTTTCAATAATTGCCGTTGAATTCGTTCTCATGTATATCACGGTGGACTTTTAATAAATCTTGAAGGGAATAGTCATGGTCTCAAGCAATTATCTTGAAACCCACAAGTGCAACCAAAGCATTAACATACATATATAACAACCTTAGAATTTATATTATGAAATACAGTCGTCGATTACCATAGACATTAATTATTAAACTCTTACAATTTGAATGTACTTTAGGAATATATCAAGCAACAACATGCCAATAATGGCGTACTTATTAAGAAACATTGTATCTATAATATCTGCCAAAATATTGTTAATAAGTTCTAAAATTATAGGCTAATTAAAGTGATATTTCGTTTTGCTACATCATACGTAAGCTTGGGATAGGTGCATACTTATATACGTATGTACCTACATTACCTTTTAATGTCATAGGTATGTTCGAATAGTTTTCTGACATCCGGGACTGATTACTTTGTGACCTATATGTTCATTCAATATAATGACATAAATTTTGTTCATACGTAAATCAGCAAAGGGAAAATACACTTCATTTGACCGGTCGTGCTTTATGGAATTCATTAGTTCCGTTTCTCATCGCCATACAAAATATTAACAGAGGAGCTTATAAATACTTTGACGAGAAGTGTATATCAATTCTATTTTATATTGATCCTGCTACTAAAACATTAGGGTAAGATCGGGGTCAATAGCCAGGTGGTTATATTAATGCCAATTATAAATTTGCTGAAGAGGATAGAATGAAAATAACTAAATCTAATAGGGAAACAAACCTAGGAACCTCTTCGTTATACTTTGTACTCCTGGCACATGAGGAACGGTTTATTTATTGCAATGTCATTTTATGTAAATTTACTCATAAGACTGGAAAACGTAATTTTTTCTACAGGTTGTCGTAATGAATAATATTCCATAACGAATCTGCCGTATTTATGCTAACGTATCAATGAATTTTTACGCAAAACTGATATTTGACACAGAAAAAAATTGCTAACAATAGCTAAATACAGATAAATAAGGTGCCTGTTATTAATTTATGGGTTATGGTGTCACGTCTTCGTACATATTGTAAAATATATTTTTTTGAGTTGATTTTTTATTATAATTATTATTATCAATAAAAGTTTCTCTTCTTAGTTATTTATGTTTTGATATGTGCGAAACGATTATATGACTAGGCGAGAGCAATATTATGAACAAAACGTCATTGTTCATGTTTGGGCAGACCGACAGAAAGAAAAGCCATGAATACACAGTAAGACGTTGAATATTGACGAATGAAGGTCAATAGTGAGTAGCCCTGTGAGGCTAACTGAATAATATTTAAATAATTGAGATAACGCATGTGTGACACCCCTCTGTGTGCACTGTTGCCCGGAAAGGTCCGTGGTTCCTTCGAGTGGGGTTACCCGTAGTAAAAGGGGTGCTACGGGCTACTGGAATGACGCAGGTGGGTGCCCCCGAATTGGTCACTGGGATGCTAACATCTACGGATGATTGGGTGTCCGGGGAAGCCTTTACTTATTTTAGGTGACACTAGCTAGTCGTCGAAGATACGAAGATGAATAATACCAGTCAGACTGTATGGTAAACATGAATTGGGTGCGACATTAGATTTTGGAAGGAAAAGGGGAGGAAGTCCCCCGGTGAGTAGTTGCAATGCTTATAATAATTTGAATAGGACAGTAAGTATTTGTTTTGTTTGTTTTGATCTGTTAAGGGACCGCCTCGTGATGACCCATGTGAGAAGTTTTTTTGAAAAGAACAAAGGTAATCAAAGTAATTTTATCTACGAATATTTACGAATCATACAATATGAAGATTAAATTATAATTTCAGGAACATTTGTCGAGCTATTTCGGAGGAGTTTAATTACAAACACCGTGACACGAGAATTTTATATATTGGATTATTTTTAATGATAGGTTATGAAATGTAACGGTTATCCTCCCCCTTCCCTTCACTCCAAATTCACTTTATTAACAAAAATTCTACAATATGGGCAAAACTGAATATCTACCCATTTTGGCTTATGTACTACAAAAAGTAACGTGTTTTAAAAAAAGTTGTTATTATAAATTAAACTTTAAACATTCTCCATTAATGCACGATGAGTATACTATATTATTGAAATATGTAGGTACATAATTGTTAGGAGTTCCTAATGTGGCAGCTTATAGGTATATCTATATACTTCTTCTGGAGGAGTGTAGTTATTTAGGTTGGTAAATTTTATCGATCTAATAAAATCTGGAATTCCCCGAACGGAAGTGTATACATGCAGCTACATTTGCTGGTATTTCCGAAAGGTACAATACCTACCTGAAGGGAACATAGCAACAAAGCCAAAGGAATTTAGATTGGTGGGGTTGTGTAAACGTTACTTAGAACACTTCAAGATAAATTTTAATTTCAAATTTACTTTATTCGATATATATAAGCAAGAAATCACTCTGCGTAGTACCTAGTTTATTTTATTTATTATTAAGTAAAACTAAAAAGAACATTAAAATTGTAAATATTTTACCTAAATAGTGTACATTAAACGAGTACACCAAGATTTTTGTGTTTGAAAAACCAAATTCGTGTAAATCACGTAAGTACTTTTTTATTTTTTTAAAATGTATGGTATTATAGTTATATGTATGTAATGCACGCCTTAATAAGGTAGTTATGTAATTATAATTACTCTTAATGTATTCTATAAGTAAGTCTATTTGATATTACAATGGACTTCGGAAACGTATTTACTAAATGAGCAGTAGTAATATCGTAGAAATTTATATACATATATCTGTATACAGCGCGTGACCGTTTTGTAAATAAGGGGTTGGTGGATCCCTTAAGGCATTTATTTCAGTAATTCATACTATTGAGCGTTTCCCTAAACCCTTGGCAGATTCTGCAGGAATATATTTGGTCTTTTTCGAAAAAGGAAGATCACGTAATTATTCCAATTCCAAAATAATGCCCTAAGCTGGTGGCTGATATTCCGTGAGCGTCAGCAATCTTCTCCTGAACTAATTAAACCGCAGATTGTCCATCGAGTGTTAGACGTCCTGATTTCTCTGCGGGAAATTTATTTGTTTCGAGAGATTCTTACTGAATACTTATTTATTTTTGGACTGAATTCAACTAAAATTATCTCATTATGGAAATAAGAAATGGGAACTTTTATTTTTTTGGAACTGTATTTTGTTTCAAATTATTAAATTTTTATGTAATTTTAAAATTTGAATTATGTAATGATTTCAATATTAACACAATTTAAAAGCAAAATTTTCTGTGATAAGCAGAAATTCCAAATTTCTGTAGTCTCTAGTATATCTGTTATGTTCCTTTTTAAATAAAAAGGTTTTTTAAAAAAACACACTTTATTAAAATAATATACAAGGTTAAAATAGATCTTAACCAGGCCTTGTCTGAAGCTAGAATGGATAATAATCGATTAATAGAAATACAGTTGGTATGATATTATTGTCCAGTAAGCACATTTAGTATGAGAAAACATGAAAGAATTTGCAAGCATTACAAAGAAGCGTCTAATTGCAAAGTTACCATGGGAAATGTGAAGATGCGTTCAATTACAGATAATAATAATAGACATAACACCTCCCGTCTTAGATGAAAAATTACATTTCAAAATAATGATAAAATTCAATTTTTCTGAAGTTGTGGCGTTTTATATATTTTCTTTAAGGAAACAACTGGCAGATTTTTTGGATGGTTTTCTTCGTCTTGTCGCGGAGTCCTTGAAGTTGTTGTAGAGGGTGCTTCGTAACGAACCTGTGGGTTGTTATCATTCTTCTTTGAACAGTAGCTTTTGGGGTGGCAACATCGGGCAGATTTGCAGGACAAATTCGGGCAACAGCAGTAAACAATATACAAAATAATTGCTGTTGTAAATAGGAGGCCAGGAACTGTGAACCAATAATTTTCGTTTATTTGCGAGAAGCGTGTTTTTTCTTCCACTTCGATTTTATTTTGAATATCGTTTAATTTTGCAGCAGCAATGTTAATGTTTTCTTGTTTTAAATATTCAAATTAAGAGGCACAAGTTTTGGTAGTTTGGATCCACTAAACTTATCATTCTTACAGCAGTCCGTGGGAATTTCGGATAATTCTAATGTAAAATTTAAAGTATGTTTTCCAGTTTTCTTGTTTTTGGTGGAGATGCGAAGACCATCGGAAAAGTAACATGTACACTCATTGTGAATGTCTATAATAGTGGGTTTTTTGATTGCGATTTTATTGATTGGAGTATTCGCGCACTTATAAGTGAAATCGAGAGATTTTGTAGGGGCTGCTAACCAGATGTTGTCGTCTATGTTTTGTATAAGCTCTCCATTAGTGTAAGTGGTGAAGATTTCGCAGGTTTCCGAGAAAATTCGGGATGTCAACAGCTTCGGTATACAGGCATTGCTGTGTTGAAGATCTTGAGGTTCCATATTTTTTAAAATCCAAATATCTTCTACTTGGAGTAGGTCATGAATGGATGCGATGTCGACGAACCATTGTTTGTCGTATGATAGTGCCAAATAAGGGGTTGTCGGTAATAAGATATGAAAAAGGGAATCATGATATGGTGTCGGGTATGGAAATAATTGGTATAAAACAAACT
This sequence comes from Agrilus mali, assembly GCA_029378335.1. Classification (NCBI taxonomy): domain Eukaryota; kingdom Metazoa; phylum Arthropoda; class Insecta; order Coleoptera; family Buprestidae; genus Agrilus; species Agrilus mali. The sequence goes on from CM055658.1 coordinate 12,616,631, forward strand.
TTCGCGGTTTAACAAGTGGTACCTCCAATTCAATTAATAAGCCTTGATTCATTAGGTAGATTTTTGGTTTGAGTACTAAATAGTATTTAAAAATATCGGTGTCGTTTACGGTGAATGGTAAAATAGCATTTGAATATTCAATTTTGTTGAGTTCAACTTTTAACTGATCATGATCAAGAATTGATGGATGTCACATTCCTGCTTTTGCATAAGAAAGTGATTCCAAAATGTTAGATACTTCCTTCTGAACTAAATCTGTAATCTCTATAAGCAAAGCTACTACGTTAAGCATATGAAGTACTATTGTATTTTCGCGAGATTCATTCGAATTATTTTTTACTAATTCAGCTATCGTAATTAAATTTTCTTGAAGAGTTTTTTCGTTAGTTTTAACTTTGTTAATTGTATCTTTAAAGTTTGATAGAAATATCTGTGTAAGATGGCTTTGTTCATTTAAAATTTTAAGTGTTCTTGTTTGAATTTTGTAGTTCTGATATTAATTTATCGTATTTGATGGCATCATAGTCATCCAATGTGCCAAATAATGTGTGTAAACCTCTTCCAAAAATGTTGAACCAACCTTTTTTAATACGTTTGGAAGGCAATAAGAATTGAATTCCTTGTATGTCCTTTTCCAATTTTGTTATTGTTATTCCAAGAGTGGTTGCGTGATTCAAAAAAAAATGTAATTTATTTAATTTAAACTCGAAATTTTGAATTTGAGAGTAATAATGTTTTATTGTATAAAAGTTAGAGAATAATGGCCTTATATTTTTGTAAATGATAATAGTATAAGGAGTGTCAGATATCAGTAATTGTCCTTTTGGATGAAGGTAAACTCCGGTGTTCGGAAGTTCTTTCGTTTCGATATCTAGGCTTGCGCATATGCAAAAGAGATACATTTATATGGTTTAATTTGCTCGATATTAATCATTGTGGTATCTTTGTTTTTTGTTTTCTTATTTATTTTAATGTTTTTATCGTTAATAACTTCTATTATTTGATATGGGCCTAACCATTTACATTCGCCTTGTTTATTTAAAAGTAAATTTTTTAAGAAAACTTTATCTCCTACTCTGTATGTTGGTATTGGTGTTTTAATTTTCGAATCGTGTAATTGTTTTGCCTTTTCTTTCCGTTCTGTTTGATTGTTTTGAGCTATTTCGTGTAATTGTGATAGTGTACCTTTTCTCTCTGCCAAATATGATTCGGTTGTTTTTTCATTTATTAATTTATCCTGAGGATTGTTAATGTTGCGTGGTTTAATACCGTATAATGTCTCGTATGGGGTTAGTTTAGTGCTATTGTTAATGGAACAATTATAAGATAAAACAGCATTGGATATTAAAGCTTCATGATTATTATTATATTTATTGGAATCGATTAGAGTAGCAATAGTATCCTTCAAAGTTCCTATTACTCTTTCGACAGCTCCGTTACTTTTTGGGTGATAAGCTAATGTGTATGTGTGATTAATAAATAGTTCTTTTTCAACTTTAGCTAATATTTTATTCAAAAATTCACCCCCTTGGTCAGAGTGAACCCTTTTTGGTATACCAAAGATAGAAATAAATTTTAAAATACAATTTGCTATTTCTGCAGCTGATTTATCATTTAATAAATACACTTGAATAAATTTACTAAGTTGGTCTTGGATAACTAATGCGGTTCTTTTCTGCTATTTGGATACAAAAATTTGGGCTGTGTCCACGTCAATGCGCTCAAAGGGATATGATGGTGTTTCTGTAATAGTCATAGGGCTTTCATAAGACCTTCTTACCGTTTTGTTCCGTTGACACTATTCACAATTGTTAATATATTTACAGACATCTTCTTTTAATCCTAACCAATCAAAATATTCCTTAATTTTGTTACAAGTTTCAGTAATTCCTTTATGTCCATACGCTGGAGGACCATGGTGCATAGAAATTATTTTCATTTTATTTTCGGGGTCGCCGGAATATTTGTATGTCACATTAATTTGGATTTCTTGGTTTTTGAGAAAATTTAACCTATCTCTGAGATAATTTATTATCGGAATAATGTTGTTGCTTTCTTCTTCAGAAATAGTAAATCTAAGAAGATCGTTACAAGACATTAAATTTAAAATTACTAAAATAATTCTCTTTGAGTATCATATTTGTTAATGATATAACTAAGATTTGGATTAGATTTAGACTGTTTAAGTTCGATATTTTCATCAAACGCGGGATAATCTGTATCGTATAAAATGTAATTTACTTTCTTTAAATCGTCTGAAGGGAACAAAATCTCATATGTGTGGTTTTTGTCGGCAAATTTACCTACGGTTGTTTTTTCGTTTTCGTAAACTCTTTCGTCTTTTAAAAATATATCGTAATCTATGCCTTCAGGAAAGGTCGTTTCTAAAGCGTTAATTGGATGAGTGTAATTTTGAATTTCGTTTTCGATTTTTATTCGAGATAAAGCGTCAACATTTTTATTTAAACTTCCTTTTTTATAAATTACCTCATAATCATATTCTTCCAGCTTGAGTCGCCATCTCATAAGCCGAGAACCAGGGTCTTTGATATTAAATAACCACGTGAGAGGTCGATGGTCGGTTACAATTTTAAAATGTTTACCGTATAGGTAGGGTCGAAAATGTTTGGTTGCCCAAACTATAGCAAGCAATTCTCTCTCAATTGTTGAATAGCGTGTTTCTGCAGAATTTAGAGTTCTACTCGCGTATGCAACCGGTAAGTCTTTCCCAAGGGGACCTTGTGATAGAATTGCACCAATAGCATACTGAGAAGCATCAGTAGTCAAAATAAATTCTTCTTCAAATCGTGGGTATTGTAATATGGGTGATTTGGTTAAATAATTTTTGAGGGTATTAAAAGAATTTTGACAATCTTCAGACCATACAAATTTTGTTTCTTTTTTTAGTAGTAAAGTAAGAGGTTTTGTGATTTTTGCATAATTTGATATAAATCTCCGGTAGTAACCTGTAAGGCCTAAAAATGGTTTTATATCTCGTGGCGTTTTTGGTATCGGGAAATTTGTTATGGTTTCAATTTTTTTTGGGTTTGGTTTGATTCCTTCTGAAGAAATGACATGTCCTAAAAATTCCGTTTCTCGTTTTAAAAATTCACTCTTGTCTACCTGGATTTTCAGATTGTATTCTCGTAATCGTTTGAATACATTTCTTAGACGATTATTGTGATCTTCTAGTGATTTGCCAAAAATAACGATGTCGTCTAAATAGACAAGACATTGTTTAGGAGAAAGACCGGTGAGAACTGTGTTCATTGCCCTTTGGAAAGTCGAAGGTGCGTTTATTAAGCCGAAAGGCATTCTGAGAAATTCAAAATGTCCCTCGTTTGTAGAAAAGGCGGTTTTGGAGATTGAGTTTAGGTGGACTTCGATTTGGTGGAAGTCACTTGCAAGGTCTAAAGTTGAAAAATACTGGGCGTGACCTAAGTTATCGAGTATTTCATCGATGTTGGGGATTGGAAATTTGTCTGGAACAGTGATCTTATTCAAATTTCGGTAATCTATGACAACGCGCCATTTTTTTTTTCCTGAGCGTCTAATTTTTTGGGTACTACCCAAATGGGACTTAAATAAGGAGAATGGCTCGGTCTTATTATGTTTTGATCAAGTAATTTTTGGATTCGACTATTGACTCCTTCTCTGTGGCATTGAGGATACCTGTAAGTTTTAGATACTATGGGGTTTTCATGTTCTGTCTTAATTTCGTGTTTAATTGCTGAAGTAAACGTCAGCTCGTCTGCTTCTAAATAAAATAAATCTGAATATTGAAAGCAAATATCTAACAATGAATTTTTCTCTTCCTCATTAAGGTGTTCTGTTCGTAAATTATTTAGTAGTTTGTGTAACCTATTCCTATTAGTTGAATTACCTAAGGAATTTATTTTACATAAATTTTTAGGAATTTTATACATTTTTACGTTACTAATTTGTACAGTTTGTTCTTTATCAGAAATATTAATTAAACTTGTTCGGATTTTTGAAATACTGTTTACTTTGACGAGACATTGAGGAATTAATAATTTGTCGTTAATATTTTGTTTTAATTTCTACAAATTGTTCACATCGCGGTGGGATTTTAAATGTATTAATAATTTTAACTTCTTTTTTTATATAAATTGGAATTGGTTTGTTATCGGGAAATTTAATTTCGTTAGATGAGAGGTCGACAGTACTTTGAAGTTCTTGGAGAAAATTGATACCCAATATTCCATCAAAATTTATGTCAGTGTCAGCAACGTGAAATTTTACTGTTTTCCCTCGGAACTCTGTTTTTAAAGACCCTAACGTTTCAAAATATTTTGAATTGATACCAGAAATTTTAATTTTGTCATTGGTGTTGATTTTGTCTAAAAATTGTTTACATGGTTTAAGTAAATTAACTGCAGCTCCTGTGTCTATAAGCAGATTAGTAGGGATATTTTTTACTTTAGTTGTAATATATGGTAGTGTTTCAACAAGTGTTTTGACTTTATTAGTAGAAAAGCCAATATTATCTCGAAAAGAGTTACAATTATCGGGGTTAGTTTCGATTAATTGAACAAACAATCCCCGTCTTGTTCGTTCGCAGAGGAGTTTAAAGGGTTTTGTTCAACATTTTCGGTTTCACTTTCGGAGTCTGAATCGTTATTAATAATAGGTTCAGATTCCACTGACTTTATTTGTGGTTTCGGAAACCCTCTAAATGGTGAACCAGAAAAGCTTTGTCTATTTTTGTTAAAGTCATTACTTTTTCTTTCAAAAGATGTACCGGGTTTCGGTGCATTTTCAGGTGATTGATGAAAACTGTTTTTAAATTTATTCTGATTTGGTTTAAACTGATTTTTTCAAGTTTGGTTTTGGTTTTAAATTCGTTAAATTTTTGTCGTTCTTGCCTTTCTTTTAATTGTTTTTCTAATTCGTTAGCCAAAACGAAAGCTTTTTCCAAGGTTGTAGGCTTGGATGGCAAAACGGCTATTTCCAAATCACTATTTATATTCATTAAAAACACTGTTTTTGCAAGTTTATTAATGAAATCAGCAACAGCGTCAGCTTCGACATCTGTTTCTAATTCGTTAATCGCGGAAACAACTAAATTATCTCGTATTAGAGATATTTTATTATAAATATCTTTTACATTGGAATTGCTTTTAGGACGATAACGAAATAAATCGCCAACTAAACCTTCCGTTGATTTTTCAAGACCAAAATTATTTTTGAGATGTCTTTTGATATCAGTCCAATCGTAAACACTTTTGGAAAGAACTATTTTACCAGCTCTCTACCCGTAAGTTTTGTTAGGACGAGCCTTACAAAATAAGAAGTATCTAACGGTTCGCAATTCCTAAAAATAAAATCAACATTTTCTGTGAATTGATGGAGAGGAATATTATCTCCATCAAAAGTTGGTATTAAATCAGTCAGTTCTCGTCGTGAGAAAGTGTTAGAATGACTTTCTCCCTCTTGACTCATAATGATTTAATTGTTAAAGAAAAGAAATTCAAATAATATACCTTTGTTGAAAGTTGGAGGTAACTCTGATTAATTAAGCGCAAATATTTGCTAGGAATACTAGGATAGTATAAAAAGGATCACCAACCTTGATGCCAAGATGCTCCAGAAGAACAGTTGCAAAATCATAGATAAACGTCAGGGCGTCCAGGTGGAATACCAATTTTTGGTTACTCCCTTCGTCGATTTCGTCACATCTTGAAGGCGAAACAAAACTGGATTGTCCAAAAAGTTTGTTATTAACAGACCGCACAATGCTCTGCCACTTCACAAGACTTTTTCGTTATGAAAAGTTTATTTGTTTATTATTATTTTTTTTCTCACTTCCCGTTATTTCGTAAATTAATATTGGGATTGCCTTCTTAAACGACTGCGAGACAATCCTACTGACTGCGCCAATTTGTTATGTTCCTTTTTAAATAAAAAGGTTTTTTAAAAAAACACACTTTATTAAAATAATATACAAGGTTAAAATAGATCTTAACCAGGCCTAGTCTGAAGCTAGAATGGATAATAATCCATTAATAGAAATACAGTTGGTATGATATTATTGTCCAGTAAGCACATTTAGCATGAGAAAACATGAAAGAATTTGCAAGCATTATAAAGAAGCGTCTAATTGCAAAGTTACCATGGGAAATGTGAAGATGCGTTCAATTACAGATAATAATAATAGACATAACATATCTACATGAAAGCAAGTGCAACAAATTGTAATACAATATTTGATTTTTAACTGGTGCTTTTTAGTATGCAATTGCTTTGGATATTTATACAGCCATTCATGGTGGATATAAACAAACTGGCATCAAAGCAATTCAAACAATATTTTTTGCAAAAATGTTCAAATGCGGATACCCGGTTTGTTCTGTTTATTTGAAATACGTAATACAGCGTTCACTCTAAATGTGATGTAAATGGTTATTTATCTAACGAAGATGAAGAGAAAATTAAAATATACTATGTGTTAATTAATCTGTAAGTACCTTCTCCATTTTGTCAACTCCCCTCTACCAATACATTAAGTTAAAGACTTATTCAAACAAGAGTTAAAGTATACAAAAAAAATCCATGTGTCAATCTTCCAGTTGGTACAACCAGTTATAACCGCTTCTAATTCGTCTAAGTGTTTTTGGTCACATTAGATTAAAATATGAGTAGAGTAGATCTAAGAGTACAACGTATGGTTGGTTGCTTTTTTGTGAAAATAACTATTTATGAAGTGGCTTATAAAGGAAAAAAAAACGGAAAAGGTGTTTGAGACAACTTGCGTTTATAGATGTATTGCAAATGCAAACCTTACCAAATAGAATTAACAAACGCATGTTCTTAAGTCGTTGCACTAGGTTAAGTTATTGTGTTTGTTCAGAAAGTCTTTTCCTTCTCCTTTGATATGAAGTTTTTCATATTTGATCATTTCGAAAAGCAAAGTTAAATTCCATGAGAAATCGTTTCGTTTTTTAAAGAAAATGTTATTGTAACTTGAAGGAATCGACATAAGTAGTAATATTTTGGTAGTCTCTGTATTTTTTGATATTTACATTCAATAAAAATGGCATAGATATACATTTTAATTAATGTTGACCATGGACAAGTCTGCGGCAACTAATATAATATGGAACAGAAAATAAATATATTGTAGAAATTTATAAATTAATAAAATAGAAAGCACCTTCACTACAATGAGTAAAGCTTGTTAGGTATAATATTTCAACGACAAAATCTTTCAGAGGTAAAAACAGTCATTGAAGACCCTCACTTAAAAGAACCCGAATCTTTAATAATACACAAAACACTTTCAACATTTTTAAGAACCTTATCTAGAACAAGAGATCAGGAAGGGTCAAGATCCGTCGAAAATGCGCGTTCGAATACAACACTTTATCTTTCTCCCTTGAGCCGACACAAAATAAAAAATTCTTTTAGCTCAACTGTCAAGCCGACACGAAAAAAATCAACTTTCGTCTCTCCGTTAAAGAGGATCTGTCTTTCTTATTTCAAAAGTCGACCTTAATTTTGCTCGTTAGTATAGTCCAATAAGGAACACTTTTACTGGATTTGACTTATGTAATCCCTATTGATTTTTCTTTTCTACACTTCCAAGCAACTTTGTTTATTGCATCCAAAATAATTCTGCTATCAAGTTATCCGGGCCAGCTTGTTATTATGTAATATAATATATCTCAATGGCCATAATTATATATAAGTACTTCTTAAGCTAAATATCCTCTTGAACTGCATTTTCTACTGTCACCGTCATTCCAAGAAAAACCTAAGTTCTCCCAACAAGCAACGATGATGCATATATAGTTTATTATAAGTCATTTTCAATGTGTGATACAAACTTTAATAATCTAACTTTAAGCAGCAGTTATCTAATTATACGCATTTGGAATTTATATGTGTATAAAACCCGTTCAGTCGTATTTGTATGTAAAGGAGTTACAATTTCAAAGTTTCTATCTAGGGAAAAGCTGTAGCATTCCGAAACATGAAGGCATGCCAGTTTGTTAAAAGAAAACATCAGAATAGGAAATACAATATTCGTTTTTGAAAGAGTCGAGAAAACTCATACTTTCATTGTTTCCCCTTAATGCCGTGACATGTGTCAGGTTAACAGCAGAATTTTGTCTTTGCGTGATTTTATCAATTTTAATACGCAATTTTTACGATCTTCTCTTAATTGCGAACGCAGAGCATTAATACATAATGTTTTATAAATTTCCTTACTTTAATATATCTAACATGTTTGGCCCAATTCAGATAAACTAGGACTCGTAGATATATTGATTTACATAAATTAAGCTATATAATATGCAGGTACAAGTCGTAGATCCCGAAGTGAGACAAATATAAGGGAACTTAAAAAAAGTCAAAAAATATAAAATGTATAGTTACAGGTGCCGAAATGGAATCACTTCGTTCGTGTTATCTTTACATCTTTACATCTTATGATCCTAAGGAATTAAACAAAATCTTTCTTTCTTTAATAGGTCAGGATTAATAAAAAAAAAAGGAAATGTCACTAGACCTAAAAGTCGAATCCGACTAAAAACAATTGTAAAAAATTATTTTCAAAACGATGTTCCAATACAGTCCGGAGATACATCTAGGAGGTAGGTTGAAGATCACCCTGTACATTGTTACAATCATATACTTACATACACTTATGCAGTATTTTGACGATCGGTCACGAAATGGGAATAATAATAAAATTACAGATCAGGTCACGAAGTGGGAATTAAAAATGCAAAATGTTATGAATGGGAAGTCCCGAAGTAAGAACACATCCCTTAGGATCATCAAAGTGATATAAGGAAGAGTGGTCTTTTATCTCCATCTTAGGTAAGTGGATTCACTTCTTTACTCCCACCTAACAACAAATTTTTTGTGTTTTACAAAGTCCTCTTTTCAGTGCCCCTTCACTTCTCCGACTGATGCATTTATCCCATTTTAAACATTGATATCTATATGTCTTTGAGTGTCCGCCTCCAATGAAAACAGTTGAAAGGTATTTCATGAAATTGTGCCCATTCTTCCCTCCCGCCTCTACTAAAATACAATTATTCTTTTATTAAATATACGAGATGCCCTATGACTACATTACTTTCTCAATGATTGTAGAATAGCACCTCTAATGTCTTCCTTTGAAAATTCTCAACTCTTTTATATTTGATGACATGGATGAAATAATTTTCGCGAAAATCATAAATGAAAAATAACTGCTAAACTTTCTTGTGGTTTGAGGGTCCATTAAATGATAAAAAATTTAAATTCTCAAACAATGTCGGTATGCTTGTTTACAAAATTTTTAAAATTAACGAAGTTAGTAGGTACGTATATCTATGTAACGCATTAACAATACATTACGCTTTTGAATCAGTGGTAAAAAGAAAAAACAAGGCGACGTTCAAGAATATACTGATTGTGAACAAAACAAAATATTTCGTATTGCAAATTCCATGTTTACTCACAATCATAGGTTGTACTGGATTGGGTTTTAACTGTGCCTTTGCGTGTGTATGTAGATGTATAGGTACAACGTCATTGTAATCATTTCATCGCGTTCGCTTGCTTTGTCTCCCAAAATTTCCCGGCAATGTCGATATTTCTTTGTCCTTATTTTTCCGATACGATTTTCTGTTCGGTTCAACTCGTACTGGCAAATAGCACTATTCACTTCGTTACCGGAAATACATATATTTTGTCTTTCAACTTACGCTTGCAAATGTAAAGCATTTTTCTGTAAATAAAGCTATTTTCGTTCCGTAGCTTTAAGCTCACTTATGTAGTGCATGCAAACCACCAACATACAGTGCTTACACTTAATATATAGTCTTTCTACCACACTGCTGTTTGAAAGAGGCACCATGAGCTATGGCGGTCCACAGGGTCAAAAATATATAGGTATGTGATACTTATTTAACACTTGCTTTCTTTTTCATATCATTCACTATATTTTTGTGTACTGTCTTCAAGATGGAAGAGACCGAGCGGCATGGTCTATTCATCTAGCGTTGCTAAGCATTCGGGAGGTCACTGGTTAGATTCTGGGAACAGCTGCTTTGGTCCAAGTTCTTCTGTAGTTTCCTTGGATCATTTAGGCAAATGCTGGAGCAGTAATATGCCACAGATAGTCTTTCACTTCTCTGTTTTCGTCCGTCTCATTTTTCTCCCTCTAACCACCACCCACCCATCCCACAATTTCTAAAGGAGGCTGAAGAGGGCCTTCCACCCTACACTCCGATTTTATGAAATGGCTCCCAGTTAATATCTGTATAAACCTCTTTGTAATAGTTGGGTTGTCCCTGAATTACTTTTTTTTATAAAATTTTGTCCCACGTATTTTTATAAATCTCAATTTTCCTTTACTGCCAATATATAGGTCTAAATGATTCTTCCCAGTAGCTTTTACAATTTTCCAAGCTTCCTGGGTAATTTAAGCATATATTAGTATTATTTTATAGATAATTTTTTTCTTCCGTCTGTCTTCATTTTGCGCGTCATCTCTCTATTCCTAAATCGACTCTTAAATATTTATTGTTTTAAATTTGTGCTTGAGCACCTTTAGAGGCAATAACCCAAGGATATAATTTAGAAAAGAAAATCATTATTAACCGGTTGAGTAAGAAATATAATTATGGCAAAAGGAAGGGGTTTTTATTAGGTTTTATCTGCATCAAAGGTGATAAATAAAAACTATAGAGCATTAAAGGTACGTTTGTAACATAGCCTGTTATCAATTTTATTTTCGCACAGAAAAAAAGAAACAATATTTTATCAAAGAAAGTGATATAGGCAAGGCTGAATATCTGTGTTTTCTTTGATATCATAAACACCCATCAGAGAATGCATATATGTACTGTTCTTTACGTAAACATCATCTTCACGAAAAGGAAAATAAGGAAAATAAGGAATACTCCCCTATATCTCTTCCCGCAAACTGACATCTTAGATAAATACAATAGTAGGCATTTTTATGTATTTATGTTTGACATTCTCAGTCTCAAGTCTGAATGAACGCTTGAAGGAAAGGTGGACTACCGAAAGCGTCAATTACCTCATTAGTATGCAGAAATATATTACCGAAAGCGTCAAACAAATATTACCGAATGCGTCAATTTAAGCCCTATTGTTAAGTGAAATAACATAATCTGCCACCCCCATTTTTACACAGGTAGATTCTAAGTAGATTGGCATACAACATTTTCGATATGGAATGCAACATGAATTAATTTCTTCGTTGGATGTTTATGTTGATATATAAGGACTATTATGTATTTATAAGTATACACATTGCATTGGGTTTTTATATATATATATATATATATATATATATTATATATGTATATATATATATAAATACAGTATGTCCAGTTAAGTGTGCAACATATGGGAATTTTTTTAATTAATTACAAAATCAAAACACAAGTATTTCCAAAAGTTAGTGCATGTTCGATAATCATATTAGGTGCACTCAGAATGGTTTCAAGTCAAACAGTATACAGGGTATTAGGACCTAAAGTACGAAAATTGTATATGAGTAAAGTACCCTCATTACAAAAAATTCAGCAAAATTTTATTAAGAAAAGTTGTTTAGAATTAAAAGTTATGCCTAATTACCAAAACATACCCTCCTCAGATAATGTTTTGTTTTTTGAAAAAAATACCTACTTAATAATATCCGAAAAAATATATTTTTTTTTTATTCAACCTAAACACTGCCATGAATTTATAAAAAAAAAATCAGTTGCGCATAACTTTCTTCGAATTCAAGCATAATTGTAAAATTAACTTAACTTTTTCATTAGTTAGGGAACCACAAACTTCATGTTTGTTGCAACGACACAATTTTAAAATTTCGCAAAATTAAATAAATATAAAAATACTAAAAGTATTAACATAGGTAAGTATATTGAAAATAAAAGGGGCGTGGTGATCTGCTAATGACCATCCGAAGGAATTGGCGCAAACGGTCATAGTCACCGGTAATTAAGCTGACGCTTTCGGTAGTGCTTTTATTGCCCTTTGGCGCTTATGGTATTATTTCGAAGGAAAGTAGCGTGTATATATACACCTGTATATTTTATGCCTATGTACAATATACAATAAATATAGACAACTAAATAGGTCCAGGTAATGTCCGCGCAGAGCACCATTTTATAACGGCTGTTCAGAGCACGTAACCATATAGAAATCTTACTTATAACAATTTAAAAAAGTAATTATTCCCTTAATATTTGTCACATTGAACCATAATTATAGTCCTTAGAACTTCCCTTCACATTATCCTCTAAAGTCCACATCTGTTACTAATTAAACGAACTTTATAAATCACATTAAATGGCAAATAATTCAGTTTGATCCTTTAGACTTTAACAAGAATTATGTAAGAAACTGTCAAACTAAGAAGCATAAACTTACACAACTTAAAACTAGCGAAGACTATCCGCTGTGTTTGGGTCATTTAAAACTCATTACAAGCATCAGTTAACTTCGTGTAAAGTGTGTTGCAACATGATAATTCATTGTCTTTATCGATATCAATATTAGCTTTACACGCACACGCCTGATATATTCAAATGTAGCAATAAAATAAACATCACCTGACTTTGTTTTAAAATCACTGTTTGCAATTAAATTGTAAATCTACAAGAGTTTAGGAATTATAGTTTACTCAAACTTTCGTTGGAAACAGCGCATTGACCACATAGTTAAAAAACAAAATATCCCATTTATGAATTTTACATACTAAGTAAAATATTAACTTAACAAAAGTCTATCCGCGCGTGTGTGTATTTGTCCGCATGCTGGTGAGCTGTGAACGCGTGCCGCGTCTGGATGGATTCTTCCGCGAAAAGTTATTTCCAGAAGAACGACTATTGACTATATAAGCAGATCGGTCGCTAGCCGACAGACAGAGTAAAGTATAGTGCGGTGCGAGACTTTTCGACGAATAAATAAATAGCAAGGAGTAGTGACAAGCAAATAAATTGTAAAAAATAAATTAGTGACTAAAGTGCATAGAAGAAGTTGTAGACTGTATATAGTTGCTGTTAGTTTAGTTTCAGTTCCCGTTTGTTAATTTAGTTCTAGTTTCCATTTCATTTTGTTAATTTTAAGTGTTTCATATTCAATAAATAATTTAAGTAAGTTCAGAAGTTCTAGTATTAAAATCATTGTGAAACATGATTAATGATACCTAATAATAATAAAAGTATAAACGTTACTCTTGAAAATGGCTTACGGCCGAAACGTACGTCGAGTGTGTTAAATGAATAATTTTGTGAAAACATAGCCAAGTGTTTTATTAAGCGATTATTATTATTAAATAATTTAAGACTTTTCGCGTGTTTTAACCCCCACAGAAACGTTATAGTATTGTTGGTTGGGGATCGGCTTATGCAATGTATTTGAGGCGCTTGAATCTATACAGAAAACGGTATTAGACATAATATTTGGAATTAGAGTGAAAAATGTAGCTTATAAAAGAAAGACCTTTAAGGATTAAACAAAAATATAAACTTAAACCTTAAATGTTTTCGTATTTTGAACTGTCAATTTTTTTTAATAATAATAACATAATCGCCCATAGTAGTAAACTAATGTTGCCACAAAAACATAATTAAACAGTATAGTATTAAGAATCACAAATTTGTTGCAGTAAAACTTTTTAATAAATTACCGACTGTACTAAAAAATTTGAGAAATAGAACTTATAAATACGTCAAAAACCAAATTGGTGATTACATGAAGAATAATACATCCAATATATTTTTTTTTTTTTAATTCAACGAAAATTCTAATAGTGTACAGTTCACACACTGAAACATAGTTACTATATAGGTTGTATAGCCTCCAGCAACATCTATACGTTTTCGGCAAAACAATAATTACCTGCATGTACAAAGTATTTTTTTATATTATTTGAAATTGTACGAAATGTTATTTTGGTTTAATAAATTATTTATTATTATTATTGTTATTATGTTTTTGCTGATACTTGTAAGATACTGTGAGTACAGATGAACCAATTTTTAACCTAACTATGGGTAACAAATTCATGAAAACTTCACACGTAAAAGCGAACAATCCACAAGTGAACGTTGAATGAATGATAAATGCGGGCGCACGCATAATTATGCATTACGCATAGTAAATGAAAAAGTGAATATGACGATTTGTCAGATGAAGACATTAGTTACCTTTGAAATCAAAATTTCGAGTAACGTGTACCAAATTTTAAGTAAGGTTGTTGCCTGTGAGAATTATATAACTTCATATAAAAAATTAATTTCCTTGCTCCCCAGTAAAGGGTTAAAAATAAATAAAAAAGTAGTTTTCTAGAACTGTCTTGAAAACGGTTAAAACTATTACAATTGTCAAGCACCAAATTTTACTTAAAAAAGTCTAAGGGTTACAAATTTGGATCCCTTTGCGAAACAACCTACACAAAACTTCTTGAACACCCCCAAAAACTATGCTATCATGACAAATGAGTTTAAGCTTAAGTAATTGAGATGTATGAGAGTAACAGAAATAGAATCGTGAAGTACATGTAGATATATGAATGAGAAACGTTAGAAGTCGTCCTTCATTTGAGTGGCCACGTCGTTCTGTCATCTTTCTTTGTTCAATATTTGCTTTAAATCAATGAAATCTAAATTTTTTATTGTTTGTCATCTTCAAGAAATAACTTAAAATAAGTAAAGTAATAAATAATTAATAATTGACAATGACAAAAAGCATGTTAAAGTTATAGGTGAATAATAATTTATAAAACGATTTCTAAAGATTTACGATGTGTTCATCGCCTGGTTCCTCTTAGAAGGTAACAAATATTAAAGGTGTATATACATACGAACGGCATGATAAAAGAAAAAGTAATAAGACATTTATATTTTTCAAAAGGTTTTATATGTGATTCTCAAAGCTTTCCTCAAAATTTGGTTCACGCAACTCAAAATTTCGATTAGATAGCTATTTTGACTAAACTATATTGGATTCACTGAATGAAGATATTTCGTTGTTACAAGTCCAATATTCAGGATCTAGTTCATAACTGGATATTAGTAACTGATTTTGACATATCTGAATCGCTAATTACATTTTCTTTTTCTATTAAATTTCATTCTTAATTTATTAAGTTAGTGTTTAATATATACATTTCTTCAGTTTTTTTATATTATTATACTTTAAATGTTCTGTGTCAATAAACTTTGTTCATTTATAAATAAAAATTGATGAGTCTTATCTATGCAAAATCTGCTGGGTAGATCATTTATTATTTATATATATTTAAATAATTTTATATTCTAGAAACATCACAACAATTATTTCGCCAAACATTGGTTTCATCAGGCGATAATCATTGTCGTTTCAACACGTAACAGCTTCTTTTTCGTCTAATTAAGAATTCATTTGTATTATGTATTACTATCTGACGAAGATAATTTCAACTCTTCAAATACCTACATGTTTAGGTTTGAATATGACTTTTATTTCAGATTATTTTATATAATGAATCAATAAATTTTACAGCAATTACTATTTTCAACACAATTATGAGTTTTCTCAGATATATCAAATTTTATACGCCTTGCATTTGGTATTTTCACTGTGAATTACATCTTTGTGGACTATAAATTTTTCTTAATAAGTAACGCCTATTTAAATTAATTTCCTTACAAAGGGCATGTTATTTAGCATCAGGCGACAAAGGATGCTCTCGATCTAATTTCGTGGTCTACGCTCACCTATGTATGAGATTGGTGTAGGGGCTACAACTCCGCCTCCCGTTAATGATAAATATCCAAAACTCTACCAATCTTTCCTCCGAATGGTCGATTAAACTTTTTTCTATGGTTGTATAAATATATCGTACCCATAATATCATTTGAATAATACCATTTTGGCGTTGCTAATATATCGGTTTGAATAGATACTATTTAATTAATGGAGGGTCTTCAAGATTTATTAGAGTTGCTGACCTACAGGTAGTGCTTAATACTAAATGGGTAATTATTCTCTAATTTATTCTGATGTCTAATATTGCCTCGAATTTGGTTATAAGGCGTCTTTATTGGTCTTGATATGAAGTTTATATTGGCTGTAGTTAACTATGGATCGACGTCAAGTATATGAAAGCTTATCGGCCAAGTTAATACCAAATAAACGGTTATAACTTTTGGTCGAAATATACAAAGGTGTATTACCTTATTCAAGTGTCATACCTACCTCATATATTCAAGTTAAACTTTCCATAAGAAAAGAAGGAAGCAGGGTATAACAAAAAAAACACTGACGTACACATTGTGATGCTGATCCTACTTGTTGAAATTTGTAAAAAATGTCGATTTTAATATGTGCAATTTTTATGCAATTTTTACTTACTAATGTATAAAGAATCCGAAACCTTATGAAATATTGTTTTTTAAAGAAAAATCATGGTGGCATAATTAATCTGTGAGAATAAATAATACATTGTTTTAAATAGTAGGTACCATGTTTGGTTTTATTTATGGGTATCCTTATAAATCGGCTTTTATAGATTTTTGCAATTAACTGTAGTTTTACTACTAAAATAAATAAATGCTTTTAGAGTATTGATAATAAATTATTGCTTAAAAATTATTTTACCTTATATTCACCAAATACAAGCCAACCCTTTTGGTATTTAAAAACTCATCTTCCTTATCGAACCAATTTTTCAGCTTACTTTGATATATTTCTTGAAGTTTTTTGTATTTTTGTTTTCTCATATATTATTTTTGTACTACTTATTAAAACATAACTCATCTAAGTTGGTTTTTTGTACTTACATTACGATATACTAGAAATACTTTACAGAAGGTACCGTTTGCGAAACTGAAAGTTTTATGTAGAATTGCATAAGCTATGCGTCTTCGTAATGTCAACACCACTTAATTGGGTATAATGTAACGGTTTAAGGATATAGTACATACATATATCTAAAACTCTTTCTATATTTGACTCATTTATCTAACAATTTTCTCATGCTTCATTTCATGTTCTTATCACATCCATTTATAAAGGTGATAACTAACGGAAAACGATCAACTGTATCTCGGTATGGCCCTATTGTTAGGTGAAACCGTACGCCAGGGGACAATGGTTTACCAAAATACAGCTCCAAAAACATTTTTCGTCACTAAAGTATTGTAGCGACCAGTGACACAGTACGTGTGTGCGATAACAATTTGTGGCATGTACTTTTATCGCTAACATGCTTACGCCGTGAACACCGCTCACGGTACTTTTCGTGTTATCAATTTACAAGATGTAAATCATCCTCCGGCGACAAGTAACAAGTTAAATTCTGGAATAATCGAGGACTTTCTAATTATTACTCATCATTCGAGAATCGTCAGGATTTCCTTTTCGAATTGTCCAGAAAGTTCGAAAGGTGTATATAAAGTGATCATCTTTGGACCGAAGGACAGTTAGTTGAAGAAATCATCAGTGCGCGAATTAAAACCGATAATAGACCAAGTGATATAAATAAATTGTAATATAAATAAGTAATTGTTGTGATATAAATGGTAGTTCTAAGTTAGTGTTTAAGTGTTATAAATAGTGTTAACTAAATAATTGTTTAAATAAATAGTTTAACTAGAAAATTCGTTACAATTGGTGTCAGGTGTGGGGTCTGCGAATCGACCTCCAGAGAATTTTCTAGTGTAATAACAATACAAAATAAATAAAAATGCCGAAAAAATTGTTCGAGTTAAAAGTCGCCGAATTGAAAAGCGAACTCGAAGAGCGAGACGAAGATACGTCTGGTACGAAGAACATCCTACAAAAGCGGCTCGAGGAGGCTTTAATACAAGAAGGCTTCGATCCCAGCACATATGAATTCGAGGATGAACTGGAAAAGAAACTAAATGAAAATTCAAAGAAGCTGGAAGAAAAACTGGAAGAAAAATTCAATGATAATTCAAAGAATCTTGAAGAATTAAAGGAAAATCTGGAAGAAAAATTAGAAAAATTCGAAGGAAAATAGGAGGAAAAACTGAAAAAATTCGAAGAAGAAACAAGGGAAGAAATAAACAAAACGCTGGGAACTTTCGACGAAAGATTAGCCCAACTGGAAGAAATGGCTTTGAATCCAGAAAAACGAGAGACCAGTACCCAACTTACGGAAAAGAGGCATAGCGTGGCTGACGGCAAAGAAATCCCCGGCGTGAAAGAAGAACAGGTCATCTCCTCCAAAGTGCATATGAAGCTTCCTACGTTTGACGGAAAAACATCATGGACAACGTTTTTGACGCAATTCGAGGTAGCCGCAAAAGCCTACAAATGGACGTTAGAAGAGAGAGCTTCTTCACTTGCCCTTGCTCTACGAGATGGTGCTGGCGAAATTTTGAACACGTTACCACCGGAAGAATTACTAGACTACCATCGGCTAGTAAAAAGATTAGAGATGCGATACGGCCAAGCACATCTGACGGCTGTGTACCATGTGCAGTTAAAGAACCGACGACAGAAGACAGGAGAAAGTCTTCAGGAATACGAGGCGGATATCGCACGGTTAGTCCGGCTCGCCTATCCGGGTACGGCCGACGATACCCTGGAAAGATTGGCCGTCGACGCGTTTATTGACGGACTAAAAGACGACGAAATACAACAGCGGCTCCGACTGGATCGGCCGAGGACTTTGGTTGACACATTGGCCCGCGCACTGGAATACGACGTCGTCAAACAGGCGTCGCAAAGACAATGTCGAGTGCGAGAATTAAAAGAAGAGTCAGCCAGTCGGGACGATAGACTGGATAGACTGGAAGAGATGATCCGCCGAGTAACGACCAAAGTAGAAAGGAAGCCCAGACAAATCAGGTGCTGGAACTGTGGTAAGCTAGGCCACGTGAGAAGCAGCTGCAAGAGTGAGAGATCTGCTTCTCAAGAAGATAAGCCCTGCGTACAGGAAAACTAGTCAGGGTCGGCGCGGCGGGGCAAACGTCGATCCCGGAGCAAGAAGCCCCCGGTCTAGTTGCACTAACAAAAAGCATCAAAGACAGAGCTGATAGCCTTTTTCTTACGGGACACATAAATGGAAAGCGGTGTTCGTTTCTATTGGATACCGGAGCGAGCAGGACAATTATACGAGCCAACGTGATGACTACAAGTAACCGACTCAATGGAAGCTACGTACGGCCACCGGAGAGATGGTAAATGTCCATGGTGAAAGCTACGTCAAGATCCGCATAGGAAAGACCTCCTTCCGACACTGCGCTCTTGTAGCCGAAATTGAAGACAACGTCATTCTGGGCTTGGACGTGCTTCGGAAATACGACTTTTGCCTGAGTTTCCAAAGAAAAGTCGTGACCTTAAACGGAGAAGACTTCAAGCTAACTACTCAGGACACTGTAACATCTCAAGTCAAAAAGCTACAAACAAGAACGGAAGACGCGCAACGCCTACCAGAAGCCTTGATGAAATTGCGCCAGGAAGCAGGAGGCAAATGTAATCTTAACCAACGACGCCAGATAGAAGGATTACTAAAAGAATATCAAGACGTCTTTGAAGTAGAAGGTGGCAAGAAGGGACGAACCAACGCCGTCCTGCACAAAATAAATACTGGCGAAGCCCAACCCATCCGTCAGCGACCCAGGAGACTACCACTGGCCAAGAGAGAAGAAGCTGAAAACATCATAAGCGAAATGCAAAGGGACGGGGTAATAGAACCATCCACTAGCCCCTGGACATCGCCGGTAGTTCTGGTCAAGAAAAAGGATGGCTCGACACGCTTCTGTGTGGACTACCGCCAATTAAATAATGTGACGAAGAAAGACAGCTACCCATTACCACGAATCGATGACACCCTGGATACACTGTCAGGGTCGACGATATTTTCCACCTTAGACCTCAAGAGCGGATACTGGCAAGTGGCTTTGGACAGAGATGCCAAAGAGAAGACAGCGTTTTCCATTGGAACGGGGCTGTGGCAGTTCAAGGTGATGCCGTTCGGGTTGTGCAACGCACCAGCCACCTTTGAGCGACTGATGGAATCAGTCTTGGTTGGCTTAATTGGGAAGACTTGCCTGGTATACCTCGACGACATCATCGTAGTTGGGAAGGACTTCACCGACCATCTGAAAAATTTGGAGGAAGTTTTCCGAAGACTTCGTGATGTCCACCTAAAACTGAGCCCCAAGAAATGCCAGCTATTCCAAGAGACCGTCAACTACCTGGGGCATGTAGTATCCGGAGACGGCGTTTCAGTCGACCCACAGAAAATCAAGGCCGTGCAAGAGTGGCCTGTACCTGCTGACGTCCATCAAGTCAGAAGCTTCCTTGGACTCTGCACCTACTACAGACGTTTTGTTCCTGGATTTGCAAAAATCGCTAAGCCTTTGACACGACTCACAGAAGAGAGTAGACCATTTTGTTGGGAGCAAGACTGCCAAGCTGCCTTTGAACAGCTAAAGAAAACCCTCTCTGCTACACCTGTGTTGAGGTATCCTCTACCAACTCGAAAGTTTATCCTGGATACCGACGCTAGCAATATTGGAATTGGCGCGGTTCTGTCACAAATACAGAATGGTGAAGAAAAAGTGATCGGATACTTCAGCAGAACTCTATCCAAACCCGAACGGAATTACTGCGTAACCAGACGCGAATTGTTAGCCGTAGTAAAAAGTGTGGAACAGTTCTACAAATACCTCTACGGAAGAAAGTTTTTGCTACGAACTGACCATGCCGCGTTGAAATGGCTCCTGAATTTCAAAAATCCCGAGGGCCAAGTAGCCAGATGGATAGAGAAGCTGCAAGAGTACGACTTTGAAATAGAACACCGAGCGGGAAGTAGTCATAGAAACGCCGACGCCTTATCCAGAAGACCTTGCCCGGATAACTGTAAACACTGTCAACGCGTCGAGGAACACGAAGAGGTTAGGAGGATAACTATCCTGGACGAGCAGTGGCAGCCCGACAACATTAAGGCAGAACAACATTCCGACGTGCTCCTAAAAATGTTCCTGGACTGGAAGAAAGAAGGCAGAAGACCAACCTGGCAGGAAGTGGCTGCCAAGTCAACAGAAGTGAAATTGTTGTGAGCCCAATGGGATTCCATTGATGAAGAAGATGGTCTCCTGAAGCGCGTCGTTGAGAACTAAGATGGCACCGAAAGCAGACGTCAGCTAGTGATACCGAGAAGCTTGGTAAAGGAAGTCCTGCAGTGCCTCCATGACGACCCTTCAGTAGGACATTTTGGTGTAAAGAAGACCCTTGGCAAAGTACGGGAACGATTTTACTGGGTCAACTGCAAGAAGGACGTGGAAGATTGGTGTAGAAAGTGCACGACGTGCGCCGCCAGTAAGGGACCTCAGAAGCGACAGCGTGCTCCGATGCGGCAGTATAACGTTGGCAGCCCATTCGAGAGAATTGCCATAGACGTTGCCGGACCATTCCCAGAATCTGAAGATGGGAATAAGTACATCGTGGTGGCAATGGACTACTTTACAAAATGGGTTGAAGCGTACGCTCTTCCAAACCAGACGGCAACTACAGTGGCGGAAACGCTCGTGAAAGTGTTAATCAGCCGATTCGGAGCACCACTGGAGCTGCATTCCGACCAAGGACGAAATTTTGAGTCGGCCATATTCCAAGATATTTGTAAGATATTGGGCATTCATAAGACTCGAACTACAGCCCTACATCCCCAATCAGACGGCATGGTAGAACGAATGAACAGGACCATTAACAAGTACCTGTCCAAAATGGTCTCCAAACATCAGCGAGACTGGGATCGATATCTGCCATTGTTCCTTTTGGCATACCGATCTTCCATACATGAAACCACTGGACAAACACCAGCCAGGGTACTGTTCGGTCGAGAGTTGCGACTACCATGCGACTTAAAGTTCGGATGCAAACCTGGAGAAGATTACGTCAGTGAACTCCGAAGACGATTGGACGACATCCATGACGAGATACGTTCCCATATGCAGATAGCCAGTGACCGGATGAAGGACGCATATGACATTAAGGCCACTGATGGAGGATTCCATGAAGAAGATTTGGTGTGGCTTTATAATCCGAAGCGTCAAAGGGGTCTTTCGCCGAAGCTGCAACAAGATTGGGAAGGCCCGTATAAAGTTATCAAACGAATCAATGACGTAATCTACCGAATTAGACGTACTCCCAATGGAAAACCAAGAGTAGTCCACTTCAACCGACTGGCTCCATATGCTGGGGACAACCACGAAGAAGCTCGAGTTAAAGTTGTGCAGGCTCGATCGCCAGAGCCCCAGTACGAAGAATTTATGGCCGAACAGAGCTTACACCGTAAAGCCCGATTTGGAGTCACCACCGAAGTTCAGCAGGACTTATTCACCGTCCCGAAGGAATTCTCGCTGGCCCATTGTGTGGCAAGGGATTTGGACATGAGCCGTGGGATTGCCACGGTCTTTCGGAAGAAGTTTGGGCGACTACCGATGTTACTCGACCAGGCCAAAGATGGAAGAAACGTATTGCAGTTACTCGATGGGACCCAATCCATCTTCTATCTAGTCACCAAAAGCAAGTCGTCGGAGAAGCCTACCTACCACTCCTTATGGGACTCCCTGATAGAACTAAGAGAGCAATTGCTACACGCTAACATCCTGAAGCTAGCAATACCGAGGATCGGATGTGGACTCGATGGGCTGGATTGGAGGGTGGTCAGAAACATGCTGGAGGTTTTGTTCCGATACACTGGTATAGAAATCTTGGTGTGCGTCGGAAATCCACGACGAGGACCGTCACCATTGAAGACCGTTGACTGCCATTTCCACCTGACAACCGGATGCCGAAGCGGATCCACCTGCAAGTATCGGCATGATCCTCTGAAGGAACGGCAGAATGTGATCCGGGACGAATCACCCTTAAGGAGGGGGTAGTGTAGCGACCAGTGACACAGTACGTGTGTGCGATAACAATTTGTGGCATGTACTTTTATCGCTAACATGCTTAAGCCGTAAACACCGCTCACGGTACTTTTCGTGTTATCAATTTACAAGATGTAAATCATTCTCCGGCGACAAGTAACAAGTTAAATTCTGGAATAATCGAGGACTTTCTAATTATTACTCATCATTCGAGAATCGTCAGGATTTCCTCTTCGAATTGTCCAGAAAGTTCGAAAGGTGTATATAAAGTGATCATCTTTGGACCGAAGGACAGTTAGTTGAAGAAATCATCAGTGCGCGAATTAAAACCGATAATAGACCAAGTGATATAAATAAATTGTAATATAAATAAGTGATTGTTGTGATATAAATGGTAGTTCTAAGTTAGTGTTTAAGTGTTATAAATAGTGTTAAATAAATAATTGTTTAAATAAAAAGTTTAACTAGAAAATTCGTTACAGTATCTATTTTCAGAGAAAATTCATTCTCGTTGTCGTTTTTGCAGGAAAAAAGAATAAACTTAGCTAAATTGCTGTGGTGGCAAATGAAACCCAAAATGTTATATTTTGCATGCAATCTGCTAGGGAAATATAAAAAGTAAGTTTACCATATCATTTACTTTGCTCAAATTTCCACCTCAATTCCTTCAACTTTTACTATAAAACTGATGCTTCTAGAGTAAAATACGTTGATAAGCAATATATTAAGGTAACAGTCACATAGTTGCTATAACCAATTTAAATTTTCAAGTATGAACTCTAAATCAACCATTATCACTCATTAACGTACTTAGAAAGGACAATGAAGATATAATGTGGGTCTTGTTTGAGACGGTGAGTCCACAATATTAGGAAGGAATATAATGGGTTACAAAGGAGGTGATTGCGGATTTAGTAGACATAACTTAACAAAGACTTAGTACGACAGGATTATAGAGGAACTGATTAAGTATGGTAACGAATTTTCTAGTTAAACTATTTATTTAAATAATTATTTATTTAACACTATTTATAACACTTTATTTATATCACTTTGTCTATTATCGGTTTTAATTCGCGCACTGATGCTTTCTTACAACTTCTGTTTTTCGGTCCAAAGATGATCACTATATATACACCTTTCGAACTTTCTAGACAGGAACTCGAAGAAATCCTGAGTATTCCCGAATGATGAGTAATAATTAGAAAGTCCTCGATTATTCCAGAATTGAACTTGTTACTTGTCGCCGGAGAATGATTTACATCTTGTAAGTTGATAACACGAAAAGTACCGTATGCGGTGTCTACGCCGTAAGCATGTTAGCGATAACAAGTACATGCCACAATTTGTTATCGCACACACGTACTGTGTCACTGGTCGCTACACTACCCCCTCCTTAAGGGTGATTCGTCCCGAATCACATTCTACCGTTCCTTCAGGGGATCATGCCGGTACTTGCAGGTGGATCCGCTTCGGCATCCGGTTGTCAGGTGGAAATGGCAGTCAACGGTCTTCAATGGTGACGGTCCTCGTCGTGGATTTCCGGTGCACACTAAGATTTCTATTCCAGTGTATCGGAACAAAACCTCCAGCATGTTCCTGACCACCCTCCAATCCAGCCCATCGAGTCCACATCCGATCCTCGGTATTGCTAGCTTCAGGATGTTAGCGTGCAGCAATTGCTCTCTTAGTTCTATAAGGGAGTCCCATAAGGAGTGGTAGGTAGGCTTCTCCGACGACTTGCTTTTGGTGACTAGATAGAAGATGGATTGGGTCCCATCGAGTAACTGCAATACTTTTCTTCCATCTTTGACCTGGTCGAGTAACATCGGTAGTCGCCCAAACTTCTTCCGAAAGACCGTGGCAATCCCACGGCTCATGTCCCAATCCCTTGCCACACAATGGGCCAGCGAGTATTCCTTCGGGACGGTGAATAAGTCCTGCTGAACTTCGGTGGTGACTCCAAATCGGGCTTTACGGTGTAAGCTCTGTTCGGCCATCAATTCTTCGTACTAACTCGAGCTTCCTCGTGGTTGTCCCCAGCATATGGAGCCAGTCGGTTGAAGTGGACTACTCTTGGTTTCCCATTGGGAGTACGTCTAATTCGGTAGATTACATCATTGATTCGTTTGATAACTTTATACGGGCCTTCCCAATCTTGTTGCAGCTTCGGCGAGAGATCCCTTTGACGCTTGGGATTATAAAGCCACGCCAAATCTCCTTCCTGAAATCCTCCATCAGTGGCCTTAATGTCATATGCGTCCTTCATCCGGTCATTGGCTATCTGCATATGGGAGCGTATATCGTCATGGAGGTCGTCTAATCGTCTTCTGAGTTCACTGACGTAATCTTCCCAGTCTCGCTGATGTTTGGAGACCATTTTGGACAGGTACTTGTTAATGGTCCTGTTCATTCGTTCTACCATGCCGTCTGATTGGGGATGTAGGGCTGTAGTACGAGTTTTGTGAATGCCCAATATCTTACAGATGTCCTGAAATATGGCCGACTCGAAATTTCGTCCTTGGTCGGAATGCAGCTCCAGTGGTGCTCCGAATCGGCTGATTAACTCTTTCACGAGCGTTTCCGCCACTGTAGTGGCCGTCTGGTTTGGAAGGGCGTACGCTTCAACCCATTTCGTAAAGTAGTCCATTGCCACTATGATGTACTTATTCCCATCTTCAGATTCTGGGAATAATCCGGCAACATCTATGGCAATTCTCTCAAATGGGCTGCCGACGTTATACTGCCGCATCGGAGCACGTTGTCGCTTCTGAGGTCCCTTACTGACGGCGCACGTCACACACTTTCTGCACCAGTCTTCCACGTCCTTCTTGCAGTTGACCCAGTAAAATCGTTCTCGCACTTTGCAAAGGGTTTTCTTTACGCCAAAATGTCCTCCCGAAGGGTCATCATTGCGGCACTGCAAAACTTCTTTTACCAAACTTCTCGGTATCATCAGCTGACGTCTGCTTTCTGTGCCATCTTGATTCTCAACGACGCGCTTCAGGAGACCATCTTCTTCTTCAATGGAATCCCATTGAGCCCACAACGATTTTACTTCTGTTGACTTGGCAGCTACTTCCTGCCAGGTTGGTCTTCTGCCTTCTTTCTTCCAGTCCAGGAACATGTTTAGGAGTGCGTCAGAATGTTGTTCTGCCTTAATATTGTCGGGCTGCCATTGTTCGTCCAGGATAATAACCCTTCTAATCTCTTCATGTTCCTCGACGCGTTGACGGTGTTTACAATTGTCCGGGCAAGGTCTTCTGGATAAGGCGTCGGCGTTTTTATGGCTACTTCCCGCTCGGTGTTCTATGTCCAAGTCGTACTCTTGCAGCTTCTCTATCCATCTGGCTACTTGGCCCTCGGGGTTCTTAAAATTCAGCAGCCATTTCAACGCGGCATGGTCGGTTCGTAGCAAGAACTTTCTGCCGTAGAGGTATTTGTAGAAATGCTCTGCGCTTTTTACTACAGCTAACAATTCGCGCCTGGTTACGCAGTAATTCCGTTCTGGTTTGGATAGAGTTCTGCTGAAGTAGCCGATCACTTTTTCTTCACCATTCTGTATTTGTGACAGCACCGCGCCAATTCCAATGTTACTAGCGTCGGTGTCCAGGACAAACTTTCCGGTTGGTAGGGGATAGCTCAATGCAGGTGTAGACGAGAGGGTTTTCTTTAGTTCTTCAAAGGCAGCTTGGCAGTCTCGCTCCCAACAAAATGATCTACTCTCTTCTGTGAGTCGAGTCAGAGGCTTAGCAATTTTAGCAAATCCGGGAACAAAACGTCTATAGTAGGTGCAGAGCCCAAGAAAGCTTCTGACTTGATGAACGTCAGCAGGTACAGGCCACTCTTGCACGACCCTGATTTTCTGTGGGTCGACTGAATCGCCGTCTCCGGATACTACATGCCCCAGGTAGTTGACGGTCTCTTGGAAAAGCTGACATTTCTTGGGGCTCAGTTTTAAGTGGACATCACGAAGTCTTCGGAAAACTTCCTCCAAATTTTTCAGATGGTCGTTGAAGTCCTTCCCGACTACGATGATGTCGTGGAGGTATACCAGGCAAGTCTTCCCAATTAAGCCCACCAAGACTGTTTCCATCAGTCGCTCAAAGGTGGCTGGTGCGTTGCACAACCCGAACGGCATCACCTTGAACTGCCACAGCCCCGTTCCAATGGAAAACGCTGTCTTTTCTTTGGCATCTCTGTCCAAAGCCACTTGCCTGTATCCGCTCTTGAGGTCTAAGGTGGAAAATATCGTCGACCCTGCCAGAGTGTCCAGGGTGTCATCGATTCGTGGTAAGGGGTAGCTGTCTTTTTTCGTCACATTGTTTAATTGGCGGTAGTCCACACAGAAGCGTGTCGAGCCATCCTTTTTCTTGACCAGGACTACCGGCGATGTCCAGGGGCTAGTGGATGGTTCTATTACCCCGTCCCTGTGCATTTCGCTTATGATGTTTTCAGCTTCTTCTCTCTTGGCCAGTGGTAGTCTCCTGGGTCGCTGACGGATGGGTTGGGCTTCGCCAGTATTTATTTTGTGCAGGACGGCGTTGGTTCGTCCCTTCTTGCCACCGTCTACTTCAAAGACGTCTTGGTATTCTTTTAGTAATCTTTTTATTTGTCGTCGTTGGTTGGGATTACATTTGCCACCTGCTTCCTGCCACAATTTCGACAAGCCTTCTGGTAGGTGTCGCGTGTCATCCATTGATGTTTTAAATTTTCTGACTTGAGATGTTACGGTGTCCTGAGTAGTTAGCCTGAGCTCTTCTCCGTTTAAGGTTACGACTTTTCTTTGGAAACTCAGGCAAAGGTCGTACTTTCGAAGCACGTCCAAGCCCAGAATGACGTTGTCTTCAATTTCGGCCACAAGCACGCAGTGTCGGAAGGAGGTCTTTCCTATGTGGATCTTGACGTAGCTTTCACCATGGACATTTACCATTTCCCCGGTGGCCGTGCGTAGCTTCCTTTGGGTCGGTTGAAGCTTAGTTGTAGTCATCACGTTGGCTTGTATAATTGTCCTGCTTGCTCCGGTATCCAATAGGAACGAACACCGCTTCCCATTTATGTGTCCCGTAAGAAAAAGGCTGTCAGCTCTGTCTTTCATGGTTTTTGTCAGTGCAACTAGACCGGGGGTTTCTTGCTCCGGTATCGACGTTTGCCCCGCCGCGCCGACCCTGAGTAGTTTTCCTATATGCGGGGCTTATCTTCTTGAGGAGCAGATCTTTCGCTCTTGCAGCTGCTTCTCACGTGGCCTAACTTTCCACAGTTCCAGCACCTGACTTGTCTGGGCATCCTTTCAATTTTAGTCGTTACTCGGCGGATCATCTCTTCCAGTCTATCGTCCCGACCGGTTGACTCTTCTTTTAATTCTCGCACTCGACACTGTCGTTGCGACGCCTGTTTGACGACGTCGTATTCCAGTGCGCGGGCCAATGTGTCAACCATAGTCCTCGGCCGGTCCTGTCGGAGTCGCTGTTGTATTTCGTCGTGTTTTAGTCCGTCAATAAACGCGTCGACGGCCAATCTTTCCAGGGTATCATCGGCCGTACCCGGATAGGCGAGCCGGACTAACCGTGCGATATCTGCCTCGTATTCCTGAAGACTTTCTCCTGTCTTCTGTCGTCGTTTCTTTAACTGCACATGGTACGCAGCCGTAAGATGTGCTTGGCCGTATCGCATCTCTAATCTTTTTACTAGCCGATGGTAGTCTAGTAATTCTTCCGGTGGTTACGTGTTCATAATTTCGCCAGCACCATCACGCCGAGCAAGGGCAACTGAAGAAGCTCTCTCTTCTAACGTCCATTTGTAGGCTTTTGCAGCCACCTCGAATTGCGTCAGAAACGTGGTCCATGATGTTTTACCGTTAAACGTAGGTAGCTTCATATGCACCTTGGATGAGATTATTTGGTCTTCTTTCACGTCGGTGATTTCCTTGCTGTCAGCCACGCTATGCCTCTTTTTCGTAAGTTGGTGACTGGTCTCTTGTTTTTCCAGATTCAGAACCATTTCTTCCAGCTGGGCTACTCTTTCGTCGAAAGTCCCCAGCTTTTTGTTTATTTCTTCTTGTTCAACCTTTGCTCCTTTTAATTCTTCTCTTGTTTCTGCTTCGAATTTTTCCAGTTTTTCTTTCTTCCTTCGAATTTTTCTAATTGTTCCTCCAGGACTTTTGAATTTTCCTTTAATTTATCTTTAAGGTTATCATTTACTTTCTCTTCAAGGTTCTTTATTTAATTTTTCTTCCAGATTCCTTGAATTTATGTTTAATTTTTCTTCTAGATTCTTTGAATTTTCATTAAATTTCTTTTCCAGTTCATTCTCGAATTCATAAGAACTGGGATCTAAGCCTTCTTGTATTAAAGCCTCCTCGAGCCGCTTCTGTAGGATGTTTTTCGTACCGGACGTATCTTGGTCTCGCTCTTCGAGTTCGCTTTTCAATTCGGCGACTTTTAACTCGAACAATTTTTTCGGCATTTTTATTTATTTTGTATTTTTATTGTACTAGAAAATTCTCTAGAGATCGATTCGCAGACCCCACACCTGACACCAATTGTAACGAATTTTCTAGTTAAACTATTTATTTAAATAATTATTTATTTAACACTATTTATAACAGTTAAACACTAACTTAGAACTACCATTTATATCACAACAATTCACTTATTTATATAACAATTTATTTATATCACTTTGTCTATTATCGGTTTTAATTCGCGCACTGATGCTTTCTTACAACTTCTGTTTTTCGGTCCAAAGATAATCACTATATATACACCTTTCGAACTTTCTAGACAGGAACTCGAAGAAATCCTGAGTATTCCCGAATGATGAGTAATAATTAGAAAGTCCTCGATTATTCCAGAATTGAACTTGTTACTTGTCGCCGGAGAATGATTTACATCTTGTAAGTTGATAACACGAAAAGTACCGTGTGCGGTGTCTACGCCGTAAGCATGTTAGCGATAACAAGTACATGCCACAATTTGTTATCGCACACACGTACTGTGTCACTGGTCGCTACAGTATCATGTCACGACACTAACATGCCATATATCTATCTTTTTATTAAGTACATTTGAAAGTAGAAATAAATCCAATCAGCAGTTATTTATTTTTGTTTAGTTATTAGTATATTGCAGCATTTATTAGTGTTGTGTTAGTATATCACTATTATTGTATTGTAGTTTGAATATTGCCGTTTATATATTATATTATAAAATAAACATTTTCCTGTTAAATGTTATTGTTTTCATTCCTTATGGACCAAACGGCCTGAAAAATTAGTATAGTAGGAAGTGAACTATACGGCATTTGTGTACATGGTCAATATACAATAATAATGAGCCTTTTTAAGTAAATACATTCATAAAAAATATGTGTTCGTACTAGGGATCTATATTTACACTTTCGTCAACAATGTCTCTTACAAATAATAATATGTACTTTCTAATAGTTGCCTATATTGTAATATTTAACCATCATTCAGGACTATTAGTCCGGTCAATTTAGACATTCGAAGCTACATACATTCCCACCAAGCTGAAAATCAGTAAAATTGTTTAAAATATGATTAAAAATAAAATTTGAAAGTTCCCCATCTTTTCTCTGTATGGAAAAAAAATTATTCAAGGTCAAAGGTCAAAAAAATGAGTTTCGCGATTTTCAGCAAAACGGCAAGTTTTATCATAAAAATACTTCAGACAAAAATTGTAGATCATAAAATTATCTATAAAATATGTATCGATATTTTTATTCCTGAGAGCCACCGTTTCTGAGATATCAGGTAAAATGAAACCCAGTCTCTTATTTTATACGCCAGTGTAACCTCGAGACAACATCTGTCTCCTGTTCAATTGTATGCGTGGCTAGGGTCCTATACCTACCTGCTTTATGTTAGTGTGCCCAATAAATGAAATACCGTTAGTCTCAGAGTTGCCAGATAAGGGGATTTTTTTTCCTTTGGGGTATTTTTTAGGGATATACTTTTCAGGGGAATTCTTCTGGGGAAAAATTTTCCTTTACAATATTTTTTCTATTTGCACTAATTATTTTCTAGTTCATGGGGATTTATTTGTCACATAGCTTATTTTAGGGTATTTTAGATACATATTTTATAGATAATTTTATGATCTACAATTTTTGTCTGGGGTAATTTTATGATAACACTGCTGAAAATCGCGAAAAACTCATTTTTTTGACTTTTAACCTTGAATAAATTTTTTTCCTTACGGGGGAAAGATGGGGAACTTTCAAATTTTATTTTTAATTATATTTTAAACAATCTCACTGATTTTCAGCTTGGTGGGAATTTATGTAGCTTTACCATTATTTTTTGGTCTAATTTGACCGGACTATATTCTGCTAATTGTTAAGTTGTCGTGCAAAAGTTTAAACAAAGCTTGAATGGCAAAAATTATCAAAAAATAAAATATAATAAATATTTTATAAAAAGTTGTTCGGAAAGTATAAGAGCATGGCAATATGAAATTTTTAATTAACAGTAATTGCAATATATTGCAGAAATGGTTTCTTACAATTCAGTTATTCGTAGGCATTATTTAAGGTTTAAAGTAATAATCATTCTACATTTCTACTTCAGTAAAATTTCTTTGTATACTCTAGAAATGCTTGATTCCCAAGTATATTCGGAAATCCATATAATACACCTAATAGGTGTCTAGCTACCTACATATACATATATAAGGATAGCGCTAGCTCTAAATTTTTCAAAACTAGAACTGCAAGACAAATTGAAGTAAACCTAGACTCTTTCTGGATACTTTTTAAATTGCATCCATCCGTTGCAACGTTGGATGATAAATATAAAGGGTTACAGTGACAAATGTATAATGCTTTTACACAAATATCGCACATACATCTTACGGTGAATATTTACTAGCAAAAGTGAATTACATTTAAATAGCAACAAAATACGTTCGCATACGAATTTTTTATTACCTAGAATACGAATTTTTAGACTTGAACAGTTTTCTAAATATTACTGCATAAATATAGTCTAGATGGAAGATAACAAAATGTAAAGTTTATTGAAAAACTATAAACACAAATTTTATAAATATAAATTGCGGTCAACGTTATTTTACGATTAGATAAAGTACAGCCATTGTAACTGGTGTATAATATAAAGCTAGGACTAATGTATTGTCAGCTATTGGTATGATTTGTGTGCTAAATGAAGTATTTCTGGTAGTAACTTGATATTAAGTGAACTTCTTATATGGTCAGTGATTTATCAAAGCTATAAGTATATGACTTGTTGCACGAAAATAAAAATATGTAAGTTTAATATAAAGATTTATCCACTTGCTAACCAGATCGGGAAAAATTAAAATCGGCGATTTTCAGTGTTTGTGTCGCTTGAAGATGAGTTGCTCTTCGTGTTGGTCTATTTCTCATCCTTTCTATAGTACGAAACGTATCTTTTACCGAATTACTAATAATAGGAGAAAACGGTACCATAATACTGATAGATAAGCAATTACCTTTTCAGGATGATTGTATAAAACTTTAGTCTAAGACGTCGTCGCGGGATCATCGCTTACAAATCGGTACTACATACAAAAAAAATGAAAACGAATCTTTTAAATCGTTAGTAGGTAGGCTAGGCCGATAGGGGTAGAGGTGTCTATTAAACAAAATCGTATGATCTATAAATAATCTTAGATATTAATGTCAAGATCTACTTAGAAGTCACCTCCGAACTCAACAGCGTTTCTAGAGAAAATTTTTTATTTGCCTGGAAAAACATTTGCGATAGAAGTTTAAAAGGGATACCCTATATAACATTTATTTCATTTGACCATAAGGTTTATTAAAAACGTTTTGATGCTGGTATAATTTGTACTGTATAGCGTATCATGAGAATTAATTTTTCGCCGTTAAATATCCCTTTCTAATCAAAATGTGGATTATTCGCTAAACGATAAAGTAATTTTAAAAAATACCTAAATATTTCTATCAACTTTTGACTAATTTCTGCAGCTCATAACTTTCTTCTTTCTAAATTAGAGTACATATTGGTACATTATGTATATAAGAGTACCGTACGACTCTTTCGTGAGTCAACCGGAAGCCTACGTTATGTATTTCCCACTACACCGGTCTTGGCATAATTTGTTATCGTTCTGAAAACAAAAAAGATGTATTTCATTTGCAAGCAGTAATATTGTCATTCAGAGAGATTTCCGCAGCCAGTAGACGGATATGAAATTGCAATCATTCAACCAACCGGAATAGAATACACATTGTTTTTAATTTAGTGTTGCAATTCAGATGTAATTTAGAAACGGCTTATGATATGAATTGCTTACAAATGGCCATAATTTACTACTGGAAGTTGAGAGAACTTTTATACGCTATTGCAGTTCGCCTACAAACTGTTAGAATATCATATCATCATTTGTAAAAATTAAGTTTGCTGAAATAGTCGTTTAGTTAACTTCACTATTTGCTTTATTTCCTCATTTTTAAGGTATTATTCTATGAATTTAAGTCAAGTTGGAGACAAAAGTGATTTTATTTTTCCCAGCCTTCAACTGATGTTTTATCATTTAGTACAACATTCTTTTCATAGCTACAAAAGATTAAATTATATTAATAATAGTGTAATATGGTATAAAAGTAACGATTCTCTACAAAAATAAAATAGAAACGATAAAAATATTACAAAAACAATTCACTGCACATATTGTATTTGAAAAAAAAAATCGGAAACAGCTTTGATCAATCGGTCATTATTAGAATTGAAATTTAAATAACTTCTAGGTGTACAATTATTGTGGACGCTTTAACTTAACAACAGGAAAAGTAAGTTAACAAAAGCGGACTATTGATTCATTATTGCTTTTTTGGTTATTGACCATATTGTTTATTATTGTGATCGTTGCATTAAATTCTGATCAGTATTGTTACGTAATTTACAAAATCACGTATTTTTCTCTCAACACTTTTATTAAATTAGCTCTATAACAACAACGATTTAATAACTATTTCCTCCTATTACCTCCACTCAATTTTCGCAGTCGGCGCTTGTCAACTTCAGAATGACACATCTGTCACACTGCTTCCCCTCTAGCACTGATCGTCCCGATCAGTTTCTTCCACTGTGTATGGAGCCAACCGGTCGAGGTGTACAACTTTCATCTTCAATTTGGGGCCTCGTTGTATCCTGTAGACGACATCGTTTATCCGGGTAATCACATTGTACGGGCCCTCCCAATTCCGTTGTAATTTTGGGCACCTTCCTTTCTTGCGAACTGGGTTATAGAGCCATACACGGTCGCCCTCCCTGAATCCAGTGGAATTCGCTCGCTGATCGTAGCGGGTCTCCATCCGGTCACTTCCGAATTTTATTCTTGTTCTGACGGCTTTATGGATGGTGTTAAGCCGCTCGCGTAGTTTAGACACATAATCGTCCGTGGACAGCGAAGAATCTTCAGGTCGACCAAACATTAGATCAGCAGGTAGTCTCAGTTCTTTCCCGAATAGCACGCAGGAAGGTGTCTGTCCGGTGGTCTCGTGTATGGATGTCCTATAGGCCAGAAGGAATAAGGGAATGTGGCGATCCCAGTCGGCCTGATGATCGTTCACGTTGTTTTCTATAGTCGCATTAAATCGCTCTACCATGCCATCAGACCGAGGATGCAGCGGAGTCGTTTTAGTTTTCCTTATTCCCATCAATTCACATATTCGTTGGAATATTTCTGATTCAAAATTTCGGCCCTGGTCAGTGTGAATCTCCATAGGAACTCCATATCGGCTGATCCAGTTGTTTATTATTGCCTCCGCCACAGTGGTAGCATCCTGGTTGGAGATTGCATAGGCTTCCGGCCACTTGCTGAAGTAATCCATCACAACCAGAATGTAGCGGTTGCCATCTTCAGTTCGTGGAAAGGGACCAGCGATATCCATGGCTATTCTTTCGATTGGTGCTCCGACGTTATACTGGTGCATCTTTCCTCGTGTCCTGGTTCTCGGACCTTTGTTGGAAGCACATACTTCGCATTTTCTACACCAATCTTCCACATCAAATCTAGCGTTCACCCAGTAATACCGTTCACGTTTTTTCTCTAATGTCTTCTTCACTCCAAAATGTCCACCTCCAGTCCCAGCATGCAGCTCTTTTATTAATTCTTTCGTCTTTTTCTTGGGCAACACAACTTGTAGGCGCTTCTTGGTCCCGCCTGGACTTTCCCAGATTCTTTTAAGGACTCCATTCTCGAACTTTCAGGAATACCATTGGGCCCAATAACATTTCGTAGCGGTACTCAGGGGGCTTACGTCCGCCCACGTTGGTCGAGATTCTCCTGCCTTTCCCTTTAATTTCACGATGGGTCTTAGGTCATCATCGGTTCGCTGTTCCTCAATCAACACTGTGTCTTCCCAATTCTCTTGTCTCTCCACGGTGGTATGTAGGCATGGAACTTGTTCTAACCCTTCTTTTCGTTCCACAGAAGAACAATGTTTGCAATTCCGTGGGCATGGTCGTCTTTATAAGGCGTCGGCATTACCATGGTGTTTTCCTGGCCGATGTTCAATTTTGAAATTGTACTCTTGTAAACGCTGTAACCATCTGGCCACCTGTCCTTCAGGGTTTCGGATTTGCAATAACCATTTAAGAGAAGAGTGGTCAGTTCTCAGCAGGAATTCTCGCCCATATAGATATTTGTGGAGATATTCTATAGTTTTAACCGCGGCCAATAGTTCTCGGCGGGCCACACAATAGTTCTTCTCGGGCTTTGACAGTGTCTTGCTAAAATATGCGATTACTCTTTCTTTACCGTCTTGAACTTGGAAAGAACCCCTCGAATACCCACATTGCTCGCATCGGTGTCGACAATGAATGGTTTTCCAAATTCGGGATAAGTCAAAATCGGGGTGTTAGACAACTTATTTTTCAGAACTTGGAAAGCTTCTTGACAGGTTTTCGTCCAATCAAAAGGCACTCCATTCTCGGTAAGTCTGTGCAAGGGGCGAGCCACATCCGCAAATCCCTTCACGAATCTTCTATAGTACGAACATAGTCACAAGAAACTTCTCAATTCATGCTGATTCGTTGGTTGCGGCCAATTGCGAACTGCCTCGGTCTTGTGAGGATCTGTACCAACGGCTTTACTTGATATGACATGGCCTAGGTATTTCACTTCAGTTCTAAACAACGCACACTTTTTGGGATTTAATTTTAGTTTTGCTGCTGTGAATTTCTGAAGTACTCTGCTTAGATTGGCGAGATGGTCTTCAAACGTCCGCCCAAACACAATGGCGTCATCCAAATAGACCAAGCAGATTTCCCAACTCAATCCTTGTAAAATGGTCTCCATTAATCTTTCAAAGGTATCTGGTGCGTTGCATAGACCGAAGGGCATTACATTGAATTGCCAGAGACCGTTCCCAGTGGTAAACGCGGTCTTTTCCTCGTCTTCAGGATGTACTTCGACTTGCCAATATCCGCTCTTTAAGTCCAACGTCGAGAACCATTTAATTTCACTCGACAAACAATCTAACGTGTCGTCGATTCGTGGCAATGGATAGCTGTCCTTATGTGTTACTTCGTTTAATCGTCGATAGTCAACACAGAATCTCGTTGATCCGTCCTTCTTGCTTACCAAAACGATAGGGGAGGTCCATGGACTTTTCGATGGTTCTATTATCCCTTTCTCGCGCATGTCCTTGATCAATGAATCGACTTCTTCTCGTTTGGCCCATGGTACTCGTCTGGGTGGCTGTTTTATTGGTCTTGCATTTCCTGTGTTGATTCGGTGGAACGCTAAATTGGTTCTTCCATAATCGGTGTCATCAATCGCAAAGACGTTCTTGTAACTTTGAACTAGGTGTTCTAGCTTTCGAGTGTAATGCTTCTGGCAGCTTCCCGTTTTCTTCCCTCTGTTCTTTAATTTGGTCCAAATGATTGATGGTGGTGACTGGTTCTAATGTCCCTATTGATGTTCCTTTGGTAAGTTTTTGTTCAAAGCCTTTCAGATTGACAACTCTCACTGGAATCGTGGTCGAGCCGGTTTGTACCACAGTTCTTCCGACAATAATAGCCTTCTGCCTCAATTCTTCATTGTCTTGCTCTGTGACCCCCAGTGATTTCATAAGGGACATTGTCCTCTATTGTAATTCGGGCAACAGCTTCGGAGTGTCCCGGTAAAACTTGATCTTCAGCAACGATGACCCGTAGTGTTCGCTGATCAGTCTAATTTCTTTGTAGTGGCAGTTCTTGATCTCCTATTCGTAAACATTTTGTGCCCATGTCTAGCTGGGTTTGGTGTCTTTCCATGAAGTCCAGTCCCAAAATGATGTCGTCGGTGATATCGGCCACCAGCACTTGTTGGTACAGGCTTGCGTCTCCAAGACCGATCACCACTTCGCATTCTCCATGAAACGATGTTGTTTCCCCTGTCGCAGTTGTTAAGACAGCATTTATGGTTAGCGGCCGAATCCTCCATTTAGCAATTATTCGAGGGTTAACTATCGTTCTTGATGCGCCAGTATCCACTATCAGTTTTAATTTCCTGCCGTCCACACAACCATCCACAGTAAGTGAATAACCAGTGGTTGTTTTCGATACGGAGATGATGATTGGGGCTTGGGGACGCAAAGCCGACCTTCGCCCCGTAAGGCCGGCTATTCTTAGTTTCCCTGCTTGTTTCCTTCGGCGGCTGACTCCACCGACAAACATTTGGGTGGACAGCTGGTCTGTAAAGTCTTGTGGGGCACTAGGATAAGCCAACCGCACAAGCCTTTTGACGTCCGCTTCAAATTGTTGAAGGCTTTCGCTGCTACGTTGATATCGACTTTTTAACTGGGCCTGATACATTTGTTGTAGATGTTTATCACCGTAGCGCATCTCCAATCGGTCCACCAGAATCTTAAAATCGTTTTGCTGCATTTCTGGTATACCTTGCAGAACGTCTAGAGCTTCCCCACGTAGCGCTATGATTAGGGCAGCGGCTTTCTCCATCTCATTCCACTCATTTGCCTTGGCAGCAGCGTCGAATTGGTTAAGATACACTGACCAAGAGACTTTCCCATCGAATGTTGGTGGTTTTATTCTCGACATCCTTACACTTCCTTCTTCGCTTTTGTTTAGTTTTGGGTACTCTTGAACGTTCAAATTGGCCTTCATTTTGTCTAATTCCTTTTGAAACTTTTTGTGCACAGCATTAAACTCCTCTTGAACTTCTGCTCTTACTTCCTTTATCTCTTCTTGAACTCCTTGGACTTCTACTCTTACTTCCTTTAATTCTTCATGAACTTCTTCTCTTACTTCCTTTAATTCTTCTTGTACCTCTACTCTTACTTCTTTTAACTGTTCTTTCAATCCTTCTTGCTCCATTTTTATTGTTCTCATATCTTCGATCAGTTTTTCTTGGCCTGCTTTAATTTCTTCATTGCCTGCTCTAATTTATTCCTTCATTCCTTCCTGGCCTGCCTTCATTTCATCTTTGCCTGCTTTAATTTCTTCCTTCATTTTTTCCTGGCCTGCCTTCATTTCTTTCTTCACTTCTTCCTGGCCTGCCTTTATTTCTTCCTGGCCTGCTTTCATTTCTTTATGCATTTCCATCAAAAATTTCATCTGCTTCTCCATTTTTGCTGCTTGACTTCTTGTTACTGGCATAAATCCTTACTCCTGACACCCATTGTTACGTAATTTACAAAATAACGTATTTTTCTCTCAACACTTTTATTAAATTAGCTCTATAACAACAACGATTTAATAACTATTTCGATAACAGCAACAACTCTATAACTATTTCGCTTGTCAATCGCTTTTCTTCTCTTCTCGCTTATATCTGTCACTCTCTTCTATCAACTACTGTCAAACTCTCCAACGCTGTTCCTTATATAGTATTATGGACGTTTCTAGGCAACTCTCGAAACGTCCAGCAACTCTCGTACTTTCTGGAACGCGTCATAGGTTACCTCCACTCAATTTTCGCAGTATGCGCTTGTCAACGTCAGAATGACACATCTGTCACAGTATTTTTTTCCGTTACTGAATATGACGAGAGTTTAGTTTATATCCATAAACCCTGTTTTTTTAATTGTCCAATATGGTGGCGTATTTATTGAGGGTTAGTTCTAGTTTTACTATTTGTACAGTTTTCATAGCTTCATAATAGTTTTTTGATTCATTAATATATATTTATCATAGACAGATAGTGCTGGATGTAATAATAGCACATAATCCAATTTTGTACAATTTAAATAACAGAAAAATTTAGTAATTAAATTGATTACCCCAAATAGTAACACAACAACTTCATGATAAAAAAGAAATAAGTAACTTATTTAGTAAAATGTATCATTTAGGTAATTATAATGTATTTTTTAACAGTTTAAGTAAAGAAATTGATTAGTAATTTAAGATTAAGTTTATATGCTGGCTATACCATTGGCTTTATTAATATGGAGTTTTAGATATATAATAGGTACTATCTTTATCAGGAACTTTCCCATCCATTTTATATATGCCAGAGTTGGTTGGCTCCGAAGGTGTTTACAACCATTCTGAAATACACGACAATAATTACCTATTCCTAACATTCTGTTTGTATGCGATTTAGAAGTACATTTACTTCGTTGGAAATGGTTCAGTTGAATCAGTAGAAAACAAAGTTGTTTGATTTTGGTGTATTACAGTATAAAAGTTCAATATTGTTTAGATCTTAAACCACAGAATCAATATAACTTTCTCTATCAAAAGAATTTGGAAATTAAAAAGGGTTTGTCCAGTAATTGCAATTTAGTTTAATTTATTCAATAATCTCATTCAGTTAACAACAGCACACAACGTTATTATTACAACTCCAACCAAAGAAGTACGCAAACGGAAAATTTGACGAAGACTGAAATATACAACATGAAGTTTTTAGGGCATCAACCGAATGTTTGTTGCAAAATGTTTTGCAAGGTTAGCGAATGTCAACTTAGCCTCCTTTTAACTATTTTTTGCATTTTCCAAATTGATCACATAATTCTGCATTATTGGGTTGTTTAAAAGAAACGCACAAAATTAATATCTTCTGTACGAATTATTTTTAAGAAAAACGCCGAAACACAGGAATTGGCTTGAATCCTACTATTTTTTTATATGAAATGGTTTTCTTGATGGATTTGACTGAAATGAGCAGACCTCTACTTTGTTGACAGTATCGGATTGATCAGCAATTTAAATCAATTCAGCGTTTTTCGATAGAATTACTCCCACAAAAGAGGATAAGTTCGGCAATGCAATGAAAAAGCAATAAGAAGCTATATAAAAGAATCAATTTCCACCAATTAGTGGAAGTGTTCAAGTGTTTAGCTACGTTAGCCAAATTTTGCTTATTTTGGTTTCTAGACTCATTTATAAAAAGAAATAGGAATACTGTGAGGGCTTTCCTTAAAACGTAAGGATTAAATTATTCTTCAAAATATTTCTTCAAACTTAATAATCGTAATTGCTATATCAGCTGTAAATTATTTTATAATAATAATAATAATTATAGGCATGGTTGTGGCCTTATCTCTCCATATGCTAAGTAAGCAAAGGAAAATTAAAGTTCTCCTCACATACTCCTATTTACTACGTAATACTCGAATGTCTTCTTAAGAATAAGAAGAATCTAGCGATAAATTCAAAAAAATTTAACAATTGAAGCATTGAGTGCAGGTATTTTTAAGCATTTCTGGAATATTATGTAGTCAGACAAAAACGAAATATATACACGTGGAAAGTTAAAGTATTAAAAAGGAGTAGGTACCTACCTCATAATAACCCAACTGTCATTTAAAAATCATTTCTTTTATTAAAAGATGATGGAGTTGTCGACTACGCCCTATTCAAATTTGTCACCGGATATGAATGGTCATTACGGAACGATGGTTTTATCAGCAGTTCAATTAATGCTTTTAAATCGAATAAATATTCAACCATCCATTCGTTTTCCCCAAATAATCTGCTATATAAATCGATTCACCCGTTCAGAAAACATAAATTACCTGACTGAAATTTTTAAACCTTTGGTGGTTTGAGTTTTTATCTAACGAATGACTGGAATTACATGTTTTTCGGATTCCAGTTTATCTACGTATATATATTTTCTTATATGTATATACAGCATACATACTATATGCTGGAATAGTAATAAAAACGGCAAAGACAATTGTAACATGATTTCATCCTTTGGTAGATCGTAGCTCGTCAAGATCGTAGACGTATTAATTTGACAAGCAATGTAGATCATTCATTTTAGGGTTTAGGTAGTGTTTGAAAAAGTGTTTAGATAAATCGTATTATTTATGTTTTCTTTGTAAAAAATTCTATAAAGAAATGACCAACATGAGTGGGAATGAAACACCTAAAATTTTTAAGTTTCTTTTATTAAACAATAAAGTTCAGCTCTATTGATGAGGCAATTAAGGCTAAAAACCACAGCAAAGAAGCGGTTCCTTCAGTGGTTTAGTAGTAATCAAAAGGTTAGTTAATTCTAATGATGTTGTTTGAAGAATAAATTATTATTATGGAAAGCAGAATGTCAAACCTAAGTTACGGAAAATTATTTGTACCATAAGTCTATTATATTAAAATTGTTCATGAAAATTGGCGTGTACTCCTTCAATTTTTTATTAATAACAGGAAACTATCTACTTTTTTGAATCTGATTTTTATGATTATTGAAATTGATCTAAAGTACGAGGTCTCTTCTTATAAACCTATATTGTAAAATGATTATTCTGTATTTAATACTGAAATTCGAATTGGACTCGTACTTATGTTTTTATATATTTCACAATAAGTAAACATTACTCTCGTAAAAGATAAAATAAGAAATGGTGTATTTAAAAATATAAAAGTAATCATTCTTGCTTAATTACATTCCGTTTGCTTCCAAAGTTTATTCCTATTTTTATCATTAGACTTAATATACAAGAAAAAATAATCATTTCACAGAATTTTGGAGTAGACAGCCTATTTCTTGACATCTTATTCGCGTTATTGAAGGTAGTGCTTCCATCTCTACCTCTTGTGTAAATAAAGTGTTTTCAAATGAATGCTTTATTTGTACATCCTAGATAAACAATACAATTTCCATTAAGCTATGTAACTACTTATGTATTTTTGCAGCATATAAAGCAGCATCGTACTGAATTCAATAATAAATAAATAAATAATTCTAATATACATACTACAGCACTAAAGTCGAAAATTTATTGATCTTGCTTTTGGTTGTATAATATAATGATAAAGAAAAATCAAGGAACACATCTTGTCAAGACTTACTTAAGACTATAAGTTTGTTTCGACTCTCAAAACGTGATCACTAGAAACACCTGCAATTCTTTAACGAATTATTTTTTTATTTTTACTTTTGCTTTTACGTAGTTACATTTTCTGATGATTGAAGTGTATCGTAAGTTTTAAATATGCTTTGAATTTTTGTTAAATCAGTAATTACAGACATATTCAACCAATTCATTTGCAAATGTTTCTGAAAGGTAAAATTCAGTAAAGCGAGATTAAGTTATAAATAAACTCTCCTGATGCTGAAGTTACTGTCATTGTTTATAATACTTAGTCTTTCCTAATTACCTCTTTTGTCTTGCAACTTTTCACATAGAATCGAAGCCAAGTTTTTCGCTTTCAAATTAACAAGCGTTCCAACTTCACATTCTTCTCTGTCTTCCAGGAAAGTTGTTTTGATTCTTGAGCCAATTCAATTAAGAATTGAATAGAGCATAAACGTTAATATTTAAAGCATAACGAATTAAAATTAAATGAACGTAACCAAAGAAAGTTGTTACTGAAACTGTAACCAACGAAAATTAACAACTGACAATGT
Organism: Agrilus mali; assembly: GCA_029378335.1. Taxonomy (NCBI): domain Eukaryota; kingdom Metazoa; phylum Arthropoda; class Insecta; order Coleoptera; family Buprestidae; genus Agrilus; species Agrilus mali. The sequence continues at coordinate 12,659,358 of CM055658.1, forward strand.
AATTTCTTGTTTCTTGATTTAGAATGTTAACGAATTAATGTAAAATTTAAACAACATTAAAGGCTGCCTAGTTAAGTTATTTATACTTATTAATTTACATAAGCACTATTACAAAATTTTAAAGAAACATTTTTAATATTAAAAGGTACCATCTGTAGGTAATCGACGAATTACAAAAAAAAAATTCAATATTGTAGGGATGGTTTGTTGAAAAATATGGATGAGGAAAAGTTAGATATTTAGCAATTTACCATAATTGGTCAACGACTCAAATGATTTTAACACTCAGTAGGACTCACTTTTGTTAAAAAAATCAATAATCGCAGTACGATCCAAACATACAACAATTTAATATGCTATTTCATGGACCTTATGTGGACCGTGAAAGTCACACCGAAAAATACCAGTTGAGTGGGAGTTGGAATTATACGAAGGCGTAGAAGGCACGTTTATTAAAAATATTCTGTTTTGTCAAAAAACCATAAATTTCTTGTTACGTAACACGAAAGTATATGATAATTAATTATTTTCGCGTTACGTAACACGAAATGAATTATTTTCCAATTGAAATAATAAATTTCGTGTTACGTAACACGAAATTGATTACATTTAATTATTATCACGTTACGTACCACGCAATTAGCTAAGAAATTGTTATGGCACATCAAATTAGTAGGTTTGGCTAATTCGCTGTACTATGTGTAGTAATTTGTGAAGTTAGCGTGTTTCTGATGTAGTGAGCTTTTATACGAATCGTGACACTGCTAATTCGCTCATTTTATATGAATCATGAGTGCTAAAAGTGGATTACCACCACAATTTCATAATACTATTTTTCATTCGGATTACAACAAAATGAGATAATGGCAGTATTGGAAACTGTTTCCAATTGCAAGTTACAAGAACTAAAACATATCCTACGTAAGCTTAAATTGTACCACCGAGATATTTTTCCGCTATCACCGATGACAGTAGGTACCTACATTAAATACCGAGCGGCATGGACTAGTGGTCTAGATCAGGGGTGAGCAACCTTTTTAATCAACGGGCCAATTTAAATTTTAAAATTTTTTGGCGGGCCGCAAATAAAGTAACACTTATTCATAATTTACAATTTACTTTATTTATAATAAACATTACATTAAAAAAATATAATATTAATAAAGAAGTAAAGATTTCATATACTTACAAATTTTAATGCAAAATAGAAACAAAAAAAAAAACAGAAAAACGAATTTACTTGAAATTTTTAATGAGAAATTTGGCACTGTTTTTTCGATACAAGCTGATCAATATCAGCCGGAATTGATAAGGTAGCTACACGTACACAGCTTTCTAATCGTGCATCACTCAGTCTTGATCGGTGATCATTTTTGATAAATTTCATCGTTGAAAATAATTGCTCGCAAACATACGTACTTCCGAACAGAGACATCATTTGCTTTGCATTATTCGTCAAAAGCGGAAATTTCTCGGGGCTCACATAAGATTTATAAAACTTTTCAATGTTTACAGAGAAAAATACATTTTTTAAATCGGTATTATTCTGCATGTCAATCACTTCCATTTGAAAGTCTTCATCAATATTTAATGGCGAGGAAAACATTTTCATGGAAACCGCTGTCTTCTCAGCTTCGAACATTTGGAATCGTAATTGAAATTCGTTGATTAAAATGTCTATGTATTGTGCGTATTTTTGAGAAGTAGTAACATTTTCTTTTTCTAAATGTGGAAAGTGAGACACATTATTCTGCAAAAGATGCTGTTTCCACAATTTTAATTTGCGCTCAAAGCCCTGAATTTTATCATACAAATTGTGAATAAACTGTCCTTTGCCTTGAAGTTCCACATTAAGATCATTGAGATGCTCAGTAATGTCGATAAGAAACCCAAAATCGCACATCCATTCTTTATTACCAAAATGAGGAAAGGCATATCCCTTCATATCCACGAACAATTGTATTTCGCTTTTTAAGTTGTATACTCTTTTTAGCATTGCACCTCTACTAAGCCAACGTACTTCGGTATTAAAAACCACGTCGCCATATTCAGTTTCAGGAATTCTTTAAAGTTACGGTGATTTAACGCGCGCGACTTTATAAAATTGATTAATTTAATTGTTGGTACTGTGACATTTGGCAAGCTCAATCTTTTCGCACACAAATTTTCCTGGTGAATTATGCAGTAGTTAACGAATATTTCCCTTCCTGTGACCTTCTTAATGTCTTGAAATAGCCTTCCCGATACTCCTACCTCCATACTTGACATTGCTCGTGCCCCATCTATCGATATACCAATAATCTTTTCTAATAAAATTGAAAAATTTTCCAACACAGACTTTAGTTCATCGTACAGGTCTTTGCCGGTTGTAGTCCCTTGCATTGGAATCAGTGAACACAATTCTTCGGTAATATTAAATTTGGTGTCAATACCACGTAAAAATATAGCCAATTGTGCTGCATCGCTAATATCGCAACTCTCATCAAGTGCCAAAGAACAGTATTCGAATTTTGCAATGCGTTCACGAAGCGTTGTTACTATGTTCTCGGACAAGTCTTCAATTCTCCTTGCAATGGTGACTCTTGATAAACTAATGTTTGAAATAACATTTATTTTATCAGGAAATGCTATTTCTGCAACAGCAGTCAGACATTCTTTTATCATCTCTCCATCCGCAAACGGTTTAATTTTTTTTGCCAGTATTTAACTGACAACAAAACTAGCCTTTACTGCCATATTTGATAAAATAGATTGATGTTTAAAAATAGCCTGTTGTTTTCCCAAGTTTTTCTCCATTTGATTAAATTTATCTTTCCGGAGTTGGCCTGTTAAGTTTTTATATTGCTATTCATGTTTTGTGTCGTAATGCCTTTTTATGTTATATTCTTTTAATGTCGACACAGTCTCTGAGCATATTAAGCATACGGCTTTATCTTTGACGAAAGTGAAAAAATAATAAAATTTCCACTTTTCTTGGAAATGCCTGTGCTCATCTGCAACTTTCCGTTTTCTTGTTTGCTTTTCCGACATGCTATTATGGATTAAAAATTTGAAAATTAAAAAAATTAGTAGGAAAACTTAATTTTGAATAAAAAAACTAATATTACCTTTTTGACAATAATATTGCACTCACGCCTTTTAAGAAACACAATAATTGCTAAAATTGCTAGTTAACAGCTTACGAGTCTGACTGATTGTGTGACAGAAGCGAACAAAAACAAGTACAGACGCGGCGCGTTCATATTGCATCTTTGAACAAGTCGCCGACGAGTGAGTAACTCGTCACAAAAAATTGTTTCGGCTTAGTATGTACTATCATTTTATTATAATTATTTTTTTAACAATAGTTAGATGGGAGAAAGTCGATAAAATAAATGCAATTTTAGAAATGGTTGGCGGGCCGCATACATATGTTTAACGGGCCGCGTGTTGCTCATCCCTGGTCTAGATCATTGCTTAGCATTCGGGAGGTCACAGGTTCGATTCCGGGGCCAGCTACTCTGGTCCAAGTTTTTTTGTGGTTTCCTTGGATCATTAGGCAAATGCTGGGGTAGTAATATACCACAGATAGTCTTTCATTTCTCTTCTGTCTTCATTTCGTCCGTCTCATCTTTCTCCCCCGCACCATCACCCACTCATTCCCACGATTACTGAAGGAGGCTGAAGAGGGCCTTCCGCCCTACCCCTCCGACTTTGCACAACAGTGTAGGTCGGAGGGGAGAGCCCGCCCACCAATATGGTGGGAATGAAATACCCAAAAGTTTTTTTGTTTTTTTACCTATATTAAAGATCAACTGAATAAGACTGGTCAACTCCATGGTTATTGGTGGATTAACCTAGAGAGTGTGTTCAGCATGGTCTGGAAGTTACTCACATTATAGTACGGGATATTTTATCTTCGCTTGACCGCGAGGGGGAGAGATTTGAATATGTAAACGATTACTAAGACGACGTTATTTTAATGAAGGACGTAATTCTGTTTGGCACATGTATTAATACGATTAAATGAAAAGGTATGGAATTTGTACCGATTTTGGAGGATGCCCACAAACTTTTTTGACGCTTCTCCATCTAATGTAATGTATTTCTTTCTTCAAAAAACATTCGACTGTTTTTGACATAATCAATCACCAATCGGAACATATCTCTATTTGGTCCACCCTGCTCTACCGCCCCTTCACTTGTTTCCTCTAAGTCACTAAATTTTACACTAATTTTGTTAACATGGCAAATTACTCTCTTTTAATGAACGCAGCATTCCTTCTATCTAATGAAAGATCGGTAAAATGTAAAACCGTTTCATTCTCTAACATGTTAAAGTTGGATAGTCAATCTAATAGTATAAATTATATATTAACCACCCTGTAAATTTATATAATTTATACAAAAAAATGATAGAAAGGACGATTATCACAATAACGGGAACGAATCTCTACTACATTCGTGTCTTGTTCGCTCTCTTTTGTGCCGGATGGTAATAGACCCCAGGAAATCGCAATTTGTTTCGAATTTTTTATTTTTTACGCTGAATTGGGAAAACTAATAGACAGAAATGTCAAAAATTCATTGAAATTATTCTCTTCGGGTTTTTCTTTTGTATTTTTATTAATAACAAGCGTTGCTTCATTATGAGTATCTATTTTTCCTACTAAATATTTTATTACACACTCGACTTTTTGACCTCTTGGTCATTATCAAAGAGGATTACAAGAATAATGTGAAAAATTCTGATTTTATCTCGTTTTTTACATTACTGCAATGTTTCACAACAAACCCACTGCAGATTTTATCAAAGTTATCTATTTTCCCTTTTGTATTTTGTCATCATCATAAGAACAATAGCCGTTTGATTTTATATTTTTCTGCGACATTTGTAAATTGTTCGTCGCTATTTAGTTTAGTTATTTGAAAAATACCTTTAACAGTGTGTTTGTTGAGTATTGGATGTTCTTTAAAATCTAGAACATCCAAAGCCCGACAATTTATTGGGAGAAAACAGATCGGGGCATTCTTCACTATTACTTACTTAGTTGCATCTTTTTTAATACTACCTCCACGAATCTCGCGAGCATGTTTTTCGTTCATTATCCAACCTCAATTTATTTTTCTACTGTCCTTAAAAGGCCGTCCAGGCATAAATCTTTGAGTAGCTGAAGATGCTTCTAGCTCTTTTGAGGAAAACGAATTCTCGCCCATGTTGCCTCGTTTAAGTTTTTCAATTAAACTTAATGTTTTTGTTGAACAACTTGGTGTGACATAGTGATGCCTTCGACAGAAATTCATTCCTTGTCTCTGGTCTTCAGTTTTCTGAATGTATTTTCGAAGTTGGTCGAACGCCATATTGATTATGACTTCCATGTCAATCTAAATATTTTTAAAACCTTTTATGCATTTATCAACTTTTAATTAATCTCGCTTACCTTTTCAGTTATCATTTCATGTAAACTGCTTTCGGTCACTGCCTCTCCGACCAGTAAAAATTCCTTCAACTTGGGTTCCATCGTTTGGAGTATTTCTTTAAATTATCTTCCTAAGCGTTTATATAGAAAGTGGACGTCACTCACAATTAAAGCAAAATAGTTGCAACTACTGAGTATCACCGATCCACGTACAAACGTCCATGCACATCGATTTAGGGATGACATATGTGGACTAATGCGATATGCCAAATCAACCGGTCGCGATTCGGCAAATTAACGGTAAAGGTAATAGTTCAACAAGTTCTCTTTTCTTGTTATAACAGACGGATAAACGAACACGCTTAAGCTAATGTATTCCGCTTTCTTTTAAAAGACAGAATACACATACGTTCTATTTTTTCTTTCATCCATTGGTTAGTAAAGAATATAGAATCGATATGATACGTTTTTATAGCATTTTTGTGGTGTACCGTTACCCTTAAATTTCCCCTTTCGTACCGGGACCCAAACCTATATCTGAGGCGTTCCTATTTCGTAACGCGTTCGTCATTAGGTAATCAAGCAGGAAAATTATAATAATCAGATGAAACACTATTGTAATTTCCACTGATTTTATTAGTTACTTGACATATGTTTCGCTACTTTGTAGCTTCTTCAGAAGTTTTAAATATAGTATATATTTCAGATCATATGAAATTACAAAGTGACATTGATAATGTGTTCAATTGGTGTGAAAGAAATGGTCTAAATTTTAGTTATAATAACTCTTCAATTATTACATGTTATAGAAGTTATTTTCCAGAGTATTGTTATTGTTTGGGTAATACTAACGTCTTAAATAGGGTTACGGTGGTTAAAGTCCTGGGTGTATTTTTTGATTGCAAATATTCTTTTTCTTTTCATATAGAATTTATTGTCAATAAAGCAACAAGAATTCTCTATTTCATCTGGAAAAGATCTAAACATTTCACAGATTCTTTGGTTTTAATAAACTTATATAATGCACTAGTTCGATCACAGTTGAGTTATTCTTATACTTTTTTGGTCTCCTAACACATTATTTGAATCTAAAAAACTAGAACGCGTGCAGCATAAATTTTTGCGATTACTTTCTTTTAAATCTGGAGTACCGATGAATAGATTATCCCATGACTATTTTACTGTAGCTTCTAAGTTTAAAATTTGTTCGTTGTATTCTTTTAGACAATATTCAGATTCTTTGTTTTTGTTCAAAATACACATGGTTTTATTGATTCTGTTGATTTATTGTCACGAGTTAATTATAAGGTACCTACTAGACAGCTTAGAACTACTTTACAGTTTTCATTGCCTACTGAATAATCTATTTTATATAGAGCTTCGAAAATGTTCAATGAGATTATTGCTTTACCCGATATTATTTATACAACTTCCATTACTTTGTTTAAAAAATTATTACGTGAAGCTCTCTTTGTTTTTCAATAATAACAATTTGCTAGTTTTCTGTTACTTTTAGTTGATGTTATCGATACCAATTTAATTGATTTACCTTTGTTATTGTTGTTATCTATAAGCTTCAATTTCTATTCTTAATATTACCACTCCTCGCATCGTTTATTTTATACATAAATATGTAAAGGACTAATAAGTCCGCATATATTGATAAATAAACATATTAAAAAAAATATAGTATATTTAAAACTTGTGAAGAAGCTACAAAGTAGCGAAACATATGTCAAGTAACTAATAAAATCATAGGAAATTACAACAGTGTTTTATTTATATATTTTACAATAAATTTCCACCAAATAAAAGTAAAATCAATCAATTATATAATCAGATGAATTTTACAATAAAGAACACCTAAAAAGAAGTTAAGAACAATAAAACATTATGTATAAGTAACGGAATGACAAGACCACAACAACTACACACTTCGTTCGTTGAAGGAATACAACAAGATAATTTTTTGTTTGTTTCGTGAATAAAAAGCGGAAATTTGATCGGAACTAAATACATCTGTTTCAAATCTCTGCTGGTTTCTAAGAAGATTGAACTTTTTATAAATAAATAGATAGAAATAGGTAGAAAATTTACGCGCTACGAAATGGGAATACAGCATTTTTTCTGAGAAATGCTAAAATAATATTTGTAACAAATTCTGTTGACCGTCAAATAGTTTAAAGCAGTACTAATAATAATTATGGGCAAAAACGGCAAGTTAAAAAATGTTAATGGACTGTAAATAATTTTCTGTTTTCGGAGTCGATGGTGGGTAAAATGTTTGATATAGATACTTTTACATTTTACTATATTCTCTCATTTTTAGTGTTACAGAACCTCAAAACAGAGTAAGTAAATGGCAATTTATAAACTAATTTAATAGGATGAGACGAACTGAGTGGTAGTAAAACTGCAGTAAGCGTCTTGTATCGCTGTAAAACCATTACCTGAGGTCAAATTGATCTCAAGGGACTACCACAAATTGTTCGCTTTATTCTAAAGTAAGTGGAATTTAAGACGACATAAATCCCTGACATTACACGTTACTTCCGGAGACATATCGACTTTATTCGTGCACATCTTCTTGCAACTCAATTTAAAATGATGAGAGGTGGTATGAGAGAACTGGATAGAGTGTGAGATTAAAATGGACAGAAAAGTTTGTTTCCATGCTTACTTCGTTACACTGTTTTGCACAATAAAGTACTTTACAACCGATAGAAACGCTTGTAAATCTTAGTTATTGATTGGTCGAACATAAACCTAGATTAAAACAAAAAAAATTCTGCTGCAGCGATACTTTGAAGCAGTTAAGCGGTAGTGCCCCTAGTTCAGTAAATAATGGAATGAAACATTTTTAAATGCATATACTACCACAATACACGCCGTTGTTCTTCACTCCTTTATACCACTCTAGTAATGAATTGTTTTAATGTTTTCTGCATGTTCAGAAAATATGTTATATTACAGGTTCGATATAAATAGGGTAAACATTATTTCGTTATAGTTATACTTCCGTGAGAGTAAGTGCAATCTTGGGACGTCTTTGATAAAGACATCCAAAGTGGACCCTGCCCCCGTTCATTTTATACCAAAATCTAATCATTATAACGATCTATGCAAGATATACAACCCCCCGTTGTCAAAGGAATAAAATTTGCCCAAATTTTGGGAAAATCTAAAGCTTAGGGTAGGAATAAATCACTCAAGAAGGCCCAAGTCCAGACAATAACGAAGAATTTTAGAGAGAGTATAAATTCGTCCAAGGTTAAGTCTTATTGAGAAAAATAATTTCGGAAATTTAATTTGGAATTTGAACAACTAAATTAAAATAATGTTCGGGTAATAACTTCTGGTTCTACAATTTAAGAGGGTTATGTTCAGCATGACAATACGAAACCCATGACAGCTTATTTCAGAAAAGCTTAGAACATTTCTCTTGCATCCTATGACTATCGTCCAGTGATTATTACATGTTTTGTCTCGTGAAAAGGGAACTTACTTTACACCTTTGCTCGGTTTATGTTTTCCATAGAAAAACATCTAAATTACATCCGAAACAATATACTTTTCTGATAACGTTATTAATAAGATTAATTGCATTCTGTAAGCGTAAGTATAGAATAAATTTCATGAACCGTTTAAGAATTCAAATGGTGAATTCCCAACAGCACCGTTAGTAATTCAAGTCCTTATCGTTTACACTCAAGCAATACAGGCAACTTTAGAGAAAGCAGTTCCGTCTTAAGATTTATTAAGGTAACCGGTATATATAAGTATAAGAATATTCATTTGTTGTCTCCAAAAGCTTAACAAAATGGAATGGTTGCATAATGGTGAATGTTGAGTCTTTAACTGCTAACTATTGAAGTAGTTATATGGATTAGTAGATTTATTGTGCCAGAAATAAATAATAATGTGCAAGATTTGCAATTTTTACATTATAACTTAAACCGGCAAAGTAAAACCGAATGAAGTATATATTAAAATCATATCAAAACCGATAACTCACAAACTTAATTTCCGGTGCGAAATGGATTTTTTCGCGGAAACCTAAATTTTAGTCAAGTTCAATATAAATACCTACACATTTTCTATTATTCACTTAAAATTCAGTTTCAGTGAGATTGATGTACGTATGCATTTCATAATTATCATTATTTTAATGTTTCATATATTGATATCCAAAATAAAAAAAATAACAAAATAAAAACTTTTTTACCCATCTAACAGCGGGAATTTTTAAACTAGTATCAAAAACCTGTAATTTTCTTTTTCTTTATTCTTCTTCATTTTTGTTGTTTAGTTTATGGAATAATGCTAACTGTTATCCAACTATTAATTTGCAGGATTAACCTATTAAAACCAAATACATTTAATAGTAAAATATTCATATAACATTCATCTTTTCTTGTTGATGACACTCCAAATTTACTGTATAGAAACAGTTTGTATTATACATAACAATTTATTAACAAAACACGAGGGTCAGAATTCCGTTCATTCAAACTAAATAATTAGGAATACTTAAATGTTAGGTAATTTCGAATAAAAGTTAATTTACAAGTTTACCATCCAAGCTCCGCTTACTCCATTCAAATCATGAAAATACTGCTTTGTAATTTATGATTTATTGCGAGAGCTTTTACTTTGAGGTGCGCAAGAATTTAACTCCGCTTGTTGTTAACTAGGCGTAAAAGAAGCTCGCTCGCCTTTTCCACACTTTATATATAGTTCATAAGCGATTTTCTATGTATTACTTTAGAATATATTGAAAAAGATAGTTTGTAATTTTTGTAATGATTGATTTATATCTTCGATTGGGATCATTCAATGTAATCCAAAAATATAAGGTGGGCGGGAAATATAGACAGGTTACAGGAAATATGGTATGAAAGAAAATTAACCCAACCATTCAACGATAACTCGCATGTCACCATCTAGTAGTTTGTGCTGTTAACAGTAGTCTTTCTAATATTTGGCGAGTTGTATGTCTATTTATTTATACACTGTAGGCTTCGTGAATAAATAAATAACAATTAATTCATTGTTCGGTTTTCTCTAAAGTAAGTTTTTCGTTATATTTCCTCTATTCATATTTTATTTATATCTACGTTTTTCTAATGATACAGGTTTGCATGTTAACGATGCTTTTTATTAAAATGGAAAACACTTAAATATAAAGAAAAAACTGGGTGACATATATTTTAACTGCAGTCTTCTAGACGTGGAACTTCACTTTAATGATACTTCGGCGACACGAACTTTTCACGCAGAGAGAATACGAGAAGTCATTAAAAATTTAGTTAGAGTCGCTAAAACAGTAAATAAACTGCAGTGTACCTACGCGAAATTGCAGAAAGAAGTTCTGGGCAAAGCCATAAAATTATCATTTCATTTATTCAACGACTCATAATTTTGGCATTTTAAAACAGTAAAAACAGAAACTAGTTATACTGAGAATAACAAACAACTATGATAATAGGCAGTGAAACAGCACCTACCTACATTTAATGAAATATCCAACGGAATTATTGTATATTGTAACAAAATATTCCTTTATTTTTATTATATAGGAAAAGCTCAAATGTGATTTCTTTAATACTTGTATTGAATATGTAGTATATAATCATATCCCTACAGAATGAACTATTCTTAGTACTTACACAGACTAAACCTTTCAAATTGTCTAAGACTTAACACCTCTCATATAGTATCTACTAAGAACATATCCATTCCTACGGTAACAATAAAAACACTTAGTTTACTTTGTCGATATAATTTCCAATAATTACCTAATATAAAATAGAGTTTACTTTAGTTGTAGATTTCAACGCGAGACTGCGAGTCTCGCGGTCTCACAAAGGAGATACCCACCGTTAAAGTAACAGTTCTTTTGTAAATATATTATTCAACAACTATTAATTTTTTTCATTTTTGATAACTAAGCGTTTTACTAAACCTGGCTCATCCTTAATTACCACATACCAGAGGTTACTGGTACACATTTGCTGAAAACTGCAGAACTACTACAAATAGTAAATGTTTTTATAATTATACTAAGATCTACTTATTAATAAAACGGTCACCTAAATGTATCTCTGTATATAGTCTCGTTCTGTGCGTTACTGGCATCGATATGTTTTTCTAAGCCTTTCGTAAGCATTTCATTTCCAAGGGGAATTTTCCTGCTCATTTGTAGATAATTGTATTTATTGTAGGCATTTTTTAGGCATTTGAATTTAAAATAACCACTTTTAGAGTCAATATTCCATCAATACATCATTATTTCTTTTTCTGGAACTTAGTTATAGTAAGAAGTAATAAAAAATTCTACTATTTCATTTTAGAATTTTAACATATTTCGGCTATTAAGTCATTATTATCAGAAAGTATTATTTTCACTGATAATATGTTAACACATAAAGTAATAGCCAAATTATATTAAAGTTATTATAGTATTAAATAGTGAAAAACATTATAGTACTCTTATTTTTTGTATTGATTATAAAAAATGTTTCGCCATGTGATAAGCCAAAATAAAATTATATATATATATATATTATGTTTTGTGATTTTAATAGTTTTTAATGAACAGGTTTCTACATATATCAGCATCGCCTTAAATTATAAAATAATTTAACTTTTGCTGGTGGGTATATCTATTTTAGTTATAGTTTTAATTGAATGAATGAATGAATTTTAAAATCAAGTTGAAAGCTCCTAACGCAGCAACAGTAAAAATTACTGTCAAATAGACTGAAATTTGTCGGAGAGAAAATTATATTCGGACTCTAATTCGGCCCATTTTAAATGCAATTAACCGAGAGTTAATTCACTGAAATTTAACTTGAATTCATAATTAAGCGTATTCGCTACTATAGTATCGATGTAAATTTTTGATTTCCAATAGAAATACCATAGGTGTTTTATATGAAATGAGAAATAGCAACATTGTTATATTATCAACTTTAATTTAATTTTTATATTAGTTTACCTAACTATTGAGAAAATTAGCACTCAAGACTGAATCACTACTGAACCCAAAACTAAGAAACAGTTTTTATTTTGAAGAAAACTTAGGTAAATAAAAGATACTTTGTTTTATGTCGGAAACAGCAACTCGACAAGAATAAATTACTATTTATTTCTACTTCCCCCTAATTGTACTTTGACGCAGTGTGTAGTCCATAAAATTTAACTAATATCGCTCGTCAACCAAAATTGAGGCTATATATCCCACATATTTTTTTCTTGTATGTAAAAGTTGTAATGATTCCAGCATTATGTGGTAATCATATTTCTTAGATTAACGTTTATTTTGCACACAGTTTTTTGTTGGAATAATGTGCAGCTAAGGTAATTTTTAAAAAATTGATTTGATACTAAAAAACTAATCCTTTGTAGAACAAACTAAACATGAACAATTTTTATAGCTAATTGTGACAATTATGACATTCAAAAATTTAATTTACAACCAAAATTAACTAATATCTGGAGAAGAGAATCCTAATTCATTTGTAGTTTAATGCCATGATAATGCTCCGAAATTGCATCTAGATTTCCATTCGTCAATTCAAATATTTGCACAAACATGTATAATATTCATGCATTCCCAGCTTCTCCACCGATGCCGTAGCGACGTCCAATCAACAATAAAATGGACTTGCCGAAGAGGCAATGAATGGACGTACCTACCTACTATAAGTGCTACCTGTTATTGCTAAAGTATGAATATCGTACAAATTACTAAAACTATTTTTTCTGAATTTTGTTGATTGTGTTTACCTATTAAATCGGTCAAAATTTTAGTAAAATCTTGTATTTTCATTTTATTTGTAGGAGTATCTTTGTCTCTATCCTGTGCCTTACCCTAGTGTTGATAATAAAATAAGTGCTGAGCCATGCCCTGGTAATGAGTAAACAAAATAATCAATGGTACCGAGAAACAAACGGAAAAACCAAGTTGAGAGTGAATTAGATCAGATATACATTTTAAAATTGGGTTTTTTTAGCTATAAAACCTCATCAAATGGTCATTAGACTGTGACTATAAAGTGATCGTAAAAGCCAGTACAGCGATAAACGAAAGAAAGCAGAGATAATGAAATAAAAAAGAAAAGGGACTAGTGCGCAGAACTTTATAGGTTTCTAGTACTGTTCCTCTCAAAGGAAATTAAACATGAAGTACGAGCACATTTTCTTTTATGTAACCCTAAAATGATTAAACCACTGTTTACATATTAGGACAATATATCTGTTACAATATGATGTGAGATATGCGTTATTTCAATACATTTTCATGAAAGAACTAAAAATGACCAGTAGTATACTGTTTTAGAACGATCAAAATAGCTCAAATCCCAACGCCAAAACACTACACTTTAATTGTCCGAAGCACTTTTTGGTAACAAGATTATCTTCTTCAGGGACTGAAGTAAACTGTCCCTGAAGAAGGTAACCTTGTTACCATAAAGTGCTTCGGACAACTAAAGTGTCGTGTTTTGGCGTTGGGGTTTGAGCTATTTTGTTCGTTCTACAACAACCGCCAAAGTTTTTCCAGTCTTCGCTTTTTTGTTAACTGTTTTATTGTAGCGAGGTTTGGTTATACAGTGTGGCCCATTTGGAATTAGGACACCTCTGTAAAGTCGCTGTTTTTAGCCCGATTTTTATCAACTTTTTTCCAGGTTATTGCTCATGGAAAGATGCATTTTGTGGCAAATTGATAGATTGCTATCGCAAAAATCAAGACCTACTGTGCAATTTCATTGAAGCGAAAATGCGAAAAGTACTATTAGCGATTTTTTTACGTGAAAACTAATTACACCACTGTATTCAGTGACGCCTAAAATGGGTCTGTACCAAATTTCATCCGAAAATACCGCATATTAATAATTTTGATTATTAATTTTAAAAATTAATTTATACAGGAAAATGCAGTGTGAAACTCAAGTAACTCATGAAATAAGTGAATAAACGTTTATTCACTTATTTCATGAGTTACTTGATATTTGTAAAAACGTTTATTCACTTATTTCATAAGTTACTTGATCTTCACACTGCATTTTCCTGTGTAAATTAATTTTTAAAATTAATAATTTAAAATTATTAATATGCGGTATTCAGGGTTTATGTTTTAAAAATGAACACATACATGCTTGAATTCTTTTTCGCCTCAGTTTATTTTTCCAAGTGCTTAAGAAACCGTAAACTATCAATAACTACAAGGAATTAAAACTATTACATAATAATACTCACTCGTTTACTGTAATACACTTACTGGAATATAACTGATATAAGATGCCGGTCACTAACAGCTGACTGTAATACCGATATGCGCATGGGCGCCTTTTCGCGAGACGAACGTTACAAAACGTGTCGTTTCATGGCCTTGATATTTTACTCTCATCGAGCCCAAAGAAGTTTCGCTTCAAAAAGAAAAAAGAATCACTTGGTAAACTTTCACAAAATATTTACTATCAGACTGACAATTGTTTCGACCATCTACACCTACTCCTTAAAAATGACCGAATGATTTTGTGAAAGTTTACCAAGTAAGTCTTTTCTATTTTTTATTTTGTGTTGCTTACATGTTCATTGACCGTTAATGAGTTACATCTTTACACGATAATTATTACGAGAATAATTTCGGTTCCATAAATACTTCTGCCTTTGTTAAGTATACCTAGTGAATTCCTAACAATAATTTGGTAGGTAAGTAAATTTCATTCAAATTTTTGCTGTGTTATTTTACAAAGTTCAAAATTATATATTCAGGGTTCGTTAACATTCGATTCACCGGTACAATTTCTCATGTCACGTGATTCCCGTATCACAGAGGAAATTACTTCGAATTTCAGAGAGACGTTAACCGGATTTTAGAAGTGAGAGAAAGGATGTCGTTCTGCGGATATTGAATGTTCGAAAATTGGTTATTACGGGGTAATGCCGACAGTCTGCTCACGAAATACCTCACCCTCTATTTACCTTAGCCTTCCTTTCGGTTAACTTGTTCTATTTCACCGCTAATACATCTCGTTCATTCTTTTACTTATCGTTACGCTCATATATATATATATATAGTTTCTCCTGCAAAAATGTGTTTGTACGTTAAATCTGCGCGGTATTGCCATCGTCGAGGATAAGAACCGTCTTTGCAATTTCTCTTCTCCTGATATAACGTATGAGAAAACTTAACCGATGTCATTGTCCAAAATTGCTCCGAGGACCCGTGTCCGCAAATTCAACGTTTTCAAAGATAAAACGTTGCTGTATGACCTGAAATCGTAAATTGCCTTTAAATTCTTATCCTGAATTACAGAGCTCTTATTAATAGTGTCTTCAGTAAACGTGCTTTATACATAAGAACCATAAAATTAGAACTTTGGAAGTAGCTTTAAGGCAAGCCCTTTATATTTTACGGTTTAATGTAGTAATAGAATGTGTTTTACGGTAACTGGAGCGAAATCTACGGAGATGATGCTTACCATTCTAATATCATAATTTTCTTTGGCTTCATTTCAGCAGCCAGAAGCCTACTTCACTTTAAAACAAAAAACTAATAATAATATTATGGATACTACCGCTAACAGCGATATAACCTACTTGAACTATATTATAGGTTTTGTGATAAGTTCACTGTATGTCTGACATCCCAAAGGTTTTTTGAAATGAAACGTCTTCAAAGATGTTAAATGTAAATTATAGTGATGGGCACTATCGAATAAAAACTATCGAACTATTCGATAGTTCACTACTATTCGAATCATTCGATAGTTGAAAAGTATTCGAATAAAAAAAGTAATGAATAGTTTTAGTAACTGAAAGTAGTTACTAAAACATAGTAGTTACTATTTTTATTCGAATAAAAAAGTAATGAATAGTTTTAGTAACTGAAAGTAGTTACTGAAAATAGTAATTACTTTTTTTATTCGAATACTTTTCAACTATCGAACTGAACGTTGGAGTCGTGGTTGGAATGGGTAAATGATACGTTTGCGCATTGTCTACTACTTCGCTACTTCCTCGTAGCAGATCCGAATAATATAAACAATTCTATAATTATTAGACGTTATCAATACATACATACATACTTTAAAAACATAATTTTCTACGGCACCAATTTATACTAGTTAAATATGAGGCAAAATAAAATGCAAATAAATAATTAATAATTTTTAAATTAGTTTTAGTGATGATTTGAGTCATAAATACTTAGGTACTACATGTTTGTACTGCGTACTTATAATTACCCAAAAAAAAATAATAATAATAAGTGCAGAAACATATAAAAAAAAGTAGTTAAATGTAAAAATAAAAAACTCTTTATTCGTCGCCCTCTAACAAATACCTGGATAAGAACAACAGATGTTTCTAAGACACTTATTTTAGTTCAATAACAATAAAGTACGTATAGCAATAAATAATACAAAAAAGATCGCTTACCTAAGTAAATAATAATTTTATCAAAGTAATAAGAATTAGAAACCATGTTTCAAGTCGCGGTTATTTATTATTTTCAGCATAGCCTGTTTGTTTTTTATCCATACTAGCATATTAATCGTATATTTGTCTGTTGGTATACACGTTCGTATCAGTATATTTGTATGTTAGTATGGACCGAGCGATGGATAACCGTCTGCTGCCTGACTATCGTGTAATTGAAAAAAATAGTAATTACTAAATTCATTCGAATGAATTCATTCGATAGTTAAAAGTATTCATTTAGTAATTATTCGATAGTTCAATTTATTCGATAGTGCTCATCACTAGTAAATTACTAAGATTGACAAAAGAAGTTTCATCCGTTTAGAAAATAGGAGTGGGAATATAATTATTATTTTTATTTATGCATATACGAACCACTTACTTGACTATAATAAACCAATCGTGTCAGCCAGTGTTTCTAAATTTAAGTTGAATATATTTGTTAGTAATCTGTCAATAGATATATCCCTATACAACATTAAGTTTCATCTAGTGTCGGGGAAGTCTTGTGTAATTAATCATTCCTATTGTAACATTTTCTGAAGCTCACAGTAAAGTAGGTTTTAATATCTATTGAGTTCGATTTGTTTACTTTAATTTTGGCACTGGGATTCTGTTCTTTCTATAATATTTCTGTAAATATTTATTTCCTCCGCAAATATGCTTTCATTTGTTTTTTATATTTTTTGTACCATAGAACAAGGATTTACCATGCAAACTTCTCAACCATTTTGAATTGTTAGTTAGTCCAATCCTATCTCCCAGGAATGTGGATTAACTACACAATCTGACATGGCAGATCTTAAATTAAACTTCGGGAGTACTAATTTGTTCCTTTATTACATAATCCAATTTTTCAGCGAACGAGTAAAAGCCATTAATGCACCAATTTAACTTATAATATTTGAAGTCATATTAATGACCGTCGTTCTTTATTATAATGAAAAGTTATCTTTCTTGAAAACTATCCGCTGAAGGAACTTTACGTATTACCCACTATACAGTGTGTCAATAATAAGGATGTGATAGCAGTGGGATCAGGTAACCGGTGAAAAATTCGGAGTCGATCAAATTAGAGAAAAGTTGACCATTTTTGAGCCCAAAAATATGCCATGTGGAAAGTTTTAAAATTCTTAGCAGTTCCGGAAACATCCAGAAAAAACCGAAATTGTTCAAAATCGTTTTATTTTTTTATGGCTTGTAATTATTTATTTTAAACTCTTTTTTGCTATTCACTCAATTTTTTTTTTTTTTGATGTACCTAACTGATTAATTTTTACAAAATTTTCCTTATTACCACGTGGTCTTTTTTAAATATCTAACTGTATATTTGTAATCTTTTGGGCTTTTGTGGCCAATTTTTTAATTTTTTTATTTAATTAATTTTTCTCACCTTCTAATTTATATATTTTTAATAGTCAAAATTTTTTATGGTATCTGGGGTGTATCTTGAGTGAATATTGGTTTGACGACAGAGACCCCTAATCCTCCCTTTTCATCCCTTTTTTTTAAAGCATCTTTAATGCGGACAACTTTTTAACATTTGATTAATATTTTTTAGTTTTAGGAAATTTATCACCACTTTTATTTGTGCCCTTATTTGTTAGCCCATTGAGATTTTCTTAGAATAGGTTCCGGTTGGATTAGGGGGCTGGGATTAAAAGGTAGGAGTGAAAACATTCTGAAACTACTTTACAGAGGCAAATAGACGAGGCTCTAGCTTCCAACTAGTCTCAATAACCAGTTAGAGGCCGATAAATTCCTGCAGGCGGCCCCCCTGTTTCACTGAGATCCTCTTGCCTCACAACACACCACGATAAATCCCCGATTATACCCTGAAACCAGCTTCCACTCCCTACATTGGAGCAAGGAAATTTTCTTTTTGGTGGGCTACAGGTGTAATTGTAAATAATGTTGTTTTTTTTGTGTAATGTATCTAAATATACTCTTCAAGTTGTTTCTTTTGTTTTTTTCGCATCAGGATTTTTCTGGAACCACCGATGCCCTACCCGGTGCTCAATAAATCTTTCTTTGTTTTCATTGTTTTCTTTGTTTGACAAAGTGGCGCCCGAGCATATATTCTTTTTAATATTTCATAGTATTTTATTTGACTAAATTGGAATAATTAATTTTTTAATAACTACCTATTATTAATTTCAAACCAATAAGTAATAGTTTTGTTAAAGGCTTTAGTTGAGAACGGATAGCAACCCTTTTAAAATCCGACGTTTCGTTTTCAAGGGGCCATTATCAGATCAATTTTTCTAATACGGCCCTGTTATTTTTAATTCTTAAGTAGATGATATAACACTTGCAATTGTTTGAACTCGTTTTTAGCTTGTTTTAAGCTTAATTTAAAATAGTAGTACGGATCTGAGCACTCCAAAAAAATTTGCTTCAGGGGAAGTTATAACAGTATGAAAGTCAGTACAGAACAAAATATCCAGCAATTGTTTTATTATTAAAGAAATAAAACCTTTATTTATAGATACTATTTTTGTTATTACATTCTTTTTAATTAAAACTTAGTAAAACACAATTTTGGTTATTGTAAAATAATCCACAATAATTATTTCGCCACACTGTGGCTTCTTCGGGTGGAAGAAATATGTCTATAATAATAAAAAATTTTGTAACCAAAATTGTGTTTTACTAAGTTTTATTATGGAGTTACAAGTGAAAGCCTCATCTATATTATTCTTTTTAATTAACGAAATAATAAATTTTGTTGGATAGCTAAACAATTACAAGTGTTATGTCATCTTATTAAGAATTAAAAATGGTTTTATATTTTGTATATAAAACAGGAGAGCCGTATTACAAAAAAATGAAGTTGATGATGGTCCCCCGAAAATTCGACGTCGGACTTCAAAAGTGTTACCATAATTGGATAGCCCGCAAAAAATGGCAATACAAAAGCGTAATTTATTTTGATATCCGTTCTCAAATGAAATCATGAAAGAAGTAAAACGATTTTGAAATCCGGATATTTCTGGAACTGCTTGGAATTTTAAAACTTTCTATACGGCATATTGTTAGGTTCAAAAATGGTCCGTTTCTCTAATTTAATAAACTCCGTAAAACTTACCGTGTACGAGATCCCACTGCTGTCCCATCCTTATCTTGGACACACTGTATAAATCTGTCTAAAAATTGAAAAGATAATAAAATCATATTAAACGTTTTAGTTAAACCTACATGGTTTTTACTTAAAAAATATCTACCTGAAGATTTAAACATTACAATGTTGTTTCACTCTGGGGAAAGCCGTTAACAATTTAAAAAAACATGCAGGCAATAAAGTTTTAATTATTAGCTGCATGCCTTTAATTGTTGGTTTAATTCTTCATCTGAGCAAACTACTATAAATCGAAACTCCGAATTGGCAATCTTACTGTACAATTTTAACCAACAATTGTTTTCATTCTACAGTGTATTGATGGTTTAATATTATCAAAATTTTCAGAACATTTTTGCAATATTTTAGGTTATAGCTTCAATAGTGTTATGTCTAGTTATCTTTATAACCGTATTAAAAAGCTATTTTCTTTGTCAGGATGACAGATTGTAATAACACCGACGCCTTCATAAGATATTACGGTACCGTTTATTAGGTACTTCATTATCTTTAGATTTCACTTTTGTGAAATGTCTAGCATTTCAGTTTTTATTACAAATAACATGAATACATCTTTTCTGTTTTATGGTCTTTTCTTAATGATAACGTATAAATTAATTACCCACGCAAATAGGGGTAATCAAATAACACAGTAGTAGGTAGTTTCAATCATTCAATTAATTTAATAGAAAATTTTATTTCAAATTGTAAAATAATTTAATCGATTTATTAAAGAAGCAATATTATTAAAGAATGGTTCAGCACAATTCACGTTCACCGACTTTAATTTCTTATTTGGAGTAAACTGAACAGGATTCGCCGTGTCTGACATATTTCTTGATGATTGATTACAAATTGCAGCTAGGAATATATTTGCGTGTAATTTTTCACCAGATAAAAATGAAAGAGAAGAAAAATTACTAAAAATGGAAGGGCGATTGAATTGGAAGGATAACATAATTGAAATTCTGAAGATATATTTTAAATACAAGTAATCTTGCAAAATTAGAGAAAGTGAAATGTTTCGCTTCTACTGGTTTCATAAAAAATGAACATTAATAAAAGATGCTAATATATCAAATGTTAATAGACGTAAAAGTGTTTCTGTAATAATTGATACAATTAATTATATTTAATTACGTGTTTTCTGTATTGTATTTTTTTCTTTTTTTGTGTAATCTGAATAGTATTAAGGCTAATTGCTTGGTGAAACATTTTTAAAAATGTAAACGAATCACTTTTTTATTTTGAGAGAAATAAAAATGTGAAACAAAAACCAAGTGTTTCATTTTAATTCGTATACATTTTTTTGTGTTTTGTTACATTTGTCATACAGATATTGTACACAGAAATCAGCACAAAACCGGTTAGATGAGCTTTTATATGCATACGTAAAACATTTGGGGTCTCCTCCAGTAAGTCTAGGATTATTAGGAGAGCAGCAATGGGGAACTTCCCTAAAGTTTTTTTAAGCATTGGAAAATATCTGAAGCCGGAAATAGCAGATTCTTCTGCATGAAAGTATAAACTTATAAATCTTTGGTGAAGTTGCAGTATTAGGAGGACTACATGTTCAGAGATATTCCTTTAATTATACTTTCAGTTTTTGCCTAACCATCGATTAAGTCAGAAGCAAAAATAAAAAACTATATCCGAAAGGTGCTCGTAAAGCTTAAGGTTAATTTCTGAGAAAAAGATCTTGTAATATAATCAATGAAGAATACAGACCAAATTTATTTAATTACATTTAAAGGCTTATTCCTACTTCGTACTATCTCATTTCGGACAGTTACCTTTAAATGTCCCATTTCGTACCGTGATTCAAATATATACCTAAGGCTATTTCCATTTCGTACAGGTAAACTTATAATAATCAGATATAATTTATGAAAAAGAATAGGTACCTAATCACAATGTTAAACACAATAAAACGTTATATATAAGGGAATGACAAGACCATGACGTACCATAACCTTGTGATCCTTAGGAATGAAACAAAACCGCTTTTTAATTTTTTGATTGAATCAAGTTGAATAAAAAAAAGTAAATAACACTCGAACTGAATACATTTGTTTCAAATCTCCACTGGTTTCTTAGAAAATTGAACTAGATATTTATAAACAAATAGATTTGTTTCAAAGTAATGTAACTCATTTGGTACAATATTTATGTACGATGTGGGAATATTCATAATTATATATATGTACGTCAACCGTCAAGGAAAAGTTGCATTCAGGGACATTATTTTGACTGAATTTTGATTTCCTTTAAAGAACTCGACTGTGTTTCATTTTCTCCCCTTCCTTGCTTATACTGATTAGTAAATTGTCTTATCGATCTACACTTTGGCACAAGCTGGTGGGGAGGACAATATGATCTCCTTAGACTCGTCTAAAATTCATAGGAATGGGGAAGTTGCGGCAATTAGGAAAAAGCGAGATAACTAAAAAGGAAACGGTTGACGAGTGAAACACGGTACATGCGAGATGAAAATGGTGGAAATTTAGAAAAAAGTTTTGAAAACATTTGATAAGTTAATGAATATTTAATTAATAAATCGTTTATTTATTCTAAAATAAGTGGCGGGCTTTACCTTTTGAGAATAACCCCGATATAATATTATAGAGATTAAAACATATTTAGTGTAAAGTGAACTGTATTTTCTGTTACTGTAGTTCTTAATTTATTTTTTTCTATTTATTTCTGACTAAATAAATTAGTACCCCTTATTAGGTAGAGTTTATGTAAAACTGTAGCTTTTTGTTTAATGTAAGTGGCTATGCAAAACAACTGTATATCAGAGAAGTGCTGTCCACTCAAACTATGATATTAGTTAGATTAAATAGTGTTAGCAAGAGTTGGGAGAATAATGCAATGGTAAACATAATAAAGTATATTGCGTAGTACTACATATCCTCTGTATATTTACATAATTGCGTGTATTTTACATTAAAGGATCTTTATATAAGGACTCTCGATCTTTAAATAAAAACAGAACAGGTTATGGATGAGATATATTTTGTAATGTTGTGTTTGTTACGAATGCAATTTAAAGCGAATACCTACGTCTTTACAAAATACAGAAAACGATGTTAGCATACACATACACAGAATATTTATGCACTCTTCATAACTGACTTGGTCAGGGTTATCAATGCATTACCACTGCACATACATACCAACACAATTAACTTTTTTTTTAAATTCTTGTCCCTAGTCTTCATAAATGAAAACTACCATAACAATTTACGGTTCTCGAACAATTGAATGGTTACATGAAGTGTTTCCGTTTTGTTTTAGCGCCTCCAAAATTGTAGGCTCAATGTAATTTTGTCATAATACTTATATGATTCGAAAGCAACAAATTTGATAACCTCTCCGAAAGCTGGCATTTGCCGTAACGAATAATTGGAAATACAGCCGACTTTATCCATTTTACTTTTATTAAGTCATAAAATGCAGAAATAAGCACCATCATAGAGGCCGTCGTATAACCGATAAATAATGCTTGGAAGCTTTCGTTTATGGTGTTTCCATCGTAAAGTTTTATGTTTGACTCGTCTACAGGCAGCGCTGTAGGCTTCAGAGCAGAGCAAATGCATTACTATCATGTCGAAAAAACGACATAGGTACTGATTCTTGTTACTATATGTAGCATTTTAACTTTTTCATTCTATCATGAAATATTTCTTATTATAGGAAACGTAAATGGCACTCACCTATCGTGAGGAGTAAGGAGTTTTTATTCCAAAGCACCTACACATACGTATTTACAAAGAATTAATTGGTGGTCGGCACCTTCACCTATTTATATGTTCTAAAAAAGTGAACTCAATTTTGCTATTGAAAGATTTGGAAAATTTTAAAATACATTTAGTGATGTAATACTGCCTTTTCAAATGCAGAAAACATCATCTTCGTACCTACGCCAAGAAATTATATTATTATTTAAATTATTTTTAGACTCAAATAGCTTTCCATCGAAATCAGACATGAACATTTCAGCTAAGATGGAAGAAAAAGGTTAACGTATTGGCAAACCATCTAACTATTTGTAATATTTGTGTTGAAATCTAAAATAAGTTTGATCTAAATAAAGGGATCAATTCTGAATTAAAATTAATATCTAAATTAGGGGTAGTTTTTCAATTTATCTTTAATAACACCACAAAATTTTAAAGTTTTATCGGTATAAGTATATTATTGTATTAATTACAACAATTCTTTCAGTTCAACAAATTAAAATATATTACATTCCAACCTAAACAATAATGGAAGACTAACAATGCTAGAAAATCTGGAAATTAAAAAAGCTTTGTACAAAAATTTAAACTTTGTCAATAATCAGACAGGATTAGGCTTAACCAACTCCCCACTACTCCTTTGTAATTTGTTAGAATAAATATGTTGATATTAGTTTTAAGATTCAGTATAATTACTCTTGATGATGAACGTAGTTCGATCGTAACAATATTGTCAAGTTGTCGAAAATAAATTTTGGTGAAACATTATTCGTTGTTTTTCTACGTTTTTTTTTTTTTTAAATTTAATTTAAGCATGTTTCACAAACGTTGCACTATCGAATCTCTTAGACATAGTTATTATATTTCAATTCGGTATCTTAAAAGATCGGTGGGGAAAAAATGGTGTAAAATTTTGTGCTCTTTAATATATTTCCTTGGAGATAGACGAATTTATATTTATTTAGAAATTACCGAAAGGAAATCGGCAAAAGCCTTCCAATTTTTATGGTTTTTGTTTTACTCGTTTGATTTTGAATTTTACGTGCTTCCGAATATGTTGTTTTCGTATCTACAATTTTCAGTTTCCTTTATCGAACTCGCATTTTAGTTTTCCACATATTGCTTCGGAATAATTTGATACGTATCAGAGTGCAAAACGAAAAATATGAGAAAATTATTAGTCCGATCTTAAAGATAATTCAGAACTCAGTAGAACAACTGTATTTTTGAATAAACCTACTAGAAAATAATATTTGAAGCACGTCCTAACTAACGTGCTATTGAAAAGTACAATGTTTGTTGAAAAATTCCCTCAGTTCCTTTTTACATCTTACACATACAAATGTGAATCAAAAAGTAACCTTAATTTGATATTATTTTTGAATCATGAAGATGTTATACCACTAAGATATATTATCTCCAAACATAGAATGGATTGTCATCAGCAGACCACAGTATGGAGGAAGTGATGCGTATTGCCAGGCTACTTTATAAAGATTTGATGTCGTGGTTTGCTCAGTCATAGAGCACAGTGATAAGTATATAAATATTTTTAATAACTTAACAGGGCTCATGGTGGCAATGAATGTGAGCCACAATATTTGAATATATTAAAAGTAGAGCGAATTAAATTAAAAAGTAATGAGACCAGATGTGTTCGTATTTTGCGAATAAAAGTCCAATTATTAATGTTAGTTTTGAATCCTCCTTTATCTGCTTGTAGGTATGTGTGAGAATAAACCATAGATGACGTTCTCAATAAAGGCATTTTTATTTTTTATATTTAAATCTAATAAGGAACAGTGGTGTCAAGAATGCTACTTTTTCATTTTATTTTTCTCCTTAATAAGAAATAATAAAGAATAATCCCTCCCACAACTACTGAAATCGGGGGTCCTTGCCGTATATATTGCGTAGAAAGCTCTTTAATACAGCTCTTTTTTATTTTATAATAGTTTTCCGAATCTTCTTCGTACTTATTCCTATCAGTATCGTCTTCATTTGTATAAACATTACATTTGTATGGATTTCAATTGTGACATCTTAGAGATTTTGACGTTTTCTCTTATTAGTGCAAGTTTA
Organism: Agrilus mali; assembly: GCA_029378335.1. Lineage (NCBI taxonomy): Eukaryota > Metazoa > Arthropoda > Insecta > Coleoptera > Buprestidae > Agrilus > Agrilus mali. The sequence continues at coordinate 12,685,190 of CM055658.1, forward strand.
GATGTTATTTGTGCATATTTTTAAGTTATAAAGGGAAAATTCCGCAATCTTTTTGTGTGTTTTATTGTTAATACTGTTAATATGGAGTTACAAGAGCTAAAAGCCTCGTCTATTCACTCACTGTTCTAATTGTAAAGAAGAGATGCCGTAATTGTTAAAGAACAAGAATGCTTAAAACTAGCAATAATTTATAAAGCTAAAGGGCTCAATTCAAACGAATTAATCAGTTGAAATATTATTATAATTGGTATATTCCTTTAAGAGTGTGTTTTAATGACTTAAAACTACCACAGTGATGTATGCACGAAATAAATCTCCCTTTACTTAAGTTTCTTTGTTATGCAAGTGCACAGTTAAGATTCTTTATCGTTTGTGATAATATCTTTCTTTAGGGTCTTTTTAAAGGTTTTCAGAGTAAACGTGGCAGACAATAAATATTTAATCATCGTGGCTTTATCGATCCACACTATTGTATAAATATCCTGATAAATGAATAGTCCGTACTAATATAGATTCATTACGGGGTGTATATTAATATGCGATCTGTATCGTCAACAGAGGGACAAACATCAAAACTGTACTTTTAGTACATTTTCCTCTTTTACCTTGTATTTTTATCATATTTTAACTTGTCCGTTATTTTTACATAAATATATGGGAGGAATAATAAAATCTTGAAAAAACTAGGCTAAAGAGAAATCCGAAACCTTTAAAATTTTAGACAATTTCAAAAATCAAACCTCATTCAGAATTATTTAGTATTGCTACTGCTCTTTAATTCAACTTTAATTAGGTACATTTGTTAATTATATCAAAGTGATGAAGGAACATGGTAGGATTAAATCTATACATTTAGTAAATGCTGTTGCCGCAAGGTGTATTTTATACGTACGTACTTAGTTAAATGCCTATTAAATAAGTGATACAAATAAGGCCTACCTAATTTCGAACGCTCAAATCTTAATAAATTATTGGAAAAGGTGATGAATAAAAGCGAGGCATTATTCTTTGGTCCATATATTTTAAGTAATTAACAAAACATATTGTAATCTTTTATCAGAAATTACTCAAAAAGAGGTAATTCTGGAACCTTAGCCTTGGGCCTTTTTAAAACATAGTGATTGAACAAAGCCTATATCCTTAAATTATAGGAATATTGTTATTAGAGTATTAATCTATAAAAATATACATTTCTGAGCCTTTTATCAAGTGTTTCCATGAGATCCTTGAACAACTTTGTAAGTTATTTTACTAAATATTATGCTTAAATTGTTGGTCAGACTTAAAGTCCCATATTAACAAGAAATAGAGAATAATATATAAAAAAAGGTATCCAAACAAACAAAAATTAGAAAATTAACATATCTTCTCAAAAATATTATTAAATATTGAAAAATAAAATTATTTTCACAGGCCTTAATTAAACAAGGTAACTAAATAAGGCCTTGGAACTTAATAAGTACCATAATTTTCGAGACAATTTTGGTTATTAATATTTATTCGAGGTGGTGTACGTGTTATATGGGGGAGGCAGATGAAAATACTCGATGGTCAGGTGTGGCGGGAGATAGGAATGACGTGAGCCAGTATCTGTTTCAATATTTCAGAATTCCTATTAAGGCCTAGGGTCAGCAAATAGAGCCTATTTTAAAAGTAGGCTTTATTTAGTACATTGTATTTCATAAATGTTATAAGCAGTATTTAATTCGCATATTTTAAAAAGTACAATTTAAAGTTTTAGTTATCTTTTTGATGAGTTATATTGTGATCCGTATACATTACTTGAAGCAAAACTTCAAAGAATAACGTATTAAAATTCGATAGAAATTAGGACAAATTAATAACGCGCAATGAAAACGCTCGTCCGTCACAAACGACCGGCCACGAGTGTCGCTGCGAGCGCGAGCGGGCTTCTCGCGCACTGTTTGCTGAGTCGTGGGACTGTCGTCTATCCGTGTGTGAAGTATTTTTGATGTAAATATATTTTAAATGACTTTTCCGCACTACAGGCCTTGTTTGAGCATAGGCCTTATTTGTATCAAGTACCTTATTCCTTATGATACAAAGGAGTTCTGTAATTAACTGCTTCCTTCCTATTAAGAAGTTTCTGTAACAGTTTGGAGTTCATACCCATAAAGTATTCTGTAGAGTACCTAAATATTAGAATATAGGGCTGAATAATGGTGCTTAATAAAAAAAAGGATTATTCGTATTGAACCGTTTGTTGTCGTAATTATTTTCTGAAGGATTAATTTAGCAGTTAGGCTATATATTGCTTAAATCAAAAATTTCAGTTGGCTATTCTAATACAGAGCACAGAAATATTTACATATATTGCTATTTAGTATATATCTCGAAGGTACATTTAGTTTTAGTGAACTACTTAGTAAACACGTTAAAATTAATTAACAAGTTTCTTAGCGATCCAACTAAGTTTTCCAATAACTCTAACCAAATTGTGTATAATAAATTGAAAATTATCAAGTTTACATTCATCATAAAATTATCATTTGGATTTACAAATATAAATAACTGTATATAACAACAAAAGCTTTAGCAACCGGAATTCGTTATAGAATTACGGTTTGGACTGAAATTACGTATTTTATATGGGTGTCACGTTGACTATGTGACCAAAGGTTGTATCTACAAGAATTGACAGCGACTGAGTCTTCAAGTTATAGTAATATAATAAAAGCAGATCTACTGACGATGACACTCGCAATTGCTGACAACAATTTTGGACGTAATGTACATATTGTAGTAACCTGATTACCTCTCTCAGCGAAAAATACAGGTAATGTTTCGTACCCGAAGTCAAAAACTAAAGAAATTCATCGTGCATGCTAGTGCGGCAACAAGAGTGCTTGGGAGCGAAGTTCAGGATTTTTTATAAAACAGCAGTTGGTAATTAGTGATCAGTGATTGTGCGACAAAAAAAAGAGGTGATAAGAAGGGAAAATCGTTTCCAGTTACATAGACAAATAATCGTAGGTAACACTGATTTTATTATTTTTATTTTGTTTGTCGCAATATCAATGGCTTTTGTTGCAAAAGAAATGTTCAATGCGTTCAATTAGAGAATATGTTTTTTGTTCTTTTAATTCATACTTTTGACCTGGGTTAAGATCTAATCATTAAGATTATCCTGTTCAGTGTTTTAGTTTTTTTATTTTATGTTATTATTCGGGACATGAGAGAGTTGGGGTTCGCCGGTGGCGATTCAGTTATTCAAGCGTTGAGTGTTTCATGACGCCATTGAAATTCAATTTACAGGATGAGTAGTTATCATTCGCACCGATACAAATGATAGTATGAATTAGCCTTGTTGGGTCAACTAACATTTTCTACTGTGGGAGCATTAATCTGGGAGTATTCACAGAACGTGTCGTTTATTTTTTTTTTATATTTGTTTTCCTGTAGTCATTTTTTCTTTGTTTTCGTCTGATCTGATTTTGGAGGCTTTTCGGGTTTACCTTTCCCAAGCCTTCCTAAATTGAATGTTCAATTTTCGGTTTTGTTTATGTGTTTTCGCATGTTGACTTATTGTGAGGCCCATATCATGCCCCAGTAATGGAAAAAAAGAAAAGAAAATGAAAGCGACAAAAGAGGAGGACCACCTCCAAACTCCTCTCTATTAACATATCTTCAGCTTTAAGCGTGTCGATTTTGATTGTGAGGATGGTAACTATTCGTTTTGTTTGAACAGGTTAACTATTTAATTTACCTTTGGGGTTGACGGGGGGCAATAAGTCAACTTTTCATGTCCCGGATTTTAGACCATGATGGAGTTTTTCTCCGCCAGGTTCTTTTCCCACTGAGTGCAAGGTTGAGCCTTATTTTTAAAACGGTTTGTAAAGAAATATTTTGGTTTGTTTTGCTCCTTTGAGTGATCAAATTAATTTGGACAATTATTTTATCTGCATTGAGGTTATCTTTTCATGAACCCTTTGATACTTTTTGTTTAATACTAAAATAATGTCGCTTAAACTGTTTTGTTGTTATAAATAAATTAGGGATTGTTTTGAATCAATAGTGTTTTATTTATATTATTAACTTTGGTTGTGGCACCAAAGACTTTCTAACAAATGTTGAATCCTGGTATTTAAATCATTCCATGAAACAACGTATGGGTTAGCTGGCCGACCCGGGTACATTACAGTATAGGCCGCGGTTCTTCAGCCCTAACCATAATCTCACAATGGTGTATTTAAAAATAAATTACCTGTTATATGTTTTCTACTAAAACAATTTATATGCCTTGCAGATTTTAGTATTTTAATTCACAAAATATAAGAAAAACATATATAGTTTTTTGTATATAATTATGTTTTTCTATTCGTTTTTGAAATGTGCTCTTTCATGCAACTCCTCCTCTAGATACGGTGAAATTTAAATGGAGCGCGGTTGGAAACTGGAGCAACGATTGATGCTTTAAATCTGCGCACACGAGAAGTTTGTCCTTCATTAGTTGTAGGTCAGCTTTTCTATTGGCAGTGTGCCAACAGCTACGATTCGTCTAGCAGTCGGAACGGAGGATAGTAGCAAACAATGCTTTCCAAGGGCTTAATTATCGAACAAACTGATACAGTCGCAGTTTGTCGCTGTTGACACTGAGAAATCTTTCAACGACATTGTTATGTTACTCCGAAAGCAAACAGCAAAATGAAATGGGATAAAATAATTTATGTGGATATAATGTCAAAAAGACTGGATTCCAGAAATTGAATATTGAGTTATAAAATTGAAACTGGACAGTTGCTGATACCATCTGGCCTTTCCCAAATAGCTGACAGTGAGAAACACACATATTTGCTTTCTTTTTTCAAACCAAAAACACACACATATATAAAGGTATGGACTTATATAATGCTGTAATAAATTATCTTAATGTGAATAAGACAAAGTGTTATAGGCGGAGTATCTTTTTTTATGATGTCGTGGACTGTATATTTTTGTTTTTAAAACGAATAAATTACAATTTTACATTCATCAGCTCCTTTTATCGATCCAAATGATAATGTTGCGTCTCAAAAGTCTATTCATTTCTATTTGTATTGCTTCTGGAATGTTTATTTATTATTATAAAGTAATAAATTTTTGGCATTTGAAAATTGAAAGTTCTGGCTCTTCTGAAAGTCATAGTTTGCAGATCGGACGTGACTATTTCTCGTTTCTACATTTTATTGCATCCCAATATTGAATTCTTTTGTACGTATTTTCAGTTTCGTCTATTCAATGTTAAATGACCCTCAATAAGGTTAATTGCTATTTGACATTTATATTATCCTTCTCGAAAGTATGTTGTAAATTCCGATCACGCATTGCACGTGTGTTGGTGCCAGGAGTACCTACCTGACTGGCCCCTTCTGGGTATTCCTAGTATTTCAGCGGAATCCACCCCCTTATGTCTCCGTCTCTCTTTGACGTTAAATTGTAGAATGCAATTACTTTTTTGACCAATCCACGGTATTTAAAACGAGCCCTGACTCCGCCCTAAAAATTCCTCCACTATTCCAAAAAATTGAAATTTTCTCAAAATTAGAAAAAATCAGAGTTGCGCTTTTGATCTTGAATTCAATAGTAATCTACTTTCGGTTCCGGTTTTTTCATTAATATACATATATATTGGTCCACATCCGTTTTTTTAATTTTAAGTTGTTAATGTGACTGTTTAAGTGTTTTGTTTTATTGTTCATGTTAGTTAGTGTTTTATAAATAAACAGTTAAGAACCTTCAGTGAACTTTAATCAATCAACAACATCCTTTTGTGTTTCTAATTCAAAAAGTGGCCTTACAAAGTTCGTCAAACCAGGCGACAACAGATAATGACGTGATTTCTTTGAATTTTTATTCCAAAACCAATATCCAAGAGGTTGCTTTACATTTTCTAGTCTTCCGATTCAATTATATTAAGGAGTTGCCTTATTAAAATTAATTTCAATGGTACCAAATAGCATTTGCAATTGGCAGTACCTATTTACCGCAGCATAGAACTTTCACATTAAAGATACAACCATCGAGCGGAAATACCTCGTTCTTAAGATAACTGCTATGCATCGAAGGCCAAATCTGGGAGGTTACACTTATTGGCAAGTGCAATGCGCCCCCAGAATTAAGTGCAACGCTGCAAGAGTAGGTGTTTTTCATTAAGGGAGTAGGCTTCATTCCATAAAAGAAGAAATAGTTTATTATCGACTAAAGAAAACATTTTCAAATGAACCATTTACGCGCTTTTTATACATATTTGTTGTTTGCTGAAACTGGCCCAAAAATTATGTATTTCTTGGTCAAGGCCAACGAAGCGTTGTAAGGTGAAATGTTAATACTAACCACCTTAAATTCCTTGAAATTTTTTTAAACAAGTATTTCATACATTCCGTAATATATAACCTGGGACTTGTAACATTATAGTATCTACTTTTTCTTTATACGTTTAAATGTAGGAACACACCCGAACCAACATAAACTAGCAGCATTTCGTAGTATGATTAACAGACTATTACCTCTTTCAGACGCAAATTACAAAATAGAATTAAATACAGTAAAACAAATAGCAATTAATAACGATTACACGTCAAAACTTATAGATGATTTAATTAATTCCAAAAGAAAACAATATGTTACGAATTAGTATATACAAATAATTCTAAAAAATCTAATACTAACTACAGAACAATATCATATATTGGAAAAATTTCAAACAAAATCTCAGAAAAACTAAAAAATAATAACTTTAAAACAGCTTTTAAAACGGAAAATAAATTATCAAAATTTTTAATCAACAATCAAGACAAAACGGAAAAAATGAATAAAAGTGGAGTCTACAAATTGGAATGTAATACTTGCAAGAATATATATATATAGGACGGACAGGGAGGACTTTTAAAGAGAGAGTTAACGAACACATCAAAAATTATGCAGAAAAATCGACTTTTATGAATCATATTAAAAATGAAAACCACGAATTTAATATAGAAGATAATTTTAATATTCTACATTGTTTAGAAAAAAGTAAAAAACTAGACATTTTAGAATCATACGAAATTAAAAAACACAATAAACAAAACAGTGAAATTATTTTGAACGAAATAGAAAATTTATACCAATCGATAATATTAAATACACTTGTAAACATCACCCCTACCACACCACTTTTAGACTAATAGTTAGTTACCTATTGTATATATATAAGAACATCTTAAGGTTTATTCAGTAATACGTCTTCTGAAGATGCCCTTGTAGGGCGAAACAATTGTAGACAAATAAAAATAATAAAGTGGAAATTACAAAATTTTAATTTGGTTCGTTTTATTTATTGAAAATGAATTTCCATAAAGTAACGGCGGATACAATCAACATAAAATGCAGCTTTCAGCAAAGATTTAACATATTTTTTAAATTCTAACGTTGTTCGTAAGTCACATTTGGAACGAATCTTAGCATATATCCACGCAAATTGCTTTAGAATTTGAAGAATGACGTAAACGCATTCCCGTCCTTGCAAACTTACTTTTCACTTATTCCCTATTTATTCCAGTTCATTTGTTTAAAGTTGTAGAGAATTTTATTTCTACGATTTTATAGCGTAGTCTTCATGATGATTTCCTCAAAGTAAAAAGGTATTTACGATATTTCTAAATATGAAGCATTCGTTTTGTACATACCAAAATCTATTTGACCTAAATAAAAATAACCTTGGTTAAATAAATTGGTTTTACATGAGTTAGTTTTTTTGTAAATATTTTTTATATTCAATACTAATGAATGTATAGGTACATGTGTATGTATAAAAGAAATTCGAAAAAAACGCTTTGTTTTTTCGTTTATTAATGCTTACCAGTTTTCATCTAAAAAAGTGTTTGTGTTAATGCAAGGTATATATATATATATATATATATATATATATATATATATAAATATATATATAAATATTGGGCTAACAAGAATTTATATACCACAAAATTATTTTTTTCATGGTGAATTATAAGACAACGTAGACCACGCTGAGCGAAATAATGCAACAGTTTTTGGACATTAGTAGTCAAAAACACAGCCATCCACACCAATAGGGAAGGCAGCACCCTACATGGAAGCTCAACAGGGAAATCCATATAACAACTTGAACCATGATCAGTGAACGATATTCCCGATAGTCAACCATGCGACGACATAAGGTGAAACGAGTTCCGGAAGCGTCGGGTGCTAGGAGCACTACAAGGAACCGTCACCGTCGTCAATGAAAATGAAATTGGGGACCAGGAGGGGATTGAATTAAATTGCGAATGAAAATTTCCCGTCAACTTCCGCAGCGAAATAATTATAAATATTCTGCAAAAAGCAGACATAGGACGTATTGGGAACAGGAGCTGCAGCAAACGTCAAGGGATCCAGAGGTCCAGAGTCCTGGTAGTTTCTGGGAATCGCGGAAATGACGTCTGTTCACCGCGAGCGCTTTAGTACCGTAAAACTCCACCAGAAACGGGATAACGAAAGGATGAACGACATGCATGGACAGTTCCAAGAAGAAAAGGCGAGCGATGTATTCGCCAAATACAAAATAATATTGGTACCCTAATTTCGAGGATATGTAAATGGAGACGACACCAGGTGGAAGAGGTTTCCACAAAAAATGGAGATGAAAATGGTAATAGGGATGTCACGAATGGTATGGTCGAGTTGGGGTAGTCTTCTGGCGAAGAGAAAAAAGTTTTGCGGCAGTCTGCTGTCCAAGAAGATAATGATCAACAATCCTGGTGTGAAGAAGAGGTTGGTGCTCAGTGTTAGTGTTGTCTAGTGGTATAAACATTGAAGGGCTCGTAAAGAGATATTAGGGACAGTCTACAGCCCCAAAAGACAGTAGAATTGTAAAACTTCCACCCCCTCTACAATTTAAATATAACTAGTGTGGAAATCACAGGGACGCGATTTTTTCCGCGAAAGGGGGATGTCACATAGTGCTCATATTTTTCCAAAATTATTTTTCCTTTTAATTGTTTTTTATTTCAATAATTACATTTGTTTTAACTTAAATATGCAACGTATTGATTTTACGAAACAAGGATAAGCCACACGGAAATGCGACATGATTGCACGGCAAAAGTGTGCCGTCACCAACTTGTAAATTTCCGTTTGGGGGTAAAAGAGTACTATGTGGGTCAGTATAAAATAATTAGTTTTGAAGAACACGGAAAGTCAGTAAGATCGAGCCAGCAAGTCAGAGGAGTTAGGGGGGTGTAGCGGGTTGCCGCTATCACTCACCCTAATGCTCGATTAAGAGTCCCTGCCATTACCAACGCCCCTAGGTGGTAGTTAATACGGCAAGTAGATAAGTCATATTTATAATTATTTGTTAAGTGTTATTTGTTGTATAAGGCATTTATTCTATTATTAAACCGTTAAAATTCGCTCTTCTTTATGACACTAATGCGATCAATCTGATTAATCGCAGTACTAAGGCCCCTCTAGTCATTCAGAACTAATTATGAATTTCCTATTAGTATTTTGGTACAGCTTCCCATATGTATTTTAGTTTGTCCAATTATTCTATTTTAGTTTTGCGAAACTATCCTTAACCAATAAAAACTTATTCAATTGTTATCATTCATTACAGTTTAATAAATAAACTTGACAAAAAAATGTGTTTAGTGCTCCATATGTTATATGAGAAAGGAACGAATAATGTCACATTTTAAATAATTCCTTCGCTGTCTCTTCATACTTTGTTAGAGTAGACTATATGGTAAAGTATGTATTCTTTGGACAGCCCCGAGGCAAACTGCATATAAACGGATAGAAACGGATCACCATATATGGGCACAGGTATTTATACTCGACACTGTTTCGCTTTTGTATACCTGTAAAGTTTTGTCGAAGCCCTATGCTCCAGGTGTGGCATGAAGAGCCTCGAAGTACCAGTTGTTGTGGTTCGTTACCAAAAAACGTGTTTATGTATCACTTTGTAATATTTATTTAACAAGAAAAGGTACAATGGAATATCGACACTTCGAACTTAAACTAATTACCTATTTTAAATAGTGATAGAAACATGAAGTACACTGTTCGGCTGTCTGTACCAGACTCTCACTTTTTCTTTCCTTTTTTCCCGACAACACCTGAAGTGTACCCCGCGCCCGTGGAGCGGTATAATCACAAAAATGCGTCTGCCCTGTATGATCCCATTGTCTCAAACCAGCGACAGAAACAATAATACATAATATAATAATGCAGAACGAACAAAATAGCTCAAACCCCAACGCCAAAACACGACACTTTAGTTGTCCGAAGCACTGAAGTTCAATTCAGTCCCTGAAGAAGGTAACTTTGTTACCGAAAAGTGCTTCGGACAACTAATGTGTCGTGTTTTGGCGTTGGGGTTTGAGCTATTTTGTTCGTTCTGCAACAACCGCCAAAGTTTTTCCAGTCTTCATTAATATAATAATAATATCAATACCGACAATGAGTCCATTCAGTAGTATTTTAATCAATAAACTAATAACGTACCTCAACAATACCTAATATAACTGGTATTTCGAAATTTTCTTCAAAGGTTACATAAGCTTTAGGTCCAATTTTAAGTAGATTTTATCAGTCAGGCCGCAACTTCAGAAGCCAATTGGGGTAAGATTCATTCATTCATCCGTTTATATATGTAAACAGTAGGTACATACGTGTTGGGAATGTTTGACAACGCCACCAAGTGATTGATTGATTGGAAATTCTTGGGACCCCATTGAGCTGCGACGTTGCTGGTCGATGGCTCTAGAAAAACGGCGAGGAGGGGAGTATGACAGGAGTTCTCTTTTAAAAAGAATCTGACAAGGGTTTGGTTCTCTTTGCACCCATTTTGAAGCTTTGACGCATACTAGAGCTTTTATCGAGAAATTATTTTATCCGTTGCCAAGACCATAAAAAGGCTATACTGTATATGTATTTTGTACCGTTACAATTGCTCAATTTATTAAAACCTATAATAAATCAATAACCCACGACCTATAATATACATACATAATCGGTCAAAAAACAAACAGTAACAACAATTAGTTATTACACCTCGAAAAGTTCTTATTTATACATTACCTACACACTTCTTGAGATCTGGTGATTTTTTAGAAAACTGGCTGTATAAATTTTCTCTTAATCAGGAAATTGTTGAGGTTTCGCTTTTATCCAGTAATTCTATGACGTTCAAGCTGTCCACTGCAGAAGCATTGAATAAAAGAAGCAATTTTGATTTCTCACCGCTATTACCCTCTCAAGGGTAGGTACACGAAGCCATTCGCTATATAGATAAATTCAGTTAAATCGACTTATTCTGATCCCATAAACTTATGGTTTCCATATGTACACGGAGTTTTGAAACAGTAATCTGCTTTCCAAATTATTAATATTGGTATTCTTTCCTTAAAGCTATTGCTTAAAGCTAGAGCAATACATTAAGAATATTGTCAAATTTTGATGAGTTTCAATTATTATTTATCACAATAAATAACGAAAGCGTTTTAAAAAATAAAAGCTTTTAATGTTACCCAAGTTATTACTTGTTATGTTATTCGAAAACTTATGGGCAAATGGTAAACACTACAGCTAACAATAACTCCACCATTGTTTTATACTAAATTCTAAAATGTAAACCTTAATAATTTGCTCACTATACTAAATAATGGCTTTATACTTTAAGCGTTTTTTTTAAAGAACAAAAATTGGAATCACAAAAAATAAGAGGAAATTACACCATGCCCATCTGTGTCTGCTTTCACCAATGGAGGTAGCGTAGTTTTTCTAGGATTTAGGATAGAAGATATATGAGAACATTTGTGTGAATTGAACGTATAAACGGAAGTGGTTTCGGGATGTTACAATCCATTTTAGTAAAATTTCGAATGCTTTTATGTGAGTAACTTATTCAACCTGATTGCAGTTAATGTAAATAAATTTTTATTCTGACCATTTTAAATCATCTATCTACTAAAAGACAAAAAAGTGCATATTCCCGTTAGTAAAAGAATTATTTTCTAAGAACTAGAGGGGGTTTAAATTATTTGTAAGTCATTCGTTCTCAGTTAGTTTAAAAAAAAAACGTCACTCACAATACTGTTTGTTGATGAGCAAATGAAACTAATCTGTTTACCAGAAAAGTAACCATTCCCAATCACTAATTAATGAGATTCGGTGCAACTTATTGTATCATTAATGTTATCCTTTTGTGTTAACTGTTGTATAAGTTGTCAGCAAAATTGAATATTGTTAGTGACACAAAAAAACATTAACAGCAAATTATTGAAACAAACATTTTCTTTCTCAGCGATACGTAATTTTTGCGCACAACAATGCAAATCACACTCCTTCTAAATCTAATCGTATTGGTTGAGGACACTCAATTTTGTACCCACCCCATTGTAAAATTTATTTACAGCTTTTTCGTCTCGATTGGTCAAATTACTTATACATATCTACCTGTTCTGAAAGTTACTTTTAGTAATTTACTTTATGTTGTAGGATGCACATTTTCGAATCATGTCAGTTTTTTCTCAGTTATAAAATTGATTGTTTTGCGGAAACTTCGGGAATATTTTTGAACGTCAGTTTAATTAAGGAATTTCCTTTATTGATCGCTTTTTCCGATATCAAATATTTTGATTTAAACTCTGCTTTAAAACTGCTTAAAGGTTAATTTGCTTTAGTCCATATTTTAAATCAAATAAAGCCTGAAAATTTATATTCAGAAATAAATATTTAAACAAAAAAAAAGATTTCACAGTAAATAAAAAAATATTTCAAGAATAAATAAACAACAACGGAAAATGTTTCACAGTATATTAAAGTCAACCTCGACAAATTTGTTTCGGCCCTAGCGGCCATTAACTAGAGAAATACAGATGATTACTAAAATCTAGGAGGTGTACAATCATTTTATACTATTACAATTTATAAAATAAGAGAGGGGAGTTATAGGTAGTGAGTTCTATTTGATTATTTACTATATTGATGTTATTGAAAAGGGCTTTTTTAATTTCAAAATTCTCTAAGAGTGATAATTTTCTACATTTAGGGATATTAGCATGTAGAAGTCTAAAATTGCTTAAATCTAAAGAGTGGTTTGTCTGTAAACAGTGGTCGACCATACCACTTGAATTAATTTTCTTATTTTTAATAGCGGAAGCGTGTTCAGATAAACGTTTTGATATAGCCCTGCCAGATTGCCCAATGTAAGTGGCATCACAATTACTACAAAAAATTTGATAAATACCACATTTTTCACTTTTTGACGTACTTCCTCTATAATTTACTAACAAAGATCTAAGATTAATCGAACCGGTTTCAATTATTCTACAATCAAATTTATTTTGCAACAAGGATTTCAAACTAAAACTAAAATTATTAATAAATCTAATGGAACCAAACAAAGGTTTTTTTTGATAAAGGGAACTACTGTTATATAATAAGACAGAAACCTGTTTTTTAAGTTTATTTTTTAACAATTTATCAATAAGAGATGTATGATAGCCATTTGAGGTAGCAATGTGTTTGATAATTTGCAATTCAGTGTCAAAATCCGAGGTAGATAGCGGAATGTTAATTAATCTATTTAAGAGGCAATGAAATACAGCTAGTTTAGTTTGTTTTGGGTGTGAGGAGTTAACTGGAATTACTGTGTCTGTAGTAGTTGGTTTACGGAAGATATTAAACTTGAATTTATTTGCTTCTTTTGTTAAAGATATATCCAGAAAATTTAAATTATTGTTGAGTTCTTTTTCAATTGTGAACGAGATATTGAATTTATGGAATTTAAAGTAATTAGGAAATTATCTAGTTGGCGATCTGTACCTGTCCATACGCAGAAAACATCATCTACATACCTATACCATGTATGAATATATTTTAATAGGGGGTTTTTCAAATTGAATAGTTTATTTTCGAATGAAGCCATAAACATCTCCGCTAGAACCAGTGACAAAGGTGACCCCATGGGGTGACCATCTAATTGACGGTAAAACCTATCGTTAAAAGTGAAATAATTTTGTTCAAGACAAAGTTCTACTAAGCAAAGTAAATCATTACTAAGAATTGGGTTCGAAAATTTATTTGAAATATGACATTTTAAAATTTGAATTAACTCTAAAGTAGGTATAGATGTAAATAAATTACTTACGTCAAACGACACTAAAACACATTTGTTCGGCAAAATAATATTCTTAAGTTTGTCAATTAAAGTTAAGGAATTTTTGACACTAAACGGAGAGAAATAAGGGAGGTTGTCTAGTAGAATTTTATTAGTAAATTTTGCTAGTTTATATGCCGGTGCGTTAATGTAGGAAACAACAGGTCGAACAGGATTATTTTCCTTATGAATTTTAGATAGACCGTATAATAAGGGGGCTGAAGGGTTAAAATTTTTTAGTTTAAAAATATTGGACAACCATGAGTTATTCGAATTTAGGAGTTTGTAAACTGATTTCTGAAAGGCTTCTGTCGGGTCTTTTCGTAGCTCTAAAAAGGATGGAGTATCTAAAAACTTTAGTAGTTTCTGTGAATAGGACGTTCTGTCTAGGATTACAACGGAATTCCCTTTATCAGCTTTACTTATAATTAAGTTGTTATCTTGACATTTCTGTTTCAACGATTTAATCAAATCTAGTTCTAATTTAGACGAGAAGTTACTTGGTTTTTTTAAATTTTGAAAATTTATTTGAAACAAATGAGGCAGCTACATGTTTGAAGGAGTCCAACTGTGTAATATCAATTTTTTTTAGTGGTATTAGAGAATTAATAAATAAATCTATATCTAACCCCAAGTTAATTACATCACGTTTGAGATTCTGCGATGTAGGTGGAGCGTATTTTTAAGCCTTTACTGAGCAAAGATAATTCGTTGTTGGAAAAAGAAACGTCACTCAAGTTAACAACCCTTTCGTGGAATTTAAAAGGTAAATCTACACTAGGATTCTCACTCTGATTCTGCTTGATAGGTCGTTTTGAAGACAGAAGATTTCGTAATTTTCTAGATTGAGTGTAATGATGTTTTTTAACCAGATCTGAAGTTTCTTCGTGTGCGTCTCTGAGTAGAAGGTCTAATTCCAAAGGATGGAGTTTCTGGATCCTTTTTAGAGCTACGAAAAGACCCGACAGAAGCCTTTCAGAAATCAGTTTACAAACTCCTAAATTCGAATAACTCATGGTTGTCCAATATTTTTAAACTAAAAAATTTTAACCCTTCAGCCCCCTTATTATACGGTCTATCTAAAATTCATAAGGAAAATAATCCTGTTCGACCTGTTGTTTCCTACATTAACGCACCGGCATATAAACTAGCAAAATTTACTAATAAAATTCTACTAGACAACCTCCCTTATTTCTCTCCGTTTAGTGTCAAAAATTCCTTAACTTTAATTGACAAACTTAAGAATATTATTTTGCCGAACAAATGTGTTTAAGTGTCGTTTGACGTAAGTAATTTATTTACATCTATACCTACTTTAGAGTTAATTCAAATTTTAAAATGTCATATTTCAAATAAATTTTCGAACCCAATTCTTAGTAATGATTTACTTTGCTTAGTAGAACTTTGTCTTGAACAAAATTATTTCACTTTTAACGATAGGTTTTACCGTCAATTAGATGGTCTCCCCATGGGGTCACCTTTGTCACTGGTTCTAGCGGAGATGTTTATGGCTTCATTCGAAAATAAACTATTCAATTTGAAAAACCCCCTATTAAAATATATTCATACATGGTATAGGTATGTAGATGATGTTTTCTGCGTATGGACAGGTACAGATCGCCAACTAGATAATTTCCTAATTACTTTAAATTCCATAAATTCCAATATCTCGTTCACAATTGAAAAAGAACTCAACAATAATTTAAATTTTCTGGATATATCTTTAACAAAAGAAGCAAATAAATTCAAGTTTAATATCTTCCGTAAACCAACTACTACAGACACAGTAATTCCAGTTAACTCCTCACACCCAAAACAAACTAAACTAGCTGTATTTCATTGCCTCTTAAATAGATTAATTAACATTCCGCTATCTACCTCGGATTTTGACACTGAATTGCAAATTATCAAACACATTGCTACCTCAAATGGCTATCATACATCTCTTATTGATAAATTGTTAAAAAATAAACTTAAAAAACAGGTTTCTGTCTTATTATATAACAGTAGTTCCCTTTATCAAAAAAAACCTTTGTTTGGTTCCATTAGATTTATTAATAATTTTAGTTTTAGTTTGAAATCCTTGTTGCAAAATAAATTTGATTGTAGAATAATTGAAACCGGTTCGATTAATCTACTACCTCAAATGATTGCAAATTTCAATGATCGGTTATATTTTGTAAATGTAAAAAAACTTACATTCGCATTTATATATTAGTATGATTTTAGTTTTAGTTTGAAATCCTTGTTGCAAAATAAATTTGATTGTAGAATAATTGAAACCGTTCGATTAATCTTAGATCTTTGTTAGTAAATTATAGAGAGTACGTCAAAAGTGAAAAAAGTGGTATTTATCAAATTTTTTGTAGTAATTGTGATGCCACTTACATTGGGCAATCTGGCAGGGCTATATCAAAACGTTTATCTGAACACGCTTTCGCTATTAAAAATAAGAAAATTAATTCAAGTGGTATGGTCGACCACTGTTTACAGACAAACCACTCTTTAGATTTAAGCAATTTTAGACTTCTACATGCTAATATCCCTAAATGTAGAAAATTATCACTCTTAGAGAATTTTGAAATTAAAAAAGCCCTTTTCAATAACATCAATGTAGTAAATAATCAAATAGAACTCACTACCTATAACTCCCCTCTCTTATTTTATAAATTGTAATAGTATAAAATGATTGTACACCTCCTAGATTTTAGTAATCATCTGTATTTCTCTAGTTAATGGCCGCTAGGGCCGAAACAAATTTGTCGAGGTTGACTTTAATATACTGTGAAACATTTTCCGTTGTTGTTTATTTATTCTTGAAATATTTTTTTATTTACTGTGAAATCTTTTTTTTGTTTAAATATTTATTTCTGAATATGAATTTTCAGGCTTTATTTGATTTAAAATATGGACTAAAGCAAATTAACCTTTAAGCAGTTTTAAAGCAGAGTTTAAATCAAAATATTTGATATCGGAAAAAGCGATCAATAAAGGAAATTCCTTAATTAAACTGACGTTCAAAAATATTCCCGAAGTTTCCGCAAAACAATCAATTTTATAACTGAGAAAAAACTGACATGATTCGAAAATGTGCATCCTACAACATAAAGTAAATTACTAAAAGTAACTTTCAGAACAGGTAGATATGTATAAGTAATTTGACCAATCGAGACGAAAAAGCTGTAAATAAATTTTACAATGGGGTGGGTACAAAATTGAGTGTCCTCAACCAATACGATTAGATTTAGAAGGAGTGTGATTTGCATTGTTGTGCGCAAAAATTACGTATCGCTGAGAAAGAAAATGTTTGTTTCAATAATTTGCTGTTAATGTTTTTTTGTGTCACTAACAATATTCAATTTTGCTGACAACTTATACAACAGTTAACACAAAAGGATAACATTAATGATACAATAAGTTGCACCGAATCTCATTAATTAGTGATTGGGAATGGTTACTTTTCTGGTAAACAGATTAGTTTCATTTGCTCATCAACAAACAGTATTGTGAGTGACGTTTTTTTTTTAAACTAACTGAGAACGAATGACTTACGATAATCTAAACCACCCTAGTTCTTAGAAAATAATTCTTTTACTAAGGAATATGCACTTTTTTGTCTTTTAGTAGATAGATGATTTAAAATGGTCAGAATAAAAATTTATTTACATTAACTGCAATCAGGTTGAATAAGTTACTCACATAAAAGCATTCGAAATTTTACTAAAATGGATTGTAACATCTCGAAACCACTTCCGTTTATACGTTCAATTCACACAAATGTTCTCATATATCTTCTATCCTAAATCCTAGAAAAACTACGCTACCTCCATTGGTGAAAGCAGACACAGATGGGCATGGTGTAATTTCCTCTTATTTTTTGTGATTCCAATTTTTGTTCTTTAAAAAAAACGCTTAAAGTATAAAGCCATTATTTAGTATAGTGAGCAAATTATTAAGGTTTACATTTTAGAATTTAGTATAAAACAATGGTGGAGTTATTGTTAGCTGTAGTGTTTACCATTTGCCCACAAGTTTTCGAATAACATAACAAGTAAGTAGTTGGAGAATTTTGAAATTAAAAAAGCCCTTTTCAATAACATCAATCTAGTAAATAATCAAATAGAACTCACTACCTATAACTCCCCTCTCTTATTTTATAAATTGTAATAGTATAAAATGATTGTACACCTCCTAGATTTTAGTAATCATCTGTATTTCTCTAGTTAATGGCCGCTAGGGCCGAAAAAAATTTGTCGAGATTGACTTTAATATACTGTGAAACATTTTCCGTTGTTGTTTATTTATTCTTGAATTTACCATGCAGTTTCACAAAAATTGTACCAAAAATAGTTTATATTTTATGAAAAAAATATTTATTTTTAACTGTTATTGAATTTCCTTTCAAAAACTCATCCCTTACGTAAATATAATTTTAAGGTTTTACTTAACTTAAAAACGCTGTATCAGCTGCTAGTTTTTCGTTAGGTACGTATCTAAAATGATTACAATTGTTTAGTTATTTTAGTTTCGTGAAAAGATATGTAATCATATTCATGGAACTTTTCACGGTATAGCGTATTTTACCAAAAAGTTCACAATACGGATACAAAGAAACAACTGTGTTAATACTCCTTGTTAATTAAGTTTAACACTTCCATAAAATAAACTTCAGAGGTATACGAATGAATTGTTCTCAAGGAACGATCTCAGATACTTCAGAATTAAGTTTCATATGTTGGCTAAAGAGTTAAGTTTCTCGTAGTTGTTGGTAATTGTTTTAAAGTGATCTAATTTTCTTGTTTTTGATACTATTTATATCGAGTTGTGTGCGAAGATAAATCTAAAGCAAATTTTCTTATTTTTGTTCCCGGTAACGTCATGTTGTTGATTCAGTTAAAATGATTAAAACTTTTAATAGACTTTGCCATTTTATCTCAGAGTAGTAAGCATCTTAAATCGCAGCTGTTGGTAAGAAACTTATGGTCATAGACAAATACGACCAAGGTTTTTGAGCCTTTGCAGTTTTAGTTTACTGCAATAGTAAATATATCTATTCAAAGTAACACTAAAGTTCTATTTAAATTTTAAAACATCATTTTTAGTGAATATAATTTTCAGAATTATCCCATCCGGGGAGTACATGGTTTCGGGAGTGGTATGTTTATAAGGAAACATACTTTAAATTTTAAAAAGTGAATGTTAAACAAGTACTCTCTTACAATTATCGATCAATTTCAGTTCTACGTAACTAAAGGACCCCGTGCCGGTCCGTTATGGGGAGTGGCTTTCGGTCGAATTTTTTGAAACTATAGGAAATGTCAGTTTTCACTGAGTCTCCATGATTGCGATGCTCAAAAGTCCACAATTATCGAGTTATAATTGGGTTGTAGATTAGACGTGAAAGTGTTTATAATTGTAAAATCAACAAAAAACAATTCTATATAGGTTTTCTTGGGGTCGCAAATAACGAATTTGACCACTAATTGAGGGCAATTGACCCATTTTGGGGATTTGGAGTTTTTATATAAAATATTTTTTTTAAAGTAAAGTTTCTAAATACTGTAACATAGTCGGCAGAATAGTTAAACGGTTCGGACAAAAATTGCCCAAAAATTAAGCGGGTCATTTTAACGACTAATTTAACCATTTTGAACAAATAAAGCTTTGAAAAAGCGTACTACACGTATTCTAAACTCAACATTGTGTATCCAATCAAGGAACTTAAATTTGTGGTATCTGACAGAACAAGCATCCTCTACTATACTTCACTAACCAATTCGAGGATAAAAATTTTGGGACAAACCTAACTTCGGTTGCAGCCCACTTATAAAGGACAAATCGCCTTCATTCGTGAAAATCTAAGCCAAGGAAAATTAAGCCAATTTTACTGTAAGTACTCACTCCATTTATATATATATCTTATTTTCCTGTGTAAAGAGTACAAATTTATGCAAAATAATAATTTAGACTTAATAGATTCATTTTCTACAATGGCTATAAGCAACGTAAAATCAGTCGATACATCGTTACCAAGCAGATGATATTCCTGTTTTTAATGGAAATTATAAACAAGTACAAAGATTTATTAACGCCTTAAGTTTTTAAGTGTCTTTCAAGATATTGTTATTTTGCTATGAAAATTTTTATTAACAAATCACCTTATCAAATTCAATTAGTAGTAAGGTTAAAAAACCCGAATTCACTAAAACAAGCTTCCCGTTTATAAACCTCAGACTATTGCAAATCACGGCTTCCCAAAACGAATTCCGATTCACATTAGACCTTTGTATTTTATGCAAACTGCCGTAAATTCTACTTTTCCTTTTAAATCGCCTTTAAAAAATTTGTCTTTCCGTCCACCACTTTTCAATAATACACAATTATGTGCCATGTACTAATAAAAAATAATAAAGATAAAATCCACAGAGAAAAACTATCTGGAGTGAATAAGTTAACTTGTGGGTCTTGCTCTAAAATATACATAGGCCAAACTGGAAGAACTTTTAAAAAATGTATTTTAGAACATAAGAACAGTTATGTAAATAGTAAAACTAACTCCACATACTCTAACCATGTAACTGAATCAGGACACAATATTAATGATCAATATGAAATATTACATGTAAATAACAAAGGATACAAATTAAGTTTATTAGAACACTTAGAAATAAATAAATTAAAAAAACAAGATATATTGTTAAACGACCAATTAGATTGTAACAGTTCTCCCTTCTTAAATCTTTTCTAAAATTTGCACTTTTAAACACCCTCTCCTTAGTTTCGATCTATTTAAGAATTTATCCCTCAAAAAAAGTTAGTAAGTAGTAAGTACTCAACACCTGACGAAGCCAAATCTTCTGGCGAAACATATGTTGTGTATTTCAAAAATCAAATTAGTAAAATCCAGAAGTGTTATTACATTTTTATCATGGATAATATGGAATTTCTTCAAGTAAAGGTCGAAACCATTAAATTCTTATAACTTTTATCAGCAGCTTATTTCAAACGAAATCTTTAAAGTTCGTACGGCAGATGCTATTACGTATAATGATGAAGTAGTTTACGTATCAAATTTCGAATTTTTTAGAATAGATAGTTATAATAAATTTCATCCTTTTGATTTTTCTTCTAGATATGATAGACTTATTGGCGCAGATCTTTTAAGTTGATTTAATACTACAGTTAATCTTTAAGAACGTAGAATTGAAACCCCATTAGCAAAAATACCAATTATTTACGAAAATTACAGTAAATCTCAAGTAAAACACATAAGTAATTAAAGAGTTATCGTTAACGGTAGTTAAAATACCAGTTAATTTGGAAAAAGAATTAGGGATTATAGATTACGCAAAATTTGGCAAAAGGGCAGAAATCCCAACAGCGTTAGTACATATAGAAAATTATTTTGCACGCACTACCATAATTAACGCTAATGATTATCCAATGAAAATTTGGATGCAGAACCATTAGAAACTAAATAAATAAACGCATGTGAAAGTAATTTTCATAGTTAAACGTAACTCCATAATAAAAATACTCTAGATAAAAAACAAGATAATCTTTTAAGAGAAATTTTAAAGTTTCTCTGTTTAGATCATTGCAATTCACTAGAAACAGAGTCAATAAAGAAATGCTTGGAATTCAGGGATATCTTTAACTTTACTAACAATGTTGAATACAAAATTAAAAAACTGACGAAACCCCAATTTTTACAAAATAATACCGTTACCCCGACATTCATAAATCAGAAGTGAAAGACTGAATTAGTAAAATGCTGCAAAATGAAATTATTCAACCATCGTATTCCCCGTGGTCGAGCCCAATATGGATCGTACCCAAAAATTAGATGTGTCGGGCAAACGTAAATGGCGGTTAGTTGTTGATTATAGGAAGTTAAACGCGAAAACCGTGGATGATAAATATCCTCCGTCCAATATTTCAGACATATTTGAGAAGTCAGGAAAAGTCAATAACTTACTACCTTGGATTTGGCCAACAGTTTTCATCAAATCGAGATTAATAAAGACGATATACCCAAAACTGCATTTTCTACAGAAAATGGACATTGGGAGTTTCTTAGGATGCCTTTGGAATGAAGAACCCGCCCTCTACAATTCAAAGGGTTTCGTAGAATATTTTAAGGGGTTTACAAAATGAATTCTGCTTTGTGTCTTTTGATGACATAATTATCTTCAGTACGTCACTAGAAGGGCATTTAGACCGTCTAGGAAAATTACTGAAGGTTACACGAATCAAATTTTAAAATGCAAATAGACAAATGCGAAAATGAAAAAGAAGTTATTTAGGACACGTTGGAACATCAAACCTAATCCCGATAAAATTTCAGCAATAAACAATTTTCCTACTCTAATTAAAAGAATTAAGTCATTTTTGGGACTTTTAGGCTATTAGGTACGACGTTTCATTCCACATTTTGCTAAAATCACAAAACCTCTTACTATATGTTTAAAAAAGCCAAAAGATGGAACATAACCGAGAATTCGAATACTGCAAAGAAGTTCTACTTAATTCCCCTACATTACAGTACCCGGACTTGAAAAACCAATTATTTTCCAGTTATTACATATCGTTGTTAGATTGAAGAAGCTTTCAAATATTGTAACTCCATATTAATAAAATAAAAACACCACTACGGAAATAGTTACAAATAAAATTTTTATTGCACCACTATGCATAGTGTGTTTATTTTATTGCACATCGTTATGCTTAAATGTAATAAACAAAATTTTTAACTTTTATAGATGCATTTTCTAAATTGAGACAAGCTCTTCCTGTTCGAAGAAAAACTGCAATATAAATTTGCAATAAACTTTTGCAATACTTTTCATTTTACGGCTTACTTGAAAAGATAGTTATTGATAATGAAACGGAATTTAAAAACAACATCATAAAAGAGTTACTGAAAGCTTACAAAATAAATATACATTTCACTACTCCATTTCACCATGACTCTAACTCATTGCTTGAAAGATAATAGAACATTTAAGAATACTTAGTCAATAATACCAAAATCATTCTGTCGAGAAGTTAGTGTTATACGCACTTATTACCTGTAGTAACACTACATATTCAAGTACACAATTTACCCCTTTAAAATTAACTTTACAACATAACTTAGAGACACTTCAATTTTAGTAGACCTAACATACTACAGAGATTACGTTGTGAATCATAAAGATGAAATAAAACATTTATATAACGATATATCGACAAAACTAAAAGGTCAGGAAACAAAAGTCATGTAAAAAAGAAAAAATCAAAGGTGTCTCACAACAATATAGATCACACTGTTTATGGAGTTAACGTACAATGCAATAAAAAAGACAATTAATTTAAATTGATTTTATGAATGCAGTTTATTAATAAAAGAAAAACTCTTTCGTTTCGTTAACAATACGTTTCATTTAATCAAATACATTCTGCAATTCACACTAATTTACTTATTTTAATAGTTAAACCACAACTAACACAAATACTTAGTTAAAAAAGTACTTAGTCATAAATCTATCGCTTCTTGCGTGTTGTCTTTCCTCTCTTCTCTTCGCTAGAATTTATACCGTCTGTCCAGATTGTAACATTTAGATTTATCTGGTATCTTTCGTTTTTCGAATGGAATGTTGACAACTCGCCATGGACCTTATGAAATTATTGAATTATTAGAAAATAATAAAGCTAAAAAACAAACTCAATAACAAAACGGAAACTATACACGTGAAATAAATTAAACTATCTCTTGTTTCAGATACACTTTCTGCTTCGCAGCAGCAGTAAACTTCGTCAAACCTTCACAATCTAAATAACAACCCTGGAATTCCACCGTTTAAGTTAGGTATAACACAAAATATTATCAATAATTGGTCTTTCGTGAAAATATTTAATATCAGCAATAAGACAAATGATTTTACGACGCTTAAAAGTAGTTTTCAAAAACTCAAAACCATTATTGAAACTCAATCCAACATAAGTATGAGTTTCATAGCTCCTATAATATAGTTACCACTTTACAAAATAAAATATGTACCTTACTCAAATGTACCAAATAAATACTGCTTATAATAAAAGAAATAAGATGGATTTGATTAATGTTTTAGGATCAATAATAGAAACCGGAAATTTAGACAATGAAGATGCAGAAAAATACGATAAGGCTATCTCTACTTTCTGAAAATCAAAAAGCAATTTAAAATTTAGTGAATAATTAAGTAACACTGTTATAAAACTCTATTCAAGCATTCAAAGAAATAAGAGACAATAAAGACAATAAATTTGACGCACCACCATGAAACTCTTAAGAACCGTATCAATGAAATCCAAAAGCCGACAATAACTTATTACAAATGTTGTTGTTTTAAATAATTGAATTCCAAGTACTTAATTGATGGCATCTTTGAGGAACTAAAAGTGTCAATCACATTTTCTAAATTAAGAACCTCGTATAATTCATTAATAGAGCCGAATGAATTTTTTAAAGGAATTCAGAATATAATACAACAATAAAAAACAAAAATCCACCGTTCGATTTGACCATTGAGAATATTTTTCTCTTTGAAGAGATTGTAGGAATAAAGAGTTGTAGAATTTGAAGATAACAATAATTATATAAGAGAAATAGTTTGGTCGGTGACTGAGTTATGAAACATTATGAAATAAACATAATATAATAAAAAACGCTTTTTAAATGTTTCAAATGTATAATAGAAAAACTACATATGTTAAAAAAAACGGAGTTTACAAAATAAATTGTAATGATTGCGATGCTTTCTATATAGGGCAGACGGGTAGGAATTTAGAGACTAGGGCAAAAGAACATGTAAAAAGTACAGAAAACTTAACATTGTTTAGACCAGTCATAATTTAAAAGTAGATAATTTAAAATTATTACATTCAGAAAACAAAAGCACTAGATTTACATTATTAGAACAATTAGAGATAAAAAGAGCTTTACTTCAAAAATTAAATATAAAGAACGACCAGATAGATTTTTAAGACACTCCTGTATTAGACCTATATTTGGGTATTTCCCATAATAACATCCCTCCCTACGACCCGAACAAGGTTGGAAATTTTAGTATTACCTTATATACTCTTCATAAAGGTGTTATCCACCGAAACATATGTAGAGTTTTTCTAATATACATTGGAAACATTTAAAAAGCTTTTTTTATTATATTTTGTTTAATAATTATATTGTCATTTATACCCTTTATCTACTTCCATCAAATAAACTTTTAAAGTGGTAATCTCTGATACAAATTTCCTTATGATAAATGTTCACAACTACGCAACATTCAACACAATGTTCAAAGTACTTAATTAAATTGAAATTCTTTTATTATTAATTAAAAAACAATTGCAACACCAAAGTTCGGTAACTTAAAAGTCTCATTAAGAGGAACGTATATTCTTGAAGTAGATATCAACCATATATCATCGTTCTGCTTCAATTATTGTGTCATTGCTGGAGAAACTAAAGAATAATACTGGAAAAACCGGTGAAGAGAAAAACCAGACAGTTTTAATCTAGATTAACACACTCTCAAGGATCTTGGCTCATATCTCCGTCGTGAGGAGTCATATTCACCTGTAGATATTTCACACCGTGGCTGGTACATAAGTATTATATTAAACAATCTGATATATTAGATTGGTTGAGGTGCTTACGAATTTCTTATATTATGTATCTTTTATATTGTGTATTTTTTATTAACTGAAGGAAAAGTTAGTTTTTCAGTTCAGTTACAATTTGTATCTCTAGCAATTGAGACATTTTTTGTAATTTCGAGCTTTTATACTAAATATTTTTTTAAAAACAAAGTTTCTAAATACTGAATCTTAGTTTACATAAGTATATACCTACCAGGAACATCGAAGTAGTATTTTCTGGTTTATTACTTAAGTACTCATTCTTTGTTGCTATTGTGGAAGGTTTTCAGTTCTCTTGCCATAAAATTACTAATTAATTGTATTCGAGATTAATTTCAAGTTACCCAACAAATTCCTTAAATTCTACGTGGGCCAAATTGCAAAAGTTTTCCTCTCCCGGATTTAGGTGAGATACGCATTCGTCCCTATTTCTAAGTCCTAAAATTCCCTAGTTAATACCTCAACCCAATACGTTTTTGTAACAGGTAGAAGCCTTTATAAATCGCCCGTATTGTTTGAAAATAATACTTTCTGGAAAAAAGTAATTTTGAAGTAATGTTTCCATATATGTTTGCACTTTTTCTATTTCCAAATATTTACAAAATATCTGTTTTTTAATTTAAAGTTGCAATCTTCATTACATTGAAAAAAAAGTACTGTAAAAACCCGTGTTTCTAAGTTAATTAAATATGTGAGTACTTATCACACATTGAAAATTGAGATAATTCTTTTATTTAATAAACTTCGCAAATCCATAATTTAACATTTTCAGAAATGGTAACATCTATATTTCTACACTTATCTCATCTAAAGCTATAAGGTAGTATAAGCATTTTTAACGACATTTAATAATAATCATATCATGATATTTCAAAATATTTTCTGCACGAGTTTGATGCCATGAAGTTCATTTATGTAAAGGATTGTTGAAGTAAAAAAAAATATATAACTTGAATCGTGTTTGCCGTTTCTTGTGAAACATTTTAGAAATAATATAAATAAAAGAAACTAAAATTGCTTTTTTGTTTCACACAGGATTTATTAATTTCTCTACAATTATTTTGGCTGATTTAAGCCTTTTTCAAGAGAGTACAAATAATACTAAATATTACATTTGTGCTCTTGTCTTAAATACTAGTTGTTCTCGGTTGGGGGTGGAAAACATAAGAACTTATCTATTATTAAGTTGTTAATAGAATCTACTCTTACTTGGTGGAAATTCATGTTAAACATAAAAACACAAACACTTTTGTTAATTTCCAGTTTTTTATTGTTTTTAACAATTGCTTCGCCGCTTTGCGGCTTCGTCAGAAGATACAAAGGTACGCAAAGCGGCGAAACAATTGTTAAGAACAATAAAAAACTGTGGAAATTAACAATAGTGTTTGTGTTTTTATGTTTATTATTAAGTTGTTTTGGAACATAAGTCTTTTTCTTTCATTTTCAAAATGCACTTGACTGATATTGTGTATAGTTAGTGAGTGATTGAAGTTTATACAATATGTGCTTAACCCTGTATTACAAATTCGTTTAAAGATGACTTTTTTATATTCTTCAAATCTAGTTCTTAGATTTCTGTCCGTTTGACCTACATAGTACATGCGTCACAACGACTACATTTAAATTTATAAACTCCATTCTTATTATGTTTATCAGTTTTTGCTTAATTGTTTACTAACATTTTTCCCAGGTTATTTTTGATTACATGAACGGTTTTTATTCCCAGTTTACCAAGTTGTTTGCAGATTCTATTACTTATATTAGGCAAATAATCGATAAAATTAAAATTTGTATCTCTATTTGAAGTTAATCCTGCACATAATGGTTTCATAATCTTTCTGTTGTTTTTTGTTTTAATTAGGTTGTCCATTAATTTTGGTTTGTAGCCATTATTTGTACGAATTTGTTTGATTAGGACAGTTCCTTATTCTAATTATCTTAATTTAAAGGAAGCTCTAAGAGGCGATGTATCATGATTGTGGAAGGCAGATAATTTAATTTGTTTTGACTATCTTACTTGAGTATGTATAAGTTGGTTTTCTGTAGATGTCAAAGTTTAATTTATTGTTATTTATTTGTATATTAATATCCTAAAAGTTAATCCTTTTTCGTTGCCAGTTTCTATGAAGAACTGTATCTTTTTATTTACATTATTAAAAAATATTTGGTAATAACTAGCCATAGTTTGATGTGGAAATCAAAGTTCATCTTTTCGCATATGCACTATCTATCTCCAAACTTTCTCATACATTTCTATAAAACATGGTACATAACTTGCCAGAAAAGGCTTTGAATTTTGTACTTTCTTCTAGTAGTGGTTGAGTAGTTGAGTAAGAACTTTAGCTATATTTTATATGGAGGCGGGTTTGAACTTTACACAATGAAAGTTGAGCAAGATATATTATTAGTTTTTCTGCTTAATATATCATGTAATATGGCAGAAAGCATTTTTCAGCTTATTGTCATTTCAATTCACTAAAAGAATTATTTTCTCGAGAAAGAGAAAAAATGTACGTCAAATAATATTTTTCAATAAAGCAACTGCAGGAACATACGATCCATCTCTGGTGAAACAAAAATACGTCGGTAAGTAGATCTATCTAATTTTATTTATTGTTTTCCGAAAAACCTATAGCTCCCTTACACATATTCTTAGCATCTTTTGAATCAGTAAAATTATTATTGGAACCGTCCAGATCAGAACCACCAATAGGTAGGTACTTTGCGTTGAATGGATCTTTAGAGGAAATGACTTTCGATTAAATACAGGTTGGTTTGCTTGTCAACATTCTGAAGCTGCGCTCGCTGAGTTAATACTGCTCTCATGTTGCATTTAAATTTTCGAATATATGGTTTTATGTTATTTCGACAGTTTAATAATTAATTATTGATTCAGCCGCTTGATTTTATGAATGCAGTTTATTAATAAAAGAAAAACTCTTTCGTTTCGTTAACAATACGTTTCATTTAATCAAATACATTCTGCAATTCACACTAATTTACTTATTTTAATAGTTAAACCACAACTAACACAAATACTTAGTTAAAAAAGTACTTAGTCATAAATCTATCGCTTCTTGCGTGTTGTCTTTCCTCTCTTCTCTTCGCTAGAATTTATACCGTCTGTCCAGATTGTAACATTTAGATTTATCTGGTATCTTTCGTTTTTCGAATGGAATGTTGACAACTCGCCATATAGGCCTTGTAGTATGGTGGGTTGCCTGCACATTTAATCATAATTGTAACGTTTTGTGTGTCGTGTCTTTTCTCTCTTCTCTTCCCTAGAATTTTACTGTCTGTCCAGATTGTAATATTTATAGATTTCTCTGGCCTCTTTCGCTTTTCAAGTGAATGTTGATAACTCACCATATAAGCCTTGTACTAGTGGGTTCCCTACATAACACATAGCTCGTACACGTCACATCAATATGAAAAAAAAATCCGTATTCATAAATAATGATACAAGCCATCGTAAATGCCTCGATACAATATCGTAATGCGGACTTTAAATGCAAGCTGTTTATTTAAAGTCTTGTACGACTGGTACAAGAATTTAGCGCTTTCTTTAATAGCGACGCACTCAGCATTTGACTGTTGGGAATTATGCCCAGGCCTGCCCCTACATTTATAGTAGTGGTATTCGATAAGTATTTAGTATAAAAAATATCCGTTTTCCTTGGTTAAATCTTATCTACCTAGTCTGCTATGTTAATGTTCTTTTATCAGGTCAATTCGATTTCCTTGTCTGTTACATACTATGTCCCATCGGTACTCTAGAATAAATAGAAATGAAGAACGTATATGAAGCAGAAGTTGAATGGGGCAAGTCGCAGCCTACTCTTACGTACATACATATTGGAATAATGATCTTACTGAAAGACCCATTGCCGTAATGTTGATGTACTGTGTATTTATGAAAGGACATCACTATCAACTGAAATGTAGTGGTAAACGAAGTATTTCTTCTCAGGCGATTCACGTTTAGTAGTTTAATAAAGTCCTGACCATAAACTTAAAAACCCTTCTTCCTGATTTGTATCTCGTAACTTGAAAAGAACTGTCACTTCCTTGTATCCGTCGGATGATACAGATTATGACAATTTTTAGAAAAAAAGGACATGCTTCGTCATTCGAATTCGAAGGGAGTAATAAAGTAAAGTTATCGATGATAATAGACCAAAACCCTATTTTTTTTTTACTTTGCTGTGTACCTTGGTAGAATCGTCAAGTCCGGATAAATGAAGTTATTTTAAACAGATATTGAAATTAAAAGATAGTTGACAAACATATAAATACTCATTTTAACTTCACAGCTAACAGTTCTTCATGGTTTTTAAAGAGACTGATTTACCAGAACTATCTCTTAAGTACTGTTTCAGCCACCTATACGACATCTAAGAAATTTCCTGGAATGCAAATAATATAGAAAATACTTTAACAATAAATTATATATATTTCTGAGCTTAGTATAACAACATTCTACGTATCTTCTATATTTTTAATATACCAAACATAACAAACTACTATTGCGTAATCAGATGCCAATACAATTAGCAAATCGCTTGATCATTTTTGTATCGCTCATCGCAACTTGCAATTTGTTTTAGGATATTGTGACGTGTTCGGTCACAGAAAACACAATTAACAAAACAAAACAACGAGTTTATTTAATTACTAAAATTAATTTGACTACACTACAGTTATGAACAAGTCCGCACAATTTATTTCACTAAAAGTCACTTTTTAATCGCCGTTCCGGTAGACACTATTTATCGCTCTCTATGAACACTATCGCCTCTATGGTTCGCCTGTATCGCCTATCGATCGCTTTGCATCAGCTGTTACTGTAAACTGTCAACTAACTCGGTGTGAGTGTCTCGTCCGCTTTTATAGTCTTCTCAGCCTTTTTCTAGGGTATTCTACAGCCGTCTAGTAATTCAATTGTTTTCCCATTGATCTTTGCTGGTGTTTTCTAGATGTATCAGGAAAGCCGAGAATATTCCTTATGTAATCAGGGAAGATGTTCATTAATTATGCTCACACCAACTTAATTGGCAAGTACTCGTAACACTGCCCCCTTCTTAGAATTGATCGTCCCGATCAATGTCTTGACCTTTGTAAGGCGCCAAGCGGTCCAAGTGTACAACTTTCATCTTGGCCTTTGGTCCTCTCTGAATACGGTAGACCACGTCATTCAATCTTCTGACCACGGTGTAAGGTCCTTCCCAGGCTCGTTGTAGCTTCGGTGAGCGTCCTTTCCGACGGACAGGATTGTAGAGCCACACCTGGTCCCCTTCTCTGAATCCTGTGCTGTTGGCTCTCCGGTCGTACCTGGTCTTCATGCGGTCACTCCCTACTTGGATTTTGTTACGAACGGCTCTATGGATGGTATCGAGTCGTTCCTCTAGCTGCTGTGCGTAGTCGGTAGCTGAAGGTCGCCGATCTTCTGGGTGTCCAAACCGGATGTCCATCGGTAACTTCAGCTCTCTTCCAAATAAAATGCTGGCTGGTGTTCTGCCGGTGGTCTCGTGAACCGCACTTCGATAGGCCAACAGGAACAAAGGTATATGCTGGTCCCAGTCTGTCTGATGATCGTTAACAACCATTTTCAAATTGGTTTCTAGCGTCGCGTTAAACCGTTCGACCATTCCGTCAGATTGTGGATGTAATGGAGTGGTCCTAGTTTTCTGTACTCCTAGCAGCTCACAGACTTCCCGGAATACTGCGGATTCAAAGTTCCGTCCCTGGTCAGAGTGGATCTCCATCGGAACTCCATACCGGCTGATCCATTGGTTGACCAACATTCCAGCGACCGTAGTAGCTTCTTGATTTGGGATTGCGTACACTTCGGGCCATTTGCTGAAATAGTCCATCACTACCAAGATGTACTTATTGCCAGCAGCTGTTGTTGGGAATGGTCCTGCTACGTCCAGAGCTATTCTCTCAAATGGGGCACCAACATTGTACTGTTTCATTCGCCCTCGGCTTCGAGTCTGAGGTCCCTTGGCTGACGCACACGTTAGGCACTTCTTACACCAATTTTCGACGTCTCTTCTACACTTTAGCAAATAGAATCGCTCTCGCACCTTCTCCAACGTCTTTGTTACTCCGAAGTGTCCTCCACCAACACCTCCATGGACTTCTGTCAGCACCTCGTTGACTCTGTTCTTCGGGAGAACTACTTGATGTCGAATTTTAGTTCCGTCAGGGCTTTCCCACACTCTTTTAAGTACCCCATTCTCGACGATGAGTGAATCCCATAAGGCCCAATAGCTCTTCGTGATGGTACTCGTACTACTAACATCTGCCCAGGTAGGTCGTGCTGTTCCTGCCTTTTTCCACCGCAGTATCGGTTTAATGTCTTCGTCGTTATCTTGGTCTTTCGCCAGGTCTTCGTTCTGCCAGTGTTCTTCAGGTTCCACCATCGTCTGACAGATCCTTGCCAAGTTGACTGGTTCCTTCTTTTCGGCGGCCATGCAATGTTTGCAGTTCTTCGAGCATGGTCTTCGCGAGAGGGCATCAGCGTTACCATGTTGTTTTCCAGCACGATGCTCGATGCTGAAGTCGTATACTTGTAGCCGCTGTAGCCATCGAGCCAGTTGTCCTTCTGGGTTTTTAAATTGCAGCAGCCATTTCAGGAATTTTCGTCCGTAGAGATACTTATGGAAATGTTCGAGAGTTTTGACGACTGCCAGCAATTCTCTACGGGTCACGCAATAGTTTCGCTCCGGCTTTGACAGTGCCTTACTGAAGTAGCCAATGACTTTTTCTTTTCCTTCCTGCATCTGCGACAGTACACCACCAATTCCTACATTGCTGGCATCCGTATCGACAATGAAGTCTGTGTCGAACTGTGGGTACGTCAGTATTGGGGCTTGAGAAAGGGTAGACTTCAGTGTTTCAAAAGCTTGCTGACATCGTTCTGACCATTGGAAAGGGACACCATCCTCTGTTAACTTGTGGAGCGGTCGAGCTATATCTGCAAATCCCTTTACGAATCGTCGGTAATAGGAACACAGCTCCAAAAAGCTTCTCAAGTCGTGTTGGTTCTTCGGGACAGGCCAACTTCTCACAGCTTCAGTCTTGTCAGGATCAGTTCTTATTCCTTCTGAGGTGATAACGTGGCCAAGATATTTCACCTCCTTACAAAACAGATGGCATTTCTTGGGACTAAGTTTCAACTTGGCTGCTGAAAGCTTCTTGATCACTTCTTCGACATTCTGGAGGTGGTCTTCGAATGTCTTTCCCAGTACTATCACGTCGTCTAGGTACACCAGACAAACCTTCCAATTGAGCCCTTGTAGCACATTTTCCATAAGTCGCTCGAAGGTGGCGGGAGCGTTACATAGTCCAAATGGCATAACGTTAAAGTGCCACAGTCCGTAACCAGTCGTGAATGCGGTCTTCTGCTTGTCTTGTGGATCCAGTTCCACTTGCCAGTATCCACTCTTCAAATCCAACGTCGAAAACCATTTGGCACCAACCAAACTGTCAAGGGTGTCGTCGATTCTGGGTAAGGGATAGCTGTCCTTTAAGGTTACGTCGTTGAGCTTCCTGTAGTCAACGCAAAACCTGGTCGATCCATCCTTCTTCCTAACCAACACTATCGGAGAAGCCCAAGCACTTTGTGATGGTTCGATTACCCCCTGTTCTTCCATGTTCTTCACCAGGTTGTTGACTTCTTCTTGCTTAGCCCATGGAACTCTTCTAGATGGTTGTTTAATAGGACGAGCTGATCCCGTGTCTATACGGTGGTATGTCAGATTCGTTCTCCCAAAGTCGTTGTCAGAGAGGGCGAAGACGTTTCGATACTTGTTGAGCAGTTCTTCGAACTTTCTAATTTGTTCGCTGTTAAGGTTTGTGGCCGAACGCTGCACTAAGTCTCGAAGAACGGTTGGAAGCGGTTCGCTCTC
This sequence comes from Agrilus mali, assembly GCA_029378335.1. Taxonomy (NCBI): domain Eukaryota; kingdom Metazoa; phylum Arthropoda; class Insecta; order Coleoptera; family Buprestidae; genus Agrilus; species Agrilus mali. Next base: position 12,718,928 of record CM055658.1, read on the forward strand.
TGCCCTTGTGGATTCAGCTTCGACTTCGCATTGGAGGATGGACACCACGGGTTCAAGGACTCCTACTTCCATTCCTTTACACACTTTCTGTTCGAAGTCCTTCAAATTGACCACTCTGACAGATGCGTTCGGCGTCCCAGTTCGAATCAGTGTTCGTCCTATCAGTATGGCTTTCTGTGTCAAATCCGGGTTTTTGGCTTCTACTATCCCCACCAAACCATCCGCACCTTCGCCGTCGATGTTTATTTTGAGAACTACCTCGGATCTAGCAGGTAGTAATCGGTCTTCTGCTACGATGACCTTTCGAAGACCGTACTCTTTGGTGGGGTTTGTCATCACCAACTCTTCCTTGCCGATGCGTAAAATGCCGGAGCCCAAATCCAGATTAATTTTGTTTCGTTCAAGAAGATCCAATCCAATGATCACGTCGTCGGCGACATCGGCTACCAGTGCCCTGTGTCGAAGGCATACTTCTCCCAATCTCAATTCGATGTCGCATTTTCCTCTAATTGGCGCTGTTTCTCCGGTAACCGTGGTCAAACGTAGCTTCCTCTGCAGGGGACGGATTCTCCACTCGTTAACGATGTTCGGGGGGATTATGGTCTTAGAAGCTCCCGTATCGACCACCATTCTAACCTTCTTGTTGTTGATGTGACCTTCGACGAATAAGGACTTGCTTCCGTTTAGTTGGGAAACGACGATTTCTGCTGGGGCTTGGTGGGGAGAAGCCAACTTGCGCCCCTCAAAGTTGGCTGATCTTAGTTTCCCGACTGCTGTCGGTCCGCACGGCGTTCTTCGGCCGGGCAGTCTCGCCGTAAATGTCCGTGCCTTCCACATTCCCAGCACCTTGGTCTTCCTTTGTTTTTGTCACAGTCTCGGGAAAAGTGACCGACCTTCCCGCATTCCCAACATTTGGCCGATTCTCTCTTGTCGTTGATGGTAGTCTTCTTGACAGTTTCGACGCATTCTTTAATCAGCCTTGTGACTTCATTCTTGTATTCGTCGTCTTCAACAGCTGTTTGGCGTACACGCACGTGCCCTTTGGAAGCTTGTTTTGCAGCTTCGAATTCTAAGGCGTGCGCCAGTGCGTCACTCGCAGTCTTGTGGCGGGCCAAACGGAGAACTTGTTGTAAGTCGGTGTCCCTTACACCATCGACGAATGTTTGGACTGCTAGTTGGTGCCGAGAATATTCCTTATGTAATCAGGGAAGATGTTCATTAATTATGCTCACACCAACTTAATTGGCAAGTACTCGTAACAATATTCTTACTACTTCTTCACTTGGCGGGTTGTCTATCTGCACGTGACACTGCAATTTCATATTTATTACTTAGTTATACGTCACTGTCTTTCGAGTAATTAGGTTGGGTTAGGTTAAATACACTAACTTCTTCATGAATTTGGTAATAATTTCAAGCCCCGAACATCTATTCACTTAATAAAAATATCGAAACCAAATATTGCTCTCGGATACCATTTATTACCTAGCCACAGATTGTCCCGAGTTTAAGCACTTTCGTCCGGGTAATTCTGGAATTAATTAGAAGAGCAAATTTTACCTACCTGACAAACTACACTTTCGTCCGAAAGAAGTATACAAGCTGCCACATAACGAAGGCTTTCCCATTATATAGTTATCTCAATAATATACTTTATGCGAACCATTCGGGAATGCTTATAACTTATTTACAATAAAAACCTTCTTACAAGGATACATTATTTTCTCTGGAATATAAGCAAAAGGGGGTTTTCAGTCTATCTCATAGTATGGGATTATTTTTAAATAAAGTTAGCTGGAGGAAAAGGGAGGGTGAACCTTTACATACCGTAGCCTACCATTAACATCGTTTTACATTATAAGTAGAACAAAAGCGAATAGTGGATACGAAACAGATTATCTAATTAGGGTAGGGTAAGTTTGCTTAAGTCGCACCCAATAAGGAAATAATACTATAATATATATATATATATAATAATCAAATATACTGCATCTACTGAATCTTTAATTAGTTGCCTTTTAATCAACAATTAAAAAAACTTGAGAACCTTTTATCATTCTTTTTGGTATTATTTTTTTATTTTGCTAGGACCCAATACTAACAATATGTGAATAACACTCATAAAAGAAAATTATTATCTCTTAGAAAACAACTTAGCCCTTAGAAAATTACTGAAATCGAACAAATATCATAAATATATTTCTTATTTTTTTATTTTATTCTTTATGCCAGCACATATCTTATGTATCCAACATTTACATTTTATACACTAGATCATGTTTTATTAGTGATATTCCTTACACAGTTGGCATAACCACGATTCTCTGGCTATAATTGTAGTACATCTCAAGCATCCATATATTTGATCTCCGGACGAAAGTATCTATACCTTTTTAATTCAAAGAGTTCGCGGTCTCCGAATGAAATTATATATTTTAATTTATTCATAAAGTAACTACGGACAAAAGTGACAACTCCGATAATTCCAACTGCTACCTCTTTTTACATATTCTGTGTTTCTTAAACTTTGATATATTAATTAATGAGTTCAATCATATTTTTCTGAACTTCTTACTTGAGTTTCGGTAGAAGATTAAATATTACTTTTCTTCAAATTCCAATTTTATCTGCAATGAAATTTGATATTAAAACGAAAAAGTGCTTAATAAGAAATTGAAAAACTAAACGAGACTTCAAACCACTTGGGATAGTTGAGTTGAAATATGGGAATACAGATAAACTAACAAGTAGACAGGAATAATATTGGCCAGAGTCGCATAGTCGCAAGTAGTTCTAGTAAAATTTTATGGCGATAGCTATCGACGGCATAAAACTCGGCATTAGCAATATTTGTGGCGTGCGACTCGTTTGAAAAACAAACATAGACATCGATATATCGGGAGAAGAAAGAAATTGAAACTGATGTTGCCACCAAGTTGTGTTCGGGTGACGATAAAGGAGCTTATTTAGCTTATCTGATTCGATGGAAACATTAAGTGAAGGGAAGTAGCTATTTTCGTTAGCAAGAAAAAGAAAAGCCTCTTATTTTTAATGTTCAGTTTTCTTCATTTCTTATTCAACAATTTTCACAAGTTTAATTAAGTTTATCCACTGAACTTGACCACATATATCTAACAGATAATCTGGTTTACAGTAAGGTACATATTTCATGCTCCCTTACCTGCCGATTTCTTAATATACTTTTAATTATACAAGGTTCACCAAAGGATTTCTTCGTTAGAACTTTAAGAATAATAATAATTATAGCATTTTGAGTTTGAAAATTTGGCATTCGTAATAATTTCATATGAATTTTTAGTGGAAAATTTTTTCAATTATGTTTCACTTCCTGTTAACTATGTTATTTTAAACAGAATATTCTGTATTTGATTGTATCACTGAAATGCTTCATAAACTTAAGGACAAGTTTCATAACATAAACTACCCGAAAACTCCACCGTTTAGGAAACAAACGATCGTCTTCAATTTTCTTTTTTGAAAACAAATTTGGTACCGTCAGTCACAACACACCTCATTTAACCAAATTTTTACCGAGAGTCAAATATTTAATGACCTTTGCGTCATTTAAATTTTTATTTGAAATATATAGAGGGCATTTAAAAAACTAATTTGAATATTGAGAATTTGCGACAACAAAAGCTTTCTTATTTTAAATGGAACACCTATGTATATTTTTATATATTTGGTATGCAAGTACCCTATACTTTAATCGTTTATCCTTAAGAAAATGTAACTTTTTTTTTTAAATTTCGGTCACAATGATTTTAAATTATGAAATCGGGCATGCATTGAGTTATCAGTTCAATTGTTGAATTATATTATTTATCAACTATAGGCATATGTTCTTTTCGAATTACAAAGGATAATAGATTAAGTTAAAAAATGGGAAATGACCACGGAAATTATACAAATGCCAAATTTTTAGAATTATTTTACGTTCATGATAATATGTGACAAAATTGTTACTGAACATGTAGTTATTTTACTAAAAAGAAAACTGGTATACGAACAGAAGAAAATTTAGGGGCATTTCACTATAAAAAACTCTTTAGGACACATGTGTTTTGCCCACCTCTTACATGATCTTAGGAGCCCGCTTAATATTGGTTGTGGTAAATTGGTATAAGCCTCTCTTTTCCTTTTTATTTGATCACTGTAGTCTTGTATTGTGTAAACAATGATCATATGATCTTGCCCCGATTATGTCAGTGATCAACTATTTGAAAGTGTCAACTATTTTGTAACATAGTTATCAGTAGTGACATGCGCAGAGATTTGTCATTTCGTTAAGAGCATAAAGTCGATCTTTGCTATTTAGTGTTTTTTCATCGGTATAGGTGTGGGGTGTTACTCACTCTACTACTCTATACCTTTTAATTTTTCACAATCTTCTGTTAATGAAATAACAGTATTTTAATGTGTTCGACATATTGTTGCTTTAATATCTACAAAAGGACCTTTGTTTCTTTTTTAAGTTAAATACTATTGTATAATACAAATCGTGTTCTGAAGGTTCAAGAAGACAAGAATGATAGAATCGATTTGTTTTTTATTATCTACCAATAGTATCTTTGAAATAAAGGATATGGTGCATTCGTAAAGATATTGGGATCGATCATTGTCTTAGGTGGAAAGAAAGGCGATTTCCTGCAAGCAATAACGCAACTTCCGCTTGGAACAAAACTGATTTATGGCTCTGTCATTGATCGTCAATAAAAAATTCAGAGCAATGTGTCGACTTATTACAAAGTCGTCAGTTATTTGAAGGTAGATGGATATTCAAAATACATTTCGTTAAAGTTACAGTTGAATTAACAATGACAAGCAAGTAGTTTCTCTTGATACGTACATGCATTTTAAAAAAGGAATGTATTTGTCGAAGCCAATTGCCTTAAAATACGGCTAAATAACACAGTATAGTTATTATCGAACCTGTTCTGAATTATTTTTAAAAAAAATATTAAAGCTTTGAATAACAAAAACAATAGGATTGTTTCACTAAACTGTAACATAGTGCTCATATTTTTTCAAAATTCCTTTTTCATTAATTGTTTTTTATTTTGTTGCATTACAATTGTCCCAATTTAAACATGTAACGTGTTTAATTTTACGAAACACAAAATCACCACACAGAACTTCGACATAATTGCACGGCAAAAGTAGGCCGCGGCCAACTTCCAAAGTTCCGTTTGGGGATAACTAAAAGAGCACTACGTGGGTCATTATAAAAGAACAAATTAGTCAGAAAAGAGTTGGTAAGATCAATCAAGCAAGTGAGAGTAGGGGTGGTGTAGCGGGTGACCGCTATCACTCACTCTAACGCCCCAAAAGTCCATGCCATTATGAACGCCCCTAGTTGATAGTTTTAAGGAAAGAAGGTTTATAATTTTATAATAAGTTTTTAAGTGTGATCCATTTTATAGCATTTATGAATTTATTAAATCTTTAAAAACACCATATAAAATTCGCTTTTCTTTATAACACAACAATATTGTAACAATTTAGCTCTTGATAATGACCCGAAAGAGTTTAAACAGTATTGTTGAGTACAATAAGTATTTTAGTGAAACAATCCCATTGTTTTTGTTATTCAAACCTTTAATAAAAGCACAGTATTCCTCCAAAGTCAAGATTAGGGTTGCTGTCTTCCAGGGTACTCGTGTAAAGCAGTATAAGAGAAATAATTAAAATATAATAAAAAATTATTTTAACGTTGTCGTAACTAATGATGGAAGATATTTCACGACCTGTGCCCTTGTCACTGATATAAAAAAGGTCACGAGTAACGACTGTTACCAAAGTTGATATTTTGCCGTGACGTGATTTTTCACAGTTTAAATTTTAATCTGTGAATATTTTATTTGCATTCGGGATTATTCGGGTTTATTTGATTCAATTATGTTACTTTGTTATAACGTGATTTTGTCCAACACAAATATTCTTCGTATTTCATAGCATCGTAGTTTCGTAGTATGTGTTATTATTTGTATATCTGAAAGTTGATTCTGAGATTCTAGATTATCGCGTTGTCGCTGTAAAAAAAGTGTAATATGTTATATGTAGTATGTACCTACCATATATAAAAAAGACATCAATAAAACAACAGATAAAATCTATTGTATGCATATCTGTATTTTAATAATTCATTTCATTATCATATATTTACAAATAAAAATACGTACACCCAGTGCTGGTGTCGGTTACCAGATAACGCTAAATATCAATTAATAATATATAGTGGCCGGCATATCAGTATCACTTAAAGCGTGACATGTCACACATTACTATTTGTCACGGTTTGTCACATGTCACAGTTTAAAATCACTGATATTAAAAAGTCACAGTAACGAGTCACGTTGATATTGCAAAATCACGATATCTTCCATCACTAGTCGTAACTGTTATTGGTTATAATTGGTTAATTAATTAATAATTTGCCGACCATTAAATTGAGAACGAGTATGATATATTAATTATTTCAAAGAAAAGTGAGTAAATGTCTTATACACTGTTAAAATATGTATTTTCCTAATGAATTTCATTGTTATATTTTATAAAAGTAAAATACATTGTAGATAAATAAAACGGCTATTGGAATCATATGAGTGCTTTTGAATTATGACCAGTAGAAATCCCGAAATAACAAAATAATGTAATTCTATTGTCTTCTTTTTTTAATTTCTTGAAGACACGTTTGGAAAGGTTGCTCCGATGTGATTTAATATGATAATAACCTTAACAACATTCTTCTTTGAAAAGGTGAATATAACTCTAAAAACTGAAGACTGTAAAAATAAAAAATTTTGGAGATAATACTTATTTCAACAACCAAGGTGTCACCCTCAGTAAAGGACTAAGTCATCCTAATTCGAAATCCTATTATATAGTTGGTTAATATCTCTCTAAAAAATGAAAATATTATACTAAAGAAAAGAAGCTTTTACGAGGGATTCTTGCTAAGGATGGAGAGGTCAAACTAGTCATTATAATTATTGTAGGATAGAACAGCAATGAGTGAACGTTCAAACGCAAACAAAAAACACAATACGCACATTCTTTTCTATTTGGCATTAAACGTTTATCTTTTAGTCTTCTATTGTCCTATAATTCAGGATTCACCAGTTTGACTTCCCCATACCCAATCCCTAATATAACCTTGGCATGTTTTCGTTCATATTTTTTAAATTTCTTACAGAAAATGGCACCTTAGTCATGAAAGCGGTGTAGTCCCACTTCGTACTGTCCCATTTCGTACTTTGTCAGTACTATCTTATTATTAATAAACAGCGAAGTAAATAAGTAGAGTGTATTTCTACATAATCTAAAATCGTTCGAAACTTGTTAAGCGCTTGCTTATCTTTAAATACCTGTGCTACAGTAACCTATTTGTAATATAATTCAATAAGTACTATCTTTTGTTTCTTAAACAACGTTCACACCTTTGTTTGACGACCTATGACAAAAAAAAAGAAAGGTGTACAAAAATATTGATATTTCAAAACAACAAATTATTGTGATGGATTTTGTAACCGGAAGGAAAACAATTGGCACATGCTCAATACATTGCTTAGACTAATTATAGTAAAAATTATTTTAGTTTATAATTAACATGTATTTTTAAAGCATTTTTTAAATAGTGTACTTACTTTTTTAGTTTAATTCTGCTGTATATCTGATTATTATGATTTTACCTGAACGATTATATGAGAAATGCGATTCGAAATGGGAATGGCCGCAGGTATACATTCAGGACACAGTACAAAGTGGGAAGTTTTGGGGTAACGATACGAAATGGGACTTTACAAAGTGGGAATAAGCCATCGAAACGCATATACACCCCGTAAGGGTTTTTTCAAATATTGGAACAGTTAATAATCACTGGGTGCAAGATCCGAGGAATAAGGTGGGTGCGGAAGCAATTCTCATTGTAAATCGTCAAAACACCGTTCGTTTTTCTTACAGAGTGTGGCCTTGCGTTATCGTGTTGCAAGAGGCCGTTTCTTGACAAGTATATGTCGTAGTGGTCTGGATAATAAATTGGAATAATATTCTGCATTAATTGTAGTACCTTTCGGCAGATAATCCATAAAAATTATCGCATCGAAATTCCAGAATACAGTAAGCACTACCTTTCCAACATACATAACTGCACGCGCCTTAAGTGGAGGCCCTTCTTTAGGTTTGCGCCATTCTTTGGGTCAGTGGCTGCCAAAATTCATCACCGTAACGGGCTAATAGCTAACGCCCAAACAGTCATGCAGGATGTCATGAACTTGTCGTGTACCTATCCCTATAGAACTGGGTCGATAATTTTGGAAACCAAAAAAAATTAAGTATAGTAGGATGAAACCCATTGGAAAAGGAAGAGAATATAACAGAAATAAGAACAAAAATGGAGCGTGAAAACACAGTAGACTTCACGTGTTATGGATATAAATTTCTGTTAGTGGACGATTTAATTAAACCATTATGTAATGCAATAAGTCTGTGTGGGAGATTACGAAAAGTTGCATAATGTACGGTGCTCACTGATGCTCTCAAATACATGTTTAAAACAAGATCACGATGCATATCTGCTGATAAGAAACTGAAATATTGCGCAATTACTACTGGTTATGTTGCAGGTATTGAAAAATGAATATAGGATGCAAATCAAGGTGTTAGGGAATCGCTCTCCGATCAACAACAATGACAACTCACTTGCTGTAATTTTTTTATATGGCCACCTGAGAGTCGAAGCTGTATTGTCGATCGTGAATTTTGTTTTGAAAAATGTGCGTGACTCGGTGTCAAGATACACTCCGCTTTTTGAAATTTTTAAAAAAGCGCCCTATTTTGTAGTACATTTTGTTTTTCTGCGGTACACACCTACATATCACATCAATAGCTCATAATTCTTGTATGAGTTCCTGATGTTCGGAAGGCGTAACTGAACGAATCTCATTAAAACGTTCAAATTTTATTTTTATACATAATGATACTGCTACCAATATAGCTATTTTTAGAAACACGCATTTAAATAAAATTTTGCATAAGCCCAGGTCGCATGTCAATTTTTGTTTGGTAACTTTAAATCCCCAACTGAATTTCACAATTTTTTTGTAGGCCTTAATTAATACATTTACTTCCCTGTTTTTCCTTATTTTCGTTTAGTCAACTTGAACAGCCGAATGATCGGTATTTGAACAATGTATGCAACTTATTCAAACGGCCGGCAAGTTGGCAAAGTGAATAAGTGAAACGGTCATTGGGCCAAACGATCTGCCTTATATGAATTACAGTGAAGACTCGGCTTTAGTTGTAACGCTTTTTTACTGGGTAAACCTATTTTTAAATTTAATTTACATTTAATGCCTTTGTTACAATTGGAATTAACTACTTACTAAAATTAATTTTAATTAAAAAAAGGGAAAGAAGCTAATCCGCCCCAGGCTAAACTGGTTTTAAAACCTTAAATTAAGGAAACTTGTACTATCTTAGTTTTATGAGGCTAAATAAGTGTATTTCGAAATTAGGCAACAATGTTCAAAATTAAAACTAGCTAAGGAAGCTATAAATAAATAGCGAAACGTTCAACGAAATTTTAAATAGTTTTTCTTCGAACTTAATATTTTTGTCCAATTCCCTATTATCACAATTGTGGAGATTAAAACTAGCTTTATCTAAATTCCAAACATGTACAGTAGTAAATTTTAGTTATAACTAAGTAAATTGTAGTTATGCCATGCAACATTAACCTGAGGAAATACCTTCTAACTAAAAACGTTATGAATTTGAGGTATAACATATACCATTTTTTATAAGCTTGTTTGCTAATTTATGAAAAATTTATTGGGTACGTCAAAAATTCCAAAATTTGTGTTGGCAGTGCTGCTACTTAACTAGTACCTACCTACATATTTCTCTCTACTCAGAGTTGACTCCTTTACACACTTCCATTATAAAGTCATTGAAATAGATCCAATATATATATATATAGTTTACACATTATACTATGTGATACTATACTTGATATACCAAAATATGGCGTACCTATTTAACTTCCCTTTCTGTTCACTATATAATTAGAGAAAATTTAATAGTTTGTTGTAATTATCCTTCTTGTAAGTGTGGTAGATACTACTTGAAAAGAAATATTTCTACGACAAAAAATTAAGTAAGTAAAAATATTTTTGAACTCAGAAATGCTTCTGATAGACTAAATCAATCAATAAAATGAAATAAATATATACAATTAACAAGTAGTTTAGTAATTGTAAAATTTCCTTCCACCGTTGTATGCTATAGGATTAAATCTATTATTTTAGTTTAAATAAATATTTTCCTAATTAAACTCCATTATTTGTTGACTATTTTAGTGAATTTTTCATTTAAGCATTGCGGCTTTTTACATATCCGAAAACTTGACTTTAATTATGGTACAGTAGTAGCAATTAGTATCAAACAAATATATATCTACACATATATGGGTGTGGAAAGAAGTGGGTGGGAAAACTGTTGTAGGTACCTCTTTTTGCCTGCGTATTGGAGGCTGTCGCGGTCTGTGTAGCAGCAGCATACATGGGGTGCAGAACTGTACCCAGGAGGGGTCCACTAATCGCCGTCAATAGCAACGTCAGTCCGCAATAGTAGAACAACATGTTTCAGCAGCACGTTGTATCAATAAGACAGAAGAAATATGCAACGAATGCAAACCAAACGGTTTTAATCACGGTTATAGCGTCATTTGTAATCTGTAGGGTTGGTAAATTCGACATTATCGTTAACAATTTAACCCCTTCATCGTCCACTCTAACCACTCTTAGCTCGTTTAACTCTTAACACCGATACGACGTTTAAAAGTGTCTCAACTGTCACTAATTCTTCAATTTACCATATACTTACTTACGCAGACAATTATATTAACGACTATCTATATTTAATACGATAATAATAATAAAATGTCAGCAATGAGCGCGTTATCACGCAGCACGCACCTACTATAACATTATGTCAACAAGAGCATTCGGAACGACACTTACGCTAGTATATAGACACGACGCGAACCAATCTTACTGTGATTTTCGTTTTCCTCCCGTGAACCGTGACGCTGGCGACGGACGGTAGCGAGAAGGCGAGCGTCGCGTCGTCGGTCGGTCGTAAGGGAGTGCGTGCGCGTCTCTTCCCGGCTTCCCGGTAGAGCAAAGCGAAGGACCAGAAGAGAGAGCAAGCAGCCTCTCGAGCCCCCGTTAGAGAGCGCCCGCGCACGCCGACACGACCCAGCCCTGCGCTACAAACGTTGCTCTTGATGCTAGAGCTCCAGCTTGCCAGCCAGCCAGCTCCTGCTCAGGATGCTGTCGCTTGCTCCTGAACGCTATTCCTGTCCCTGATGCTGCCACTGCTACTGCAACTAACCGTTTTCCGTTTGCTACCTACTGACGACGTTTTTTGTACGAGTCCGTCGCATATATATAGGTACCACTTTACAGGGTATAAAAAATTTCCAGTAAAATTACGTATATTGGGAAGAAAATATTGTCGAACTAAAGCACACTGCATATAGGCTCCGTAAGGTTTATGAAAGTTTATTAAGATTGAATTTTTAATATGTTTTCAACTATAAATTCATTCATTCATAAATGATAAATTGATTACAATGTCGTCTAGGGAGTAGCCGGGAATTTGAAAACAATAAAACAGGACGTTCTTTCTCAAAACAAAACTAAATAGTTAATCTAGATTAGAATGTTAGAGTGACCACGATTTTGTCGAAGTGGTGGGGAGGGGGTGAATACAGTTAATATTTATGAAATTTTTACAAAACGGAAGGTTTTAATACTAAATCTTCGACGATTTTGAGAAAACTCAGCAGTTTAAGGGGGCAAAGCCTCCCTGTCCCTCACTGACTACGCCCATGAATATCGTGTAAATATTCCTTCTATTCCATTTCAAAAAAAATACTTTTGTAAGATCTATCTATGAAAATAGTTTTATTTAAAGCTTATGATTTGTTCATAAAACTTCTGAGAGTAGAGTACCTACATTCAATTAATTGTCTGTCTTGTGAAATTTTGTGTTTGTGCCTTCATTCGTTCATTTATTTGTTATTACAACAGTTATAGTACTAATATATGATATAGATATGTGTAAATGTACGTATTGACGATTTGGCGAAGTACCTGGTACAAACACAGACATACAAATGTGGTAGTAACTAAAGGATGCGAGCTTCATCCTTGAAAACGATTTTCCGATTGCGAAGTGGATCTCTTGCCAGCCGGTCACCGCCACGGTTGAGGTTACTGGGTCACTGAACACAGACATTGCCTTGTATTTTAGCACCTAGTTATTTCTGCACCAACAGAAAGCACATCAGGCAATAAACGGATCACATAGTACTCCGGCCATTGTCCATTCATCCAACATTCGCAGGAGAGGCAACATTAGAGCAATGAAAACCGTGAATGAACCACTCTCTCGACCTTCATTACGACAACGAAAGTTTCATGAACAGCTTATATGTATTTATTTGTGTGTAGTTTAAAATTAGCCTCGTTAAAACAATTCAAGCGAAGGGGATTAGAAGAACTCGGTTATTATCAATATGTTAATAAAAAAACGTGTAACTTCGAAATACAAGTAAATATATATAACGTTAATTTAGAGACAGTATATTTTTATTTACCTACTGTTATTTTGTATTTAAAGCACGTACACCGCTCCTTATATTCATGACGCTACACCAAGTTTAATTTTAAAATTATATGAAATCAGTTAAAACGGCGACATGTTTCTATGGGAATGGATATTAGAACAAAAGTAGAGGAAACCAATGGTAAAGAAGTACCTATTCGCACAGTACGGGTGCGCAACCTCTGTATGTTTCCGTCATTGCGTGTATTATGTAAACATCCGGATGATGCACCCTCGTAGCTTGTGAATTGGTACTTCACCGTGGTTAAATTGTATTTGCTTTCCAAAAATTTAGCATAAAATATATATCGACAGATTCTTTTCCTATACCAGTCGCTAAGGATATATACATAAATGATCTACAACTATTAGCTTAATACATTCAAACGATCAAAACGGTATACTTACTTCTTATTTACTATTCAGTATGCTTGTGTTCATAATAGTGAATGGTAAAAGGATGATCCCGAACTGCCTTCTCCCTTTATGTTTCAATTTTTTTACTGTATATTATATTTCCTTACAGACCTGATAAATGACGCTTTTTTAATTACCTTTCCCCTTCCTTTTTAATTAAAAGCCTTTTCAAGTCGTTTCTACTCCAAGTTTGATCACCACTCGGGTTGTTCTAGTTTCATATCGCTTGTGTAAACAGATATGTATTTTTTGTATGCGAAAAACGATTCGTCTGTAATCTCTTTGATGTCGATGTATCTTTATATCTTTAATACTGAATAAAGTGAGGAATAGTGGTTAAATAGTTTAATTAATGCAGTTAATAATAGATAGCATGGCAATTCATCTTATTTCATATTACGTTTTCCGTTTCACTAAAGCCCAGATTATAAATAAGAATTCTCTGGTAATATACTAAATAATGCCATATTCATAAATACTGAAGTATAATATTGTAGAAGTGAATTATACAATATTAATTATTTCAGAGCTACAAGTTGCAGATATTGTTTTTGAAAATTACAGTGCACTTATACATCCAAACAATATTGTTTAGCTTTTTAGTTAGGTACTAAGTTCTGGTATGACGTAAATGTTCGTTTTGTTTTTATGCAAAAGTAGAGAAAAATGTACCTTTTCGCTAGGGACTTATTGATTTTAATGTGACTGCAGCTTGCGACATCTACGGCATTTTCCGCGACTATGGTGCGATTAAAGAATTACAGGAAATGTTCGCAACATCCACGAATTGAGGCAGCATTCTGTTTTAGAGAAAACTGACGAACAATCGGAATTATCAAGAAAATTTAGGTTTATAGGTGACACTACCATTCATTTGTTTCACTCATAAAAAGATTGCACGATATACAGGGTTATTTACGCTATACGACACAGAATATTATGGCCATAATATGAAAATTTCAAAAACTTTAACTTTTGGGTTATACAGGAGTTTATTATGGTTACCTTTTGAAATTATTTTCATATTATACAGGGTGTTCCAAATGCCCTAAAAGTATTAAAGTTGTTTTTTTAAATGGAACTTCCTATATATTATTGCATTTTTGGAGTCTTCGATCAAAATAAGTGTTTATTTTAATGAGGTTTATAATATATAAACCTTAAGATTTTTTAAGTTATTTGAATTTTATCAAAATCTAACCTAATTTTCATATTTCAAATACCTAAGAAGTATTTAAGTAAAGTAAGCGAAATTTACTATGAAGTGTACTAATAGATAATATTTTATATCCCAATTATAATAAACTCGTCATCTTATACAGGGTGTCCAAAAATTAATATTACTTAAGTAAGAACTTTAAGGGGTTGTAACTTGATTATTTTAAATGGAGCGCCATATTTTTTAATATATAAGGAGATGTATTTTTTAATTACCTATCGATTGGTATAAAGGTGTTCATAAGCTAAGTCTTCGCGTTTTTTCAGAAAACACTAAATAATTGTTCTATGCGCCATTTAGAGTTTTTTAGTTAAATGTTCTAAATCATATATTAACTAATTAAGTATAACATAATACAAATAAAATATTTATAGCAGGTGTTCGAAATGTCGACCGTCGTTTTCCAGACAGTTGTAAATTACTGTTTCGAAACCACTGCTTACTTCAGATTACATTTGCGGGGTAACACTTTCAAAAGCGTCTCTTATGCGCATTTTCATATTTTGTGGAGTTGTCGTAGGCGTATTATAGACAATTCCTTTTATGTATCCCCACAAAAAGAAATCAATTGGTGTTGAGTCCGGGGATCTTGGGGGTCAATTTTTAAATTCGCTTCTTCCAATGCACCTATTTTGAAAGTTGGCATTTAAAAATTGCCGAACCTCACTGTAATAATGAGGCGGAGCTCCAACCAGTTAAAGCCACTTGTAGTTCTAATATTAGAAGGCACTCTTTCCACTAATATTGGAATTTGGTGTAAAAGGAATTACAGAAACATCATATTTTTTAATTACCTATCGATTGGTATCAAGGCGTTCATAAGCTAAGTCTTCGCGTTTTTTCAGAAAACACTAAATAATTGTTTTATGTTTAATAATAAAATCTGACAACAAACACCAAAGGCAACTAGATACATTGGAACTTTTATTTAGAAAAACTGCAAATGGTCTATAAAACAATTATTTAGTGTTTTCTGAAAAAACGCGAAGACTTAGCTTATGAACACCTTGATACCAATCGATAGGTAATTAAAAAATACATCTCCTTATATATTAAAAAATATAGCGCTCCATTTAAAATAATCAAGTTACAGCCCCTTAAAGTTCTTACTTAAGTAGTATTAATTTTTGGACACCCTGTATAAGATGACGAGTTTATGAAATGATTTTGATAACCGAACTGAATTTTGCATGTGGGTTTTGGATAAAATGTCAGAAAATGTCTTCGATAGTGTAACTAAGTGATGAATGTACTTTTCACAACAATGATCTCGTGAATAAACGTAACTTTCACTACTATTCTGATTCGAATCCGCATAAATACAGAGTAATGAGAAATCAGAATAGGTGGTCCGTTAATGTATGGGGTGGAATACTACTGGGCCCGTATTTAGTTCGTCCGTATTTTTTTAAAGGACCATTAAATGGTATGATGTTTCTGTAATTCCTTTTACACCAAATTCCAATATTAGTGGAAAAAGTGCCTATTAATATTAGAACTACAAGTGGCTTTAACTGGTTGGAGCTCCGCCTCATTATTACAGTGAGGTTCGGCAATTTTTGAATGCCAACTTTCAAAATAGGTGCATTGGAAGAAGCGAATTTAAAAATTGACCCCCAAGATCCCCGGACTCAACACCAATTGATTTCTTTTTGTGGGGATACATAAAAGGAATTGTCTATAGTACGCCTACGACTCTAAATGGCGCATAGAACAATTATTTAGTGTTTTCTGAAAAAACGCGAAGACTTAGCTTATGAACACCTTGATACCAATCGATAGGCAATTAAAAAATACATCTCCTTATATATTAAAAAATATGGCGCTCCATTTAAAATAATCAAGTTACAACCCCTTAAAGTTCTTACTTAAGTAGTATTAATTTTTGGACACCCTGTATAAGATGACGAGTTTATTATAATTGGGATATAAAATATTATCTATTAGTACACTTCATAGTAAATTTCGCTTACTTAACTTAAATACTTCTTAGGTATTTGAAACATGAAAATTAGGTTAGACTTTGATAAAATTCAAATAACTTAAAAAACCTTAAGGTTTATGTATTATAAACCTCATCAAAATAAACACTTATTTTGATCGAAGACTCCAAAAATGCAATAATATACAGGGAGTTCCATTTGAAAAAACATATTTTGATACTTTTAGGGCATTTAGAATACCCTGTGTAATATGAAAATAATTTTAAAAGGTAACCATAATAGACTCCTGTATAACCCAAAAGTTAAAGTTTTTGAAATTTTATATTTAGGCTATAATATTCCGTGTCGTGTAGCGTGAATAACCCTGTATAATAATAACTATAATTCTTTTCAGACTAATTTCTTGTTGAAACCATTAGTGAATAAATAAAAAGTAAATCAATGGTAGATGCGTTTTTTTTAACTTACTATTTATACTAACGATATATTGGGATTATTAGTTTTTAAAAAGTAATGATTTTGGTGAAGGTGCCGTACATAATGCTCTTCAATTTTTCAAAAAACAGTTTTCTGAGCAAAATAACAAAAGATGTTCACTGTTTATCACAAATTTTTGTAAAGAAGCAATTACATCATGTTTATTGTTAATATCAAACGTAATACCCAAGTAAATTTTATTTATCAATTAACAAAATATATTTTTATTTTTAAAGAAAGTTAAAAAGTAAGGTCAATACAGATAATGAATAATACAAGCGACATCACATTTCGAAAAGTTCAAGAAAGTCGAAAATATTTTTGAAAGGGAATTAAGTATAGATTATCTAAAATCAGTAAAAGCTGAAACTAATTAAGGGCTGAATATTAAGGTCGTTAAAAAGAAGGAACTATTCAGTCACATGGTGCAACAGTGGTTGAGCCACAATATGCCATAGCTTCAGGTTTTCCCACCTCTAGTAAGCTGCCGACATTAAATAATAAATCAACAACATAGTAAAGAAATTTCTTGTTACGGCTATCATCTTCATCCAACTCAAGAGGGACTTCATTCCAGTGTCGTTCATCCATACCCTTTACTAACGTAGACGGTATAGCTAGTTTATCAGCCAATGCCTTAAAGAGAAGTGCTCTTTCGCAGTAAGATCCCTGTCGAAGATACCCTATTGGTATCATATTTGTCCCAAGTTTTTCCTAAATATACATATAAACGTTAAATTAATAGATGCTACATGTTTGCATTAATTCACTTTTAAAGCCAGGGGCGTATCTAGTTTGGATTAGGTCAATTTGCGCCCGACCGTTTTGTGCACTTACCTGAAATTCACCAGTTTGCGCCCTGCGAATTTATTACAGAAATTTTAACATATTCCGTTATATCCGATTAACCGATTTGCGCCCTCTGGCATTCTCTGG
The DNA here is from genome assembly GCA_029378335.1 of Agrilus mali. NCBI lineage: Eukaryota > Metazoa > Arthropoda > Insecta > Coleoptera > Buprestidae > Agrilus > Agrilus mali. Next base: position 12,736,613 of record CM055658.1, read on the forward strand.
TAATTCACACTATAATATTTGGACATTACCGAGATAATTAGCAAATAAAAATGCCTAAAAAGAAATTTAAACCCATTAAAACTTTATATATGTTGAATAGATGAGGCTTTTAACTCTTGTAACTACATATTAAGAAATTAAAACACAGAATTTTGTAAGTCACAATATATATTTATAATTCACAATAATTATTTCAACTCACAGAGTCTTCTTCAGGTGAAGATTAATAAACTAAGTATAAATACACAAAGTCTTATATACTAATTTACAAAATAAGGACAAGAGGGGGGAATTACGTTAAAGTAGTAGGTGCATCTTTAAAAATTTAGAAGAGGCGAATAACATACATCCAACTGGTCATTTAAGGCAATCCCTTTTCTATTCAGTTTATTTATTTCAACTTTCTCTAGCAAATTCAATTTTAAGCCTTTATTTTCTAAATGAAGAATTTTATAATTTTCATTGAAATTATGTTTCGATTCATGGAGGTGCTCTGCATAAGTAGATTTTGAATCGTTGTTTTTGAAGCACGCTAAATGTTCTTTAATTCTTTCTTTGAATGTCCTGCCCGTTTGTCCTACGTACGCTTTTTCGCAATCACCACAGTTCAATAAATACACTCCTGATTTTAAGCTATTATCTGTTTTATCTTTGTTATTTTTTATTATGTTACCTAACTTATTGTTAGTTTTGAAAGAAATTTTGAATTAGTTTTTGGTATCACAAGCGGGTATATTGAGTTTAGTATCTGTTTCTGTAGTTTTTTATTTAATAAATTAATAACCAAATCCGTTTTATAGCCATTATTTAGAGCAATCTGATAGATTCTGTTTAATTCGGTATTGTAATCTGAAGTTGATAAAAGTAAATTGATTAATCTGTGTAGGCTTGAATGAAAGAATGCTAGTTTGTGAGTAATTGGATGAAGTGATTTGGAATGAATTATAGTATCAGTTTGAGTTTCTTTATGAAATATTGCGAATTCGTAGTTTCCATCCTTATTTTTAATAGTAAGATCTAAGAAGTTAATTGATTTTTGTTCGTTTTCTATCTCCCGCGTGAATTTGATTTTTGAGTGTAGTTTGTTCATAACGTTTAGGAGACTAGATAATTGTCTATCTGTACCTGAAAAACATACCAAGATATCGTCTACATATCTGTGGTAATAGAGACAATTTTGAAAAAATTTTTGCTTTGTTAGTTGTTTTTCTAAATCATGTAAAAAGAATTCTGCCAATAGTGGACTTAATGGGTTTCCCATTGCTAGGCCTTCTTGTTGTATGTAATATTGGTTGTTAAATTTTAAATAATTTTGTTTTAGGCATATTTCTAGGAGACTAATTACTTCTTGTATAATTACCTGATTTACATTGTTGTTTTTCAAATGACTACTAATAATGTTCACTACCTCATTAGGGGGTACACTTGGGAATAAATTTACTATATCGAACGAAATAAGTTTGGCATTACCTGGTATTTTAATATTGGAAATTTTGTTTATGAGTTGTTGGGAATAGTTTAAAGCGTGCGTGGACTCAAAATTTGTAAGACTTTTAATTACATTTACTAAGAATTTAGATAACTTATTGCATGGTGCCTGTATATAAGAGACAACAGGTCTAATTGGAAAATCTTTTTTGTGCAATTTTATGAGTCCATAAAGTTTTGGCGGTTGAGGATTCATGTTTGTTAAGTTGAATTTTTGCTTTTCATTAACTATACTGTAACAATTGTTTAAACAAGCTTTTAATTCTTTTTGATAAGTTGTAGTAGGATCTTTTTTAATTTTAATGAATGAATTATTGTTTAGAAACGTCTCAACTTTTTTAATATAATCAGTTTTCTCTATTGTAATTACTGTGTTCCCTTTATCGGCCTTTGTAAAAATAATATTGTCTGTCATTGAAAGAGATTTTATGGATTTAGCGGTTTTAAGTTCCTTGCTAGAGAAAGTTTTTGAATTTGAATCTAGGTGTTGCCTAAGTATATTTTTTAGAACATATTTTTGGTCAATTCCTACATTACAATCTTGGTTTTGGTCTAATAGAATAAGTTCGGTTTCTACAGCTAGTTTTTCTATAGTAGATCTATTAACAGTAGGTTTAATGTTGTAACTAAATCCTTTGTTTAGAAGATTTATTTGATCTTGATTGAATGTTGTTGTTGTTGAATGAATGTGAATAATTCAATCTTAAATAACTCCGCTCAATTTTACGATAGATTTAAGAATTTATCTAACACTACATTCAATCAAGATCAAATAAATCTTCTAAACAAAGGATTTAGTTACAACATTAAACCTACTGTTAATAGATCTACTATAGAAAAACTAGCTGTAGAAACCGAACTTATTCTATTAGACCAAAACCAAGATTGTAATGTAGGAATTGACCAAAAATATGTTCTAAAAAATATACTTAGGCAACACCTAGATTCAAATTCAAAAACTTTCTCTAGCAAGGAACTTAAAACCGCTAAATCCATAAAATCTCTTTCAATGACAGACAATATTATTTTTACAAAGGCCGATAAAGGGAACACAGTAATTGCAATAGAGAAAACTGATTATATTAAAAAAGTTGAGACGTTTCTAAACAATAATTCATTCATTAAAATTAAAAAAGATCCTACTACAACTTATCAAAAAGAATTAAAAGCTTGTTTAAACAATTGTTACAGTATAGTTAATGAAAAGCAAAAATTCAACTTAACAAACATGAATCCTCAACCGCCAAAACTTTATGGACTCATAAAATTGCACAAAAAAGATTTTCCAATTAGACCTGTTGTCTCTTATATACAGGCACCATGCAATAAGTTATCTAAATTCTTAGTAAATGTAATTAAAAGTCTTACAAATTTTGAGTCCACGCACGCTTTAAACTATTCCCAACAACTCATAAACAAAATTTCCAATATTAAAATACCAGGTAATGCCAAACTTATTTCGTTCGATATAGTAAATTTATTCCCAAGTGTACCCCCTAATGAGGTAGTGAACATTATTAGTAGTCATTTGAAAAACAACAATGTAAATCAGGTAATTATACAAGAAGTAATTAGTCTCCTAGAAATATGCCTAAAACAAAATTATTTAAAATTTAACAACCAATATTACATACAACAAGAAGGCCTAGCAATGGGAAACCCATTAAGTCCACTATTGGCAGAATTCTTTTTACATGATTTAGAAAAACAACTAACAAAGCAAAAATTTTTTCAAAATTGTCTCTATTACCACAGATATGTAGACGATATCTTGGTATGTTTTTCAGGTACAGATAGACAATTATCTAGTCTCCTAAACGTTATGAACAAACTACACTCAAAAATCAAATTCACGCGGAAGATAGAAAACGAACAAAAATCAATTAACTTCTTAGATCTTACTATTAAAAATAAGGATGGAAACCACGAATTCGCAATATTTCATAAAGAAACTCAAACTGATACTATAATTCGTTCCAAATCACTTCATCCAATTACTCACAAACTAGCATTCTTTCATTCAAGCCTACACAGATTAATCAATTTACTTTTATCAACTTCAGATTACAATACCGAATTAAACAGAATCTATCAGATTGCTCTAAATAATGGCTATAAAACGGATTTGGTTAATAATTTATTAAATAAAAAACTACAGAAACAGATACTAAACTCAATATACCCGCTTGTGATACCAAAAACTAATTCAAAATTTAAGTCTATTACTTTCTTAGGTAATATTTCGGAAAAAATAAGAAAATATATTTCAAAACACACGGAAAACAAAATTTCTTTCAAAACTAACAATAAGTTAGGTAACATAATAAAAAATAACAAAGATAAAACAGATAATAGCTTAAAATCAGGAGTGTATTTATTGAACTGTGGTGATTGCGAAAAAGCGTACGTAGGACAAACGGGCAGGACATTCAAAGAAAGAATTAAAGAACATTTAGCGTGCTTCAAAAACAACGATTCAAAATCTACTTATGCAGAGCACCTCCATGAATCGAAACATAATTTCAATGAAAATTATAAAATTCTTCATTTAGAAAATAAAGGCTTAAAATTGAATTTGCTAGAGAAAGTTGAAATAAATAAACTGAATAGAAAAGGGATTGCCTTAAATGACCAGTTGGATGTATGTTATTCGCCTCTTCTAAATATTTAGATGCACCTACTACTTTAACGTAATTCCCCCCTCTTGTCCTTATTTTGTAAATTAGTATATAAGACTTTGTGTATTTATACTTAGTTTATTAATCTTCACCTGAAGAAGACTCTGTGAGTTGAAATAATTATTGTGAATTATAAATATATATTGTGACTTACAAAATTCTGTTTTAATTTCTTTATATATGTGGCAGGACCTCCGTACATACCGTAACTTTATCCTAAGGAATACAACAAAATCAATTATTGATATTTTGATTACAAAATCGAGATAAATAAAAAAAGGAAAACGAAATTCGCAGAGCGCAAACTGGCCTATTTTAGGTGATAACAACGCAAAACAGTCGGGAGCAATCCGGCCGACACCGGTAGCTTAATTTTTTCGTGGGGGAATGGGAGGGAGGTATAAGTTTTTTTAGGAAAGACGACTAAATTAGAAACTGATTATGCCTACACATTATGTCATAAGAATGTGTATATGTACATTTATTTTATATGAATAAATTGCATAATACAGTCATCTGTTGGGTGGAAAGAAGTATACTTTTCTTGCAGTGCGAGTATCCATACTGCACTGACTGGGATATCCCCAAATGTACCTAAACACAATTTCCGGAATAAAACCATAAAACAGGCACATTAATAATGATCACTTAGAGATTTGAAACACTTGCCCCATAAAATCATAAAAATTAGAAATAAAAATTTGAAAAATGAAATTCATTTACCTTTAAAGCATTAATATGGATTTTATAGGCATGCTGTTTTTCACCTTTGGTAAATCTCTCCGAACCTGACATTCGCTTTGCTATAAACTCAGCAATAGTCATTATTTGTTCGGGAACAGAAAGTGGTGGAGCTCTTTCACCATGACTTGAAACGAGAAAGAAACGTTAGTTAATTTAGGCTTCAAAATTTTCTCCCATTTACAGTTTAATGTATAATTCTTCTAGATATTCTGTCACGTAGGGATCCGGTGACAAACCTCCATAGTTAATTTCAGGAGTTATTCTTTCAAAAATAATATTACAAAGACTGCTAGTACTGGCTGAATACCCGCTCATCATGGAAAACCGTTTTTCTTTGCGGCTACCTATAGGGTACGTTGAGTATTAATTATACTTATTAACGCCCTTTTTTATAAAGCAAATTAAAAACTATAAACATTTTTTCGCCATTACTGCCTATCTGTGTATCACAAAATCCACCGTGTTAGATCTGCATATACTGAACATTTAATTACTTAAAGTAGTGGCTTACCACTTAAATTGCTTTTACTTGTACATTCTCTTCGAAAAATACATGGAACCTTAAGAAGGTCACTTGGAGCTGTAAAATCAGCGACGTAAATAGTTTTACAAGTTGAAATTTGTTGCGATTCCAACACTTCTAAGAATGGAAAAGTTCCTTTCCAAAAACCGCATACCATATAAAATCTATCACGAATGATATCGGTTACATCAAGTCGGTTCTTATCAAAAAATTTTAGCGGTAGGTACAAGTCATATATCATATCCATTAAACGTTCCCTCATTAAGGCTATTTCCTGGTCTTTGATTTCCAAATTTTTTAGGCTAAAAATTGCAAAATATTCATTTGTATTCACATCAAAGGATGTGCCCTACCTAATCATTATGTACGAATAAAGTTGGCAAGTAGTTCTGATGACATTTTGAATGTATAATCAGTGAACTATAGTAAATTTTTAAAGGAACTACTCAGCTCTCCAGGAATTAATACCATTATATTATCTGATATATGTTCTTACTTACACTGCTAGAGCTTCATTGATTAAGTATTGCACTCCAATACTTTTGTATATAAAACTTCTAGATATAAATATGAATATATATTTTAAAAGCTCCTCGTCATCAGCGGATTCTTTTAATTTTGCCAATATTCGTTCTGTGCCTGAACACTCTAAAAAATAGACCCTGCTTTCCTGGTCATTAATTGTTTGATCTAAAATAGCAATTGCTTTCTTCGAGAAGTCTCCGTCTTCTTCCTTAAAATGAAGAGACGACGATTTTCATGCCACATTGTATAATTTTTTGAGAATTTTCTTGTATGTGTATTCATAATTAATTTGTAGCCAATAGAGAAAAGAACAACACATACCGAAAATAGTTGTAAAATCTTCATATACAACTCTTTATCTATAAGGGAAGTTCTGTACTGTTCTTCTCTGCAATAAATGTAGACTATGTCTAATAAAATAGTAAATCCATGTTGCGTCATTTCATTTTGACTTTTCAATATATCCACTACAGCAACCTGTAACAAATTCAATTTGGTTCTAAATTTTTACATACGTACATTACTGATTTCATCGATCTACAAACAATTATTATTACTGGGTGTAATCATATCAAAAACCTTAAAAGCTTAGCAGCTTTAACGTGTTACTATAATGACGAGTAGAATTTAGAAAATAAACTCTGTAGTCACTGCTTACAACATCGAGGACGTAAAATTTGGGGAACTTAATGAAATGTGGACATTTCTGTACGTTTTGAAATTGGTAGAGAGAAAGGCGTTTGAAACGATATTATTATTGAATAGACTAAATCATAGAGATTACCAATCCATCATATAGTGGAAATACATGCAACATCTTCCGGTTTCTTTTTAAAAAGTCGTGAACAGTCTTAAGAGCGGCTTCAATGTATGGAATTGTAGGTATATCCTTTCTTTGAAGAATATCTGCAACAATTAAATATAAAACAGTATATATTTTGGTCTTACAAAGATGAGTATAGAAAGCGTAATAAACCAAAAGGTTTATTTATCTCTTACAAAAAAATAAATAATGATTATTAATTTTTTATATCATAAAAGAATTTATAATAATTAGATAAATCTTATAAAAGTATGGTGCACTATTTCTTTAAATTTCACTAAATCAGTTCATACAATTTATATTTGGATTTGTAATAAGCTATCTTACCAATTAAGCACTTTATTACAACAGGAGTAAGCATTTTATCGCAGCAATATTTGTGGTTTGTTAAATTTGATACAGCTTCACATGTTTTCTGAAGAACCTTTTCGTTATTCGTCCTAAACATGGACAATATACTTTCTTCAACAGCGAAATCGAAAAGCAACTGAAATTTTGTCAAAAATCACAAAATTATTATCTTCCATTTACTGTTATTAACCTGTCTAGCTGATTCATAGTCAGTAAGAACTTTAAAGATTGTAGCTGCGCAAAACATATATTTCTTAGGACATTTTTTTGCCCACAACGCGAATTCTAAAAACTCAACGGTACCAATAAAATAAGTGGCTGTTTCGGGAAATTCAAGGCAATTACGTATAACATCAAAAGCTTTCTGATGCAAATCCGGATACTCATTATTCTATAATAGAGTTGGTTGTTATTAAATAACATTTCTTACAGCAGCAATCAGTACCAATATTAACGTAAGCATTGACTGCACAATTCCGCTATCTCGGTAACGAAGTTGTAATTTCAAATTCTTCCAACTTGTGGTTAGAAGTAAAATATCCATTGCAAATATGTTGAATTTCGGGAAATTCGCTTTTCAAATAACAGAATAGTATATTAGGGGAGAAATCAGTCATCTTAGGTAAAACAAAAATAGCTTCCTGACAGTCTAATAGTAGACGATGATATTCTAATGTATTCTTTATTATATCGGGATCTACGCAATTTTGAAGTATTTTATAAATTGGGCCTATAATTTCAGTATTGAAAAGCATGGATGCTATAATTGAATTTGTGACCACTTTGCTCAATATTTGCGATGAGAACTCTTGCACTTTAGGGTCGGTGGTCTAGAAGAAGAGAAGGAGATATTAGGTTTATTCAAGATAACTATACCTCTTAATTAAACTAACTTACAAATGTCAAGTAAGTACCTACTGTTTGAAAAATTGAATTTATTTTTAGAAGATCAGCGTAATTGTCGCAGTTAGTAAAAATTTTTACTGCTTTAGGGAGGTCCATAAACATTCCCAACAATTTTAAAGAGAAATTTAAAATAGATTGATTAGCAGTTTTGCGTATTAACTCTTGCAATTTCTCCATTAATCCCAATTCGAAAAGAAAAGCAACGTTTGACATTCTTTGTTGAGCGAACTTACAAAGATTATAAATAGCCTGTTAAGGAAAGAAACTCATCATCATATTATCTATTCCAAATGCTGTTTTACAAACCTTTAAAACGACCACTTCTTCTGTACTTGAAAGAAGTGTCACAGAAGTAATCGCTTCTTCTGTCCCATACGGAGTTTGTCCAAAGGGAAGTACACCAGATTCGGCTTGTTTCTTGCCGGTATCCGCTTTTCCTTTCGGGCCCATTGCTTTATTTTCATTTGACAAGAAATTAATGACAGTTACTACGGATCTAAAATTTGAAATAAAAATTTTAATTTATAAAGCATATAGAAAACAGTCGTTCATGCAATTGTTATATCATAGAAAATTACACTGTAACAAATACGACAAGCTTCCTGCAATATTTTAGTTTTTCAATATAGTTTTTACATCATTTTAATTAATATTTTAAAACGAGTCTGAATTAAATTTGTAAGGTTAATGTATTTGAATATTGTTCTGTTTGTTATATTTAATATATATGTTATATTGTTATAAATATGAACGTGTTTCTTTCGACGCGGGTCTGAACACGATCCCTGCGAATAAGAATAATGTCGTTGTGTACTATAGTTGGCCGGGATATTGAAAGTTATTAATTAATTCTCCATTTTATGAGTGACAATTAATATTTTAAGTGAACACCTTTAAAGTGAGGAATTTAGGAATTCAGGTGAGTTATTCACTGAACACCCTTGTATGTTTATCATTTACGATAAGAAATGTTGAGTGAACAGTAATGAAATGCACTTATGACTTTCGTAATTGACTGAGCTCTGAGTAAATTGATAGTAGGGAAACTACCTAGCACTGCGGTGCAAGAGGGATTGAAATGCCCTCAGATATTTGGTCGAATTAGTGCCGTTAGCTGCGGTGACACGGTGCTAATCACCTGGGAATATGCTGCGGTATATTCTTGCAGAGGTAGTCAGTGTTTATGTTATTATTAACGTTAAAATAGATTGCAGGCTGATTGAGAGATTCAATTGTAAAGGTTTGAGGCATACTTAGCTGGGTGTTCACTTGTATTTCTTTTTCTTTAGTTAAATCATTGGATCCGGCACGGAGGACGATTCTGTGAGTCACCTGTGTTGTTCAAAGTGAGTGTTAAATTGCTTACCCATTATTATCTTGTGCAATTTGAATGACATTCCTGAACGCTCGGTATTACATCCTAACAAATTTTTAAATCAAAATTTACTATTCAAATTGTTTTAAGCAATATTATCTCCCAAAGGATCAAAACGTAAACTTTATCCGTGTTAGTAAATATCATTCTTAAGTATAGACAATTCACTGAAATGCATGTTGGATGGTTGTAAAAGAAAATTTATCAATTATTCGTAATGTCATAAAATGTGGTTATTTCCATCATAATTTTTATCATAAGTTTAAAGAAGCAAGGGCATTGCAATTACTTGAAGCTAGTCAGACCTTGTAAATCTTAACTGGACAATGTCTGGCGCTTTCACCAAATATGCAGAACTTATTCTTTCATATCCCCTTCTGGGACCGGATAACAAGCAGTTTATGGACCTTTAAATATAAAAGTAAGGTTTTTATAACAACTGAACACAAAAATCATATAGAAGCACAGAAATATCTCAGTAAAAAAATTTTTTGCACTTATTTTTATGTTAATCTTTTTCAGTTCAGTTTATTATAAAAGAAGTCACTTTACGGTCCCGTATCGAATATACTGTTTTAATTCAATGTATTGTAACTTATTTTGCGCTAAACATAAAGGTAAAAGGTTAAATCACAAAGAGTATATTCTATGCATAATATCTTTTGTCAACGTTCTTTTCTATAAGTATGTGACTGTTGTGGAGATTCGTACCAGCAATTGGCAAAAAAAAATTAAATCGTAAAATTTATAAAATAATGTATTACGTAATAGCATCAAACATAACCCTAAAATGGATTAGTAGATCCCAAAAAATATAGCCAATTAAAAACCCTTATGTGGTAAAAAGGGCGTTTAGTCAACACTATCGGGAATTCAAGATTTATTTTGTTAAAATAGAATCCGATTTAGGACTCTAAAATAAAAAACCCTTAAAGAGTATATTTAAAAAAATGCATACAACAAAAACTTACAAAACAAACCAAGCACAGCCAAAAAAGATTCCCTACGTCACCGTAGGGACTGCCGCTGGTTTTCGAGTATTTTAGGGGATTTTTCTTATAGATATTTATGAGAGAAGATGATCCCGGGGAAGAGCTTCAGGGACCAACCCTATAGATATTTATGAGGGCCGCCTGCAGGTATTTATCGACTCCTAACTAGTTAATGAGATAGGTTGGAAATTAGTCTCGTACCTTGTGGAGTTGCGTCAGGGTCTTCACCCCCTACCCGTAATCCTAAAAATCTGGATGGAATAACAAAAGAACGAGAACAAGTACACATCAAAATTTTACTCAAAAAATTAAAAGATATTAATAAAAAAATTAATGTTTTCAGGCATTGAATATGCCTTCAAATAAGGTACATGAAAGGAAAAGTAAGGAAGTGTCCTTCGTCAATATGGTGGTCAAAACACACTTCAAACATTCAACAATTACTCGACATCGATACCATATGAAAAATTTCAAAATTGAAATTAAATCAAAAAATAATTAAATTAAAAGAGAGCTATAACGACTTATAGGAAATTTCAAAAAACTACTTAATTTTGATAAATTAACGAAAAATATTAACAGGTATGTGGTTCACAAAAACTTTCACGCAACATTAATCACAAAACACAAACAGAAAAAACCACACAAACACGTCTCATCGGCACTAAGGATAGAGGAAGAAACCTCGAGCACCGACCGGAAAAATTCATCTATCCTTACGTACTGACCTTCTATTATTTTATATTAAGATATTTCTAACTTTTCCGTAGTTAATTCCACAGAAAATGACAGTGTTACTTAGAGCACAAGATATTATTATTTGTAACTGTTTTCAGCGTTTCTTTCCAAAAACAAAGCTAGAGCTTTCATCAAGTAAGTACAAAAATACACTTAGGCCATTTATTAATAATGGAATTACTACGAAGAGATGCGCATTCATTAACCTAAAATTGAACCCTAGTTATTAGTTTATAAATTTAAGAAACAAAAATAGACAATTTTTACCTACTTGCTTTTCTACGTAGCTTAATTAAATGAGTTTAGGGTTGTCATTGTCTTTTGTCATTTTTGACTGTGATTTATGAAAAGAAAGGTTAAATTTGTGGATCAGAAACATAATGTTAATTTTAAAATAAGGATGTGTGGATAAATATTTTGCCGATTCGAGACGAAAATACTATAACTTATTTATACAATGGGTAAGTACAAAGATGCAATTTGCTTCAGAAGGAGTGGAACATATGACGCAAAAGAATTTAACGGCAGATTAATGAAACGAGTATTTTTTTTTCAATGCTACGTAACTTTTGATAGGGCACTGCAAATATCATGCTCCACTCGTTCAGCATCGAATATTATCGTATTGAGAAAGCGCCCTTCTGCATCGTATTACCTTCCCTCATCGTAAAACCCATTTATACTTTGTCTTGACTCTGAAAAAGATTTTTATCTGGTCTTTTTAGAATCATAACCTTATTATAATTATTAGCTATTACACATAAACAAATATGTAGACATACAATTAAAAGTTGACACAATATACCAGCTGGGGCATTTCACGTGAAGCGGACAACGAAAAAAAAGTGAGGTTCTGGAATTCGTTCATATTAGGCATATTTGTACTTCTAGGGGATATGAACGTAACGTTGTTGTTTGATAGCTGAAACAATTTATTTAATTTCTACTGTTCTGATCAAGAAGGTTACAGATGAGATGACTAAACGCCATAGGAGAAACTTTAGTTTCTTTTGTAGCAGGTCAGTGAAATGTTCTGAGAATAAATACCTCGTTTTACCGTTGAAAAAAAACGCTCAAAACAAAATAGTACATTACGCAACTAGTGCGCGGGGAACGCGATTTACGCACGAGTGGTTCACGTGTTGCGTATATTACTTTTCGACACGAGTGTCGCGAGGCTCGATTTTAGTGTTGCGAGGCTCGATGATTAAGCAAGCATATTATAAATTATAAGTTTCACATTACACGTAAATAGAAAACAACGAATGTCTGACATACGAAGAATGGTTTACTCATGGTTTACTCATTGAAAAAAATAAATATTTTTACGATATAAATGTAGTTGCTAAGCAACGATGCCTCGCGTACTACGATATTAATGTAGTTGCTAAGCAACGATGCCTCGTGCACTCTGCGAGATCGTGCGTAAATCGCAGTCCCCGCGCACGCTTTGGAAGGCGTTAAAATCGAGCCTCGCGCACGGCGTGTCGAAAAATTGTTTTTCCAATTGCATAGGCTGTTGTTTCCCACTATTGCGTCTTAACACGCCGTGTTGAAAGTTCAGTTCTTTATGTTTTTAATTTTGTTAGAATGTAACTTAATACTGTTTAGAGTTTATTTATTTACATACGTGCCTAAAAGTACAGTATTTATAATTCGGTGACAATTTTGTTGTTTGAAATTGCAATACAACTTTTTTGTTTTATGTTCAGAGTTGACCTGTTTGCCTTAACGTCGAATCTCACTCTTCTTTTTTAAAAATTTACTTGCAAATACTTATGGTCATCAGCACCACCGCCACCCCGCACCCTTCGGATCTAGAAGGGTCAGACTGTCGGTATTGTTCTGATTCCTCGAAGGCTCGTTTTATGACATAACCGATACTTGGGCCAATTTCTTAGAACCGTGCACTTTCTAATTTTTATTTCCTACAACCAAAAAATATATAATATACAAAAGAAAGGTGTTTTTTTCTAGCAAGCTTTAGCACCCACAAACATATTTTATTATTTATTTTAACATATGATAATTAAATAAATCCTTCCGTCAATCAGATGCATCTTATAGAATTCGATATCTTAACAACTAAGTCTCAAATAAAAAAATATTATGCAAATACGTTCATATTCCCTAGAAGTACAAATATGCCCATTATGAACGAATTTCAGAACTTTCTTTCGTTGTCCGCTTCACGTGAAATGTTCCATCTATTAAATTAAACTAACAGATGTCACTATTATCTCCTGTTAGTCATTAAAATTGTAGTATGTGAAATAAAATTATATTGTAATTTAGTCATAAATGGTAGCAAGCGAAGTATTTTTAGAAATTTGCTTCTTTTAAAAATACCTTTTATTGCTTGTGACGGGGCACTGTGAAGCAATAAATACAATAAACGTATAAGTACGTAAACTTTCTAAGGTGCACTTTTTGTAAAACATCATTTTTCAGTAAAAATCAAAATACAAGGAGTTTTTTTACAGTTATTTGTTGTTCCCGACAATTGTTTCGATTTGTGCGATCATGTTGAAATTGATACATACCTACACAGTTGAACATAACTTAAATTTAAGACTAATGCCAACATACAGTTTGTTTAGTTGACGAGTTTTGATATAATGAATTTGATACAATATCCTATTTAGTTTTATTATATGCTCTTCAACGTTTATACAGTTTACATATTTATTTAAACAGACGAAATATTAAAATAATAAGAAATTTGTTTGTAGGTTATTAGTTGGTTGTCGTTTCATTAAATTTTCCAATATTTTTGTCACTTTACAATTTGCTTGGCACATTTCCCAAGAAAATTCTTTATACCTACAATATATTTTTTAAGATCATGGTTTTATAACCATGATTATTCGTTCACTATAATTACATTTACTTTAAAATTTACACGTTCCAAGAACATCACATAGATTTGCAATTGTAAAAACATAAAAATAAGAAGAAATTGGGTAACTGCAAACTCTGTTACAAAATAATATGTAGGTACCCAATCTTAAAGGTGAGATATAAATATATTACGATTGCTACATTTAGAAATGGGCAAGTTCTATTCTATCTTTATTGTGGAAACACGTACCTATATCGTCGCATCAATCAATTTTATTCGCTATCTGGAATGCATTTAAAGGTTTCTTTCTTCCTGTTACTAAAATTTAAAAACGGTGATATCTGCAATAGAATAGAGTTGTTTGTATCCATTTTCTATCATCATCGCTCAAATTTTGAATCTTCACTACGAAATAACGAGATCCATGGACTTTATACAACTCAGCATAGTAATCGAAATATGAGAACTGAATTGTATTTTATTTATTCACCAACGTTACGTACCTACTATTCGAATAATGTGGCTTTACAATTTTCTTAGAATAACTTTGAGCAAGTTTACTTCGAAAAACCTACGCTCGTTTAAAAACAAGTGTTTAGTGAAGAATAATTTACAATACAACAAGTCTTTTATAATTAATGTTTTGGTCCATAACAATAGAAACTCAAATATCATAGGCATTATTTAATACGATTCATTGTGTTGTGGTTTTTGTCCATAATAAAGTGTCGAAAACAATTCTGACAATAGTGTTACGCAAATTTCTTTTCTTTTTTATTTATGACATTTATTCATAGAATGTTTTACCGTAAATAATAATGTCATTGGGGACAGTGGCGGACTAAGCTATCCAGAACATCCTTTAATGATTTAAAACATTCTCTAACTTTTTTTAACACTGAAACATTCTTGAATGATCTTCAAGATTCTGGAACATTCTTGAACATTAACAAATCATTCTGAAATGTTATAATAAAACATTGTTTTACTTCTTAGAACATAGTTGACCTCCCTGTAACATTCTACAAAAATTTGCTTCATTCTCATCCCCACTCCGCGCTGTTTGCTGGGCGAGTAGTGACATCAGTAGACACCTGGCGGGGATGACTAACCGATTGATAATAATTGATTGGTTATCGACCACTGAGAGTTGAAGATTATTACAGTACTAATATCTCTATTAAAAAATGGGGGTTGATCGTAGAGGGATGAAAATTAAGGGTTGTACTCGTATGTATTTTTGTATGCTGTATCATAAAAAAGGTAAAACAAAAAATTTTGTCTAAAGAATTAAAAAAAACAATTTAGGGGTGGACCACCCTTAACATTTAGGGGGATAAAAAATAAATGTTGGCCGATTCGCAGACCTAACGGAGGAGTTTAATTACAAACACCGTAACACGAGAATTGTATATATTAGACAAATGCACAGAGACTTTGCCATGTTAAGTCTCACAATGGGAACAAATACGTACCTACGTACCTAATAAATGTGCACTACGAATAAAATAAGGACCACTCGCGGAATGCAAGAACTGAAGCAATGTACTCGTAGGTGCATATTGACTAGAAACTACGGATTCTAATTACTACGCTAAATTATAGGAAGAATTGCTTACTTTTTCCAAATACTCGAAAATGTACTAATTCAACTCTAAACTCATTTGCGTTAATTTATACCGCAACAAAAATCAAAAACACTATTACACTTTTTAATGAAGTTACTTTGAACGGATAAAATCGCGTTTATTACTTTACAATTTGAAAAAAGACACCGTTCGCAAAAATATCAGAACACACTAATAAACTATTAAATATCAACGTAATGAAATTTAATATATTTTAAATGAAGCCAATGTTTATTTTTCGACGTACATAGAATGTAGCGAATGTAAATGTAGGCGTACAAGAGTGAATTATTTGCACTTCATTTATTCAGGGATTCCTGGGGAAGTACCCGCTACAAAGACGGGAACTCCCCCAGCGTATTGGACGGGTTTAGCAAAGTTAGAAGAATATTAATACCGCGTAAAAAGTCTAGATGGCTGTAGTGTTTTTTTTTTATCTTGATGAAATTATGTAGGTACTAAACACATTTTTAAAGTCTTGTTTAGGATTTGATCAGGGGAACGCGGAAGCATTTGGGGGCCCCTCAAGACCGTAGGCCCGGGGCGGGCCGCCCCTTTCGCCCCCCTGTTAGTCCGCTACTGATTGGGGAGCTTTACCTACATATACTTGTTTATATCTACTTTAAAAGGAAATTAATAAGCTGCTAGAAGGCAAAACAGAATTTATGATTATAACTCAATCAAAATATTCGGGTTTCGCCAACTACTGTGTCCCAATCCTCAGGGAACACAGCGATAGAGTAGAGCCCATCGCTGCGATTGCACTTAGAGTTCTCATTAAAGGAAAAGTTCACGACCATAGCCCTCAAGCCCAAATATCGAGCATTATTCGGATAACGCTCGCCGTGAAAGCCTATTCATTCAGCCATTTCATAATTTTAATATTTTGTTTTTAGATAGTTTTTTTTTCTGACATAACGTATAAACTGCATTTCTTCGCAAATTAGCAGTAATATTATTTAATCAGAAATAAAACACACTAATGAATTTTATTGCAAAATACTTAACGAACGTTTCGCCAACCTGTGGCCTTATAATTTACTATTACACGATTTCTTATATAGTGCCATATTAACTAAATGGGTGAGGGAGGAAAAAAGTTAGGTTAGGTTAGGTAAGGCTAGGAGAATCATTCGCACCATTTTGATCATTTGGAAGTATATTTTGATTTTTTTATTTATGAATTTCCGTGCATTTTGGAAGGTTTAGTTTAGGTACGGTTTTTATTTTCGGTATGCAAAATTTTAAAATTAGGATTTTAGTTTTTCTGTTATTAGATGTGTAGCGTAGTTTGAGTCATTTTTAAATTGCTTAAAGAACATATATGTTCTTTAATTCTTTTCACGAACGATCTCCCAGTTTGACCTATATAAAATTTCATATTGCACACTCTACTTTGTAGATTCCTGATTTGTCATTTTTTGTTCTTTTATCTTTATTGTTATTAATTTGCTTACTAATATTATTATCAGTTCTGAATGAAATTTTTGTGGTTTTTTTTAACGACGGCTGTCCGAAGTATGCTATTGTTTCATTTATTATTACATACCTATATCTACCGAACAATCACTGAATTCTATTTAAGTAGTGGGAAATTTGAAATACCAAATTCTATAGAATTAAGTAAATAATCCATATTTATTATTAGATACAATTGAAATTTTAACATTATATATGAAACATGCTTCACCAATGAAACCCAAATGGTAATAAACTGATGCACCTATTAGAATGGCGAAAACTTATCTAATTTCAACACTTTAAATAAATCTAGTTATAAGAAATTGTAAAAATAATAATTCTTTTTTTATGATATAGTAGGTTTACCTGAAATGATATCGTTTCTAACATTAGCTGAATGTGCTGCAATGGGACAATCTTTACTTATCATTTTGTGGTTAATGACAGCGACATTAAAATAAAGTTCATTAGCTTTTCCTTTCCATGTTGTTTTTTTATTACTTGCTCAGACACAATAAAATTTATGTATTTTTGTTACTTTTGTTTTATGATTTCTTTGTACATAATGGTAAACCGTAAAATCCCAGTAAATGGTTAATAAATAATTAGAGTGCCTCCAAAAATTTTTAAGAATGTATAATAATTAAAACCAAAGCTACGACTGTCGTTTGCAGTTCACATTTAGCTATATTATGAATAGGAGTTTACAACCACATTTTATGCAGTTTGGTAACCACCATATTGTAACGAATTTTCTAGTCAAAGATATTTATTTAAACAATTATTTATTTAACACTATTTATATAACACTTAACACTAACTTAAAACTACTATTTATATTAGAACAATCCTCTTATTTATATCACAATTTATATATATCACGTGTCTATTATTTATCGCTTTGATTCGCGCACTGATGGTTTCTCACGACTACTACTTTTCGGTCCAAAGATGATCACTTTATATACACCTTTCGAAGTTTCTAGATGATTCGAAAAGGATATCCTGACGGTTCTCGAATGATGAGTAATAATTAGAAAGTCGTCGATCATTCCAGAATTGGTCGTGTTACTTGTCGCTGGATAAAGATTTTACATCTTGTAGGTTGATAACAATAAAGGAACCGTACGCTGTGACTGTGTCATAAACATGATAGCGATAACAAGTACATGCCACAAATTGTTATCGCACACACGTACTGTGTCACTGGTCGCTACAATATAATTAGAAATCGAATTAATCGTAAAAATACCTATCATTATTAAGAAATCGGCTCTTTAGACCAATAATTTAGAGATATACAGCATTATATTTCTATCTTTCTTAATTTTAACATGGACTCTTGACTAGATAAAAACTTTTGATACTTCATTCCAACCAACTACTAATATTACAAAGCCTAGAGGTGTGAGGAAAGTCCCTCTTCAACTTCATATAGAAATTCTTTTAGGGGAGAGAAGTAGGGGACAGGCAAAAAATGAAAAAATATGCAATATTACTATTTCCCCAGCAGTTGTCTATGTGATTCAAAGAAACCACTGGAAAAGTGATACCAACTGGTGATCTCCAGAATGCTGAAATATTTTCTTAATGAGTTAAACACAATTTAGGGGCTAAGCCAAACTGTCATCAAACCATTATTTAAGAAAAAGTCACAAAAACATAAGGTTGAGTTGGTATCCAGTTGGCCTAAGTAGTTGAGATTCTAAAATGGGAAACAGGGAGTATAATGGTGAAAATGGAAATTTAATCAAGTCCTTGAAGTAGATGATCGGTTCACGGAAAACCAATAGTGTAGGCAGCTCTCTGTCGGAGCATGTGCCATATGAGCAAATATCGGTGTATTTATTTTTTCCATACATAAATAAAAAAGAATAGGTACTTGACGTTGATTGAAATTTTCTGTAATTGGTGCACAAAAAAGACAATAAGCTTTGTATACATAGATACTAGTCACTAAAACTATAGTTGAGTATTTCAAACCTCCCCGATTTAATAATGTCAGGTACTTGTTTTCAGTAATTTCCAAACGATGTTCTAGTATTTTATCGCTTACAATTAGTACCTTACATAAATCACAGCGTACCTATACCTTTTTCGCAATGTGCCCACTGATATACACTAATACAGCTAAATCATTTTCACTTACTTCAATATTATTAGTGTATTAAAAAGCTTCTTTAAAGCAGTAAAAAATATTTTCGTTCGTTCTGTCGGCCTTTGCGTCATCTTCGGATTCTGATAAAAATGTTTTGATTTCGAAATTTCCGTTTAATGCAGATTTTAGTCTCAATAGGGGCACATAAAATAAGTAAGGTATTTGGAATGAATACATCACTATCTCCTGTATGGATGATAATTAGTCTTGACCCCCTTTGATATTTTTGAAAATAGTCCATTTGAATTATTTTCTGATCAACTTTTCGAAACAGTATGACTACTGTGAATATAGCTCTCGTCCATATTGTGACGGACGTGTCATTTTGAATGACGTTGACATATGCCGATTGCGAAAGTTGAATGAAAGTTACCTATGACGCGTTCCAGAACGTCCAAGAGTTGCTGGACGTTTCGAGAATTACCTAGAAACGTCCATAATACTATATAAGGAACAACGTTGGACAGTTTGACAGTTTTTGATAGAAGAGAGTGACAGCCATAAGTCAGAAGAGAAAAAGTGATTAAAAAGCGAAATAGCTATTGAGTTGTTGTTGTTATTGAAATAGTTATCGTATCGTTGTTGTTATAGAGTTAATTTAATAAAAAGTGTTTGAGAGAAAAATACGTGAAATTGTAAATTACGTAACAATATAAACAACAGGTCTATTTTCATTTCTGTATTGACGAATTTTTTTCAGATAAGAAATTTTCAGTAAACGGATATTCAATTTTTCTATCAGACTTCTTCTTTTATTTACTGTCCTTTACCATTTTAAATCAAGTTGTTTTACCAAAGAGAACGGAGCCGTCATTTTTCCTTTCCAATTAAGATCTAACTTTTTCAGTAATCTTTTTAGTGTCATTTCACATCAATTAGTCAAATTAAAGTTATAAATAATGTTTCTCGAATCACACATTTCATTTTCGTTTTAGCCTTTTTCACCACAAAACTTTGCTATGCCACGTACCTCAGCATCTTTTGCCTCTCTTACTATTAATTCAACAATAGTAACTGACACACTTGTTGCTTTACTCACTTCACTTTTTATTTTGCTTAAATTTTGTCTACTTTTAGCATCAGTTCTTTGTAGAGCAAAATAAATAAACACGTTAAAAACAGTAAATTTTAATAAATTCGCAAAGTTTCGCTTTTCCTAAATTAATATAACTGACAACTTTGATTAACGTTTGACAATAAATTATTTGAATACTTTAAAGAGGTATGTATTTATATGAATGAGTCGATTGAAATAGGCGTTTCTAATTCACTTTATTTTTAACCTGTTTGTTGATTACCAAATGAAACTAATCTGTTTACCAGAGAAGCAACTATTCCTAATGATTAAATAATGATAATCGGTGTTTATATTGAATACATTTAGGTACAGTAAAAGGCAATTAACAGATTATACAACCCCTATATGTATATATGTTTTATTTTATAGTTAAGAAGGATACATTTTACTCAACACGGCACTCATTGTGTCACTAATGTTGTCTTTTATGTTAATTTTTGTATAAATTGTCAGCAAACTTGAAAATTATTAGTGAAACAAAAACAAACTAACAGTAGATTAATAAAACAAACATTTTCTTTCTTAACGCTACATTATTTTTGTATAGGGTACTGCAAATATCATGTAACACCCTTCTAAATCGAATCGCATCGTATTGACCGAGAAAGAGCCTTTCTCAATCTTTGTACCTACCCCGTTGTAAAAATGATTTGCAACTTTTTGGTCTCCACTGAGCAAAAGGTCTGTACATCTTTATGTACCTTTAGATAATATTGGCTGGTACAAATTTATATAATATAAATAGTATCATTCGTGTCCATTATTATTACAGTATTTATAATTAAAATGAATGTAAACAAAAATGTTTAAGAGAAGTTTTGGAGTGAAGCCAATCCAGGTTTTTGTCATTGTTGAAATAGACACTTTTCATTAGAGGAACAACTGCGTCGTTGCTGATTGTTTGACTTAACAATTGCAACTACATTCACTGTTATTAGAGGTAACTATTTTTTTTTTATTAGTTTAAGACTTTTTCATTGTTTTAAGAAATATTGCAATTAGTAGTATACATATAAGTGAATATGATATCAAATAATTACTAAATCTACAAAATACAGCTTTTATAGTGAAGCTTTCATCTAACAGTACAGGCTGTACTGCAGTATACAGGGGCCGGTAAAAGTCAGTTTCCCGATTTACACGAATGAAAAAAAAAAAAAACGAAAACGCACCGGATTAATGAACGTATAATTTTTAAACTTACAAACGGAATGTTTCATGCTTTAGGTATGTGACGATGGGTTAAGGTAAGTTCTCAAATTGGTGGCCATCCTTCTGAACAAAACGTCTGCAGCGGTTTGCAACTGTGAAGCATGTCCTGCGCAGCAGTTCAGGCTGTTCGCGGAGCTTTACGAATTCCTCGTCGATAACTGTTCGGAGTTGTGGAATGGTGCGTCGCCCTCTTGCTAAAACGCAATCTTTCAGTAGAACCCAAAGGAAGAAATCATAAGGTGCTTTGACCACAGAATCTGGCCGGCCACTCAACTGCTCCTCGTCTGCCAATCCAATCCCCGAACTGGTCATTCAGGAAGTCATGCACAATGATTGCATAGTGCGGCGGGACACCGTCTTACATTAAAATCCTGAATGTTTGCTAAGGTTGGGTCGTAATCCATTTGCCCGCGTAGGTTTTCCAGCAGTTGCAAATAACTTTCACCCGTCACAGTCCCGTCAAACATATATGGACCAAGTAGCCCTCTGGCGTAAATTCCGGCCCAGACACTGACGCCAGGAGGTTCAATTCTGCTTCCATGGTGAAATGTGGATTCCGTATACTCAGATAAACGCAATTGTCCCGATTCACGGTACCATTGAGCTTAAATGTCGCTTCATCAGACCATAAAATAGTGCAGCAGAATTGCAGATCATCCTCCATACATCCCAAATACTCGCTCCTGTATCGTAAACTTGGGTTTGCTTGCCGTTTGGAAGCTCAAGACATTCATTAACGTAACACTCACTACGTGTGTAACTACACCTTACAGTTAGCGTTTGCACACTGAACGTACATGATTCACTTGTTTTGCTTGAAGCGTATTTGTCAAATTTCTGGATAGCGGGAACTGACTTATGCCGTCCCCTGTATTAATGAAAGAAGTATTAAAACAATAAAAGAATTGCTATCGCTGTCGCCGTCTCTCCATTCCACTCTTTTTTCTCTCGAAACACGTATTTTCTTCAAAAATTTTTGAAATTACGGCTTTAACTGCCCATCTCCCCAACTTATGCGTGGTCATCTTCTTTTCCTCCTTTCAATTTCAATATATTCTTGGGCCATTTGTCCTCTGTCATTCTCTTGACATGTACCTACGGACTAACCAAAGGCAAACAAATAATGGGTAATGCCTGGAAATAAAATGTTAACCGGTCATTTTATTACATGTATTTTAAATACACGGAATATTCGTAGCGAACAGTATTACAATAAAAATAAGTAACTCCTTATCAATTAAAGTGATTCAAACAGACCATCCTGCTTTGCCAAACAATATCCTAGTCATTTGAAGGTAAGTGATCAGAAATGGGTGTCGCATACTACAGCCGGAAAAATTGGGGAATAGATAACATGGCCCAAAAGTACTGGACATAGCAATACTAGGTATGTCAATGTTAACATATTTCTTTTGAATATCTATCATCCGATTTGCATTAATAGCGAAGAATACCCTGTATATTTTGTAACATGGGGAATATAGTTATAAATATTACGTGTCCCTCTTCAATAATAAAAATCAATTTATTCAGCAATATGAATATTACAGTTTTTAGCAAATATCTATTAATGATGTGATTTCAATTTCGTTTGACTGTTTTAAAGAACAAATGTTTTTCGGCAGTAGTAATTTTTGAAAACTTAAAGAAATAATTTACTTCATTATTAAAATAATTTACTTGAAGTTCTTCATTATTGTGTTGTATAACATAGTTTAGATTTATTTATACCTGATAATAGTTTATAATATAGTTTAATTATGTACATTCCGAAAAACGTTCTTGTTATTAATCCATTGTAAACCTGTTTTATGAACGAAAGTCTGTCAAAGTTAATCATGTGTTTTATCGATATTGACAGTTTGGCCCACTTTATTAAACATGTAAACAAAGTACAACGTGTCGAGCACGAGATGCAAAAAAGGTTTTTTGTATGCATACACGAAAACGAAATCAGCAAGATTTAGACTTCCTTATTAACGTCACTAAGCGCCAAGAAATATGTTAGGTTGACTCGTTTAATTAAAACTTAATGACGTGTTAAGCCCTGAAGTTTAAGTCGAACAACATGTTTCTCGATTTAGTTGTATCTTATGGTGCATATAAATAAGTTCTGACACCACGGTATTTCCCTATGATCATACTAATACTTGGATTTTATCGTCGTAAATGATTTAAAGAATAAGCCACGTATAATACAGCTGTACTCTGCTAAACATAGAACTTTACAAAGCTATTTGAATATTGCTGTAAGATGTTTTGTTTGTACACATTAAAAGAAACAGCTGTGTTTCTGTGAGAAATCGTTTCGCAAAGTTTTGAAATGTTATAGCACAATGAGTACACTAAATGATTTAAATATTTCGTTTGCATCCAAAGTACTTATAATTAGATACTGTAATATTTTCAACACTAAGTCTTTGTTGACAAAAATTCATTTATTTTAACGAAATTAGAATGTACCTGCGGGTCAGAAAGGAAAGAAATGACTCCCTATTTTTATTAACGTCGTTCATGACACCTTTATAAAAAATGCTTCATACACAATTTTGCACATAACATTCAAAATAAATAATTAACAATAATATCCTGGTAATAGTAATGAAAAACTGACTGTACCTACCTAATGAATATATCAGAAATACCAGATTTTTTAAATAAAATACAATACTTCCTCTACAGTTCTTTGAATTTCATCTATATTGTAACTGTACTGATATTTAAGGAAAATTGTTTCGGATTTAACAATAAAAGTTATACCTACTTTGCTTTAATTTGTTTGTTTGAAATATGTATCGAAGTGGTCGTAAAATAATTTTTCACAACATTAAGTTGAGTTTTATAACGTTGTACGATCCTTAAAATTTTATTTCTCATGTATGTTAAGCAAGGGAATCATTATATTGATTGAAAGTAAAGAGTTACAAATAGCGTTCAAAAATAAACAAATTAATAATAACAGGTGGGACAAAAGTCCCGCTACCATTTTCATTGTCTATAACTTTGCTCAAAGAAAAGATAAATAAGTTTGGTTTTCATAAAAAGTGTATTTGGTCTTTACATTTTTTATTTCGTTACGATTGGAAAATTATATCGGCTTAATGGTAACCGCGATTCACTATGCAACTGTGACGTGTTCGGTCACGGAAAACACAATCATCAAAACAAAACAACGAATTTATTTAATTACTAAAGTTAATTTGACTACACTACAGTTATAAAGAAGTCTACACAATTTATTTCACTAAAAGTCTTCCTCGTTCGCCGTTACTGTAAACACTCGCTATAATGTAGACACTACCTATCACACTCTATGAATTCTATCGCCTATAGTTCGCTATCGATCGCTTCGCTTGTACACATCAGCTGTCCACTGTCACTGTCAACTTACTGGGTGTGAGTCGTCCCGCTTCATATAGTCTTTTCAGCTTCTTTCTAGGGATTTCTACAGCCTTCTCGTAAACCAATTGTTTTCCCATTGATCTTTGCTGGAGTTTTCTAGATGTTTCAGGAAAGCCGGGAATATTCCTTATGTATTCAGAGAAGGTGTTCGTTAATTAAGCTCACACCAACTTAATTGGCAAGTACTCGTAACACTGCCCCCTTCTTAGAATTGATGGTCCCGATCAATGTCTTGACCTTTGTAGGGCGCCAAGCGGTCCTAGTGTACAAATTTCATCTTGGTCTTTGGTCCTCTCTGAATACGGTAGACCACGTCATTCAGCCTTCTGACCACGGTGTAAAGTCCTTCCCAGGTTCGCTGTAGCTTCGGAGAGCGCCCTTTTCGACGGACAGGATTGTAAAGCCACACTTGGTCGCCTTCTCTGAATCCTGTGCTGTTGGCTCTCCGGTCGCACCTGGTCTTCATGCGGTCACTCCCTACTTGGATCTTGTTACGAACGGCTCTATGGATGGTATCGAGTCGTTCCTCTAGTTGCTGTGCGTAGTTGGTAGCTGAAGGTCGCCGATCTGTCTGTCTGGTGATCGTTAACAACCATTTGCAAATTGGTTTCCAGCGTCGCGTTAAACCGTTCGACCATTCCGTCAGATTGTGGATGTAATGTAGTGGTCCTAGTTTTCTGTACTCCTAGCAGCTCACAGACTTCCCGGAATACCGCGGATTCGAAGTTCCGTCCCTGGTCAGAGTGGATTTCCATCGGAACTCCATACCGTCTGATCCATTGGTTTACCAACATTCCAGCGACCATAGTGGCTTCTTGATTTGGAATTGCGTACACTTCGGGCCATCTGCTGAAATAGTCCATCACTACCAAGATGTACTTATTGCCAGCAGCTGTTGTTGGGAATGGTCCTGTTACGTCCAGAGCTATCCTTTCAAATGGGGCACCAACATTGTACTGTTTCATTCGCCCTCGGCTTCGAGTCTGAGGTCCCTTGGCTGACGCACACGTTGGACACTTCCTACACCAATTTTCGACGTCTCTTCTACACTTTAGCCAGTAAAATCGCTCTCGCACCTTCTCCAACGTCTTTGTTACTCCGAAGTGTCCTCCACCAACACCTCCATGGACTTCCGTCAGCACCTCGTTGACTCTGTTCTTCGGGAGAACTACTTGATGTCGAATTTTAGTTCCGTCAAGGCGTTCCCACACTCGTTTTAGTACCCCATTCTCGATAATGAGTGAATCCTATAAGGCCCAATAGCTCTTCGTGATGATACTCGTACTACTAACATCTGCCCAGGTAGGTCGTGCTGTTACTGCCCTTTTCCACCGCAGTATCGGTTTAATGTCTTGGTCTATCGCCAGGTCTTCGTTCTGCCAGTGTTCTTCAGGTTCCACAATCGTCTGACAGATCCTTGCCAAGTTGACTGGTTCCTTCTTTTCGGCGGCCATGCAATGTTTGCAATTCTTCGAGCATTGTCTTCGCGAGAGTGCATCAGCGTTTCCATGTTGTTTTCCAGCACGATGCTCGATGCTGAAGTCGTATACTTGTAGCCACTGTAACCATCTAGCCAGTTGTCCCTCTGGATTTTTAAATTGCAGCAGCCATTTCAGAGATGCATGGTCTGTCCTTAACAGGAATTTTCGTCCGTAGAGATACTTATGGAAATGTTCTAGAGTTTTGACGACTGCCAGCAATTCTCTACGGGTGACGCAATAGTTTCGCTCCGGCTTTGACAGTGCCTTACTGAAGTAGCCAATGACTTTTTCTTTTCCTTCCTGCATCTGCGACAGTACACCACCAATTCCTACATTGCTGGCATCCGTATCGACAATGAAGTCTGTGTCGAACTGTGGGTCTGTCCGTATTGGGGCTTGAGAAAGGGTAGACTTCAATGTTTCAAAAGCTTGCTGACATCGTTCTGACCATTGGAAAGGGACACCATCCTCTGTTAACTTGTGGAGCGGTCGAGCTATACCTGCAAATCCCTTTACGAATCGTCGGTAATAAGAACACAGCCCCAAAAAGCTTCTCAGGTCGTGTTGGTTCCTCGGGATAGGCCAACTTCTCACAGCTTCAGTCTTGTCAGGATCAGTTCTAATTCCTTCTGAGGTGATTACGTGGTCAAGATTTTCACCTCCTTACAGAACAGATGGCATTTCTTGGGACTGAGTTTCAACTGGGCTGCTGAAAGCTTCTTGATCACTTCTTCGACATTCTGGAGGTGGTCTTCGAACGTCTTTCCCAGTACTATCACGTCGTCTAGGTACACCAGACAAACCTTCCAATTGAGCCCTTGTAGCACAGTTTCCATAAGTCGCTCAAAGGTGGCGGGAGCGTTACATAGTCCAATTGGCATAATGTTAAAGTGCCACAGCCCGTAACCAGTCGTGAATGCGGTCTTCTGTTTGTTTTGTAGATCTAGTTCAACTTGCCAGTATCCACTCTTCAAATCTAAAGTTGAAAACCATTTGGCACCAACCAGGCTGTCAAGGGTGTCGTCGATTCTGGTTAAGGGATAGCTGTCCCTAGGGGTTACGTCGTTGAGCTGTAGTCAACGCAGAACCTGGTCGATCCATCCTTCTTCCCAACCAACACTATCGGAGAAGCCCAAGCACTTTGTGATGGTTCGATTACCCCCTGTTCTTCCATGGTCTTCACCAGGTTGTTGACTTCTTCTTGCTTAGCCCATGGAACTCTTCTAGATGGTTGTTTAATAGGACGACCTGATCCCGTGTCTATACGGTGGTATGTCAGATAGGGCGAAGACGTTTCGATACTTGCTGAGCAGTTCTTCGAACTTTCTAATTTGTTCGCTGTTAAGGTTTGTGGCCGAACGCTGCACTAAGTCTCGAAGAACGGTTGGAAGCGGTTCGCTCTTTGCCATTGAGGATTCAGCTTCGACTTCGCACTGGAGGAGGGATACCACGGGTTCAAGGACTCCTACCACTCTGACAGATGCGTTCGGCGTCCCAGTTCGAATTAGTGTTCGTCCTATCAGTATGGCTTTCTGTGTCAAGTCCGGGTTTTTTGGCTTCTACTATCCCCACCAAACCATCCGCACCTTCACCGTCGATGTTTATTTTGGGAACTTCCTCGGATCTAGCAGGTAGTAACCGGTCTTCTGCAACGATGACTTTTCGAAGACCGTAGTCTTTGGTGGGGTTTGTCATCACCAACTCTTCCTTGCCGATGCGTAAAATTCCGGAGCTCCAATCTAGATTAATCTTGATTTGTTCCAGGAGGTCCAGTATGATGATCAAATCGTCGGCGACATTGGCTACCAGCGCCTTATGTCGAAGGCATACTTCTCCCAGTCTCAACTCAATGTCGCATTCTCCTCTAATCGGCGCTGTTTCTCCTGTGACCGTGGTCCTCTGCAGGGGACGGATTCTCTACTCGTTAAAGATTTTCGGCCAGATTATGGTCTTTGAAGCTCCCGTATCGACCACCATTCTAACCTTCTTGATGTTGATGTAACCGTCGACGAATAAGGACTTGCTTCCGTTTAGTTGGGAAACGACGATTTCTGCTGGGGATTGGTGGGGAGAAGCCAACTTGCGCCCCTCAAAGTTGACTGATCTTAGTTTCCCGACTGCTGTCGGTCCGCACGGCGTTCTTCGGCCGGGCAGTCTCGCTGTAAATGTCCGTGCCTTCCACATTCCCAGCACCTTGGTCTTCCTTTGTTTT
This sequence comes from Agrilus mali, assembly GCA_029378335.1. Classification (NCBI taxonomy): domain Eukaryota; kingdom Metazoa; phylum Arthropoda; class Insecta; order Coleoptera; family Buprestidae; genus Agrilus; species Agrilus mali. Next base: position 12,765,230 of record CM055658.1, read on the forward strand.
GGCCATAGTCTCGGGAAAAGTGACCGACCTTCCCGCATTCCCAACATTTGGCCGATTCTCTCTTGTCGTTGATGATAGTTTTCTTGACAGTTTCGACGCATTCTCTGATCAGCTTTGTGACTTCATTCTTGTATTCGTCGTGTTCAACAGCTGCTTGTTGTACACGCACGTAGCCTTTGGAAGCTTGTTTTGCAGCTTCGAATTCTAAGTCGTGCGCCAGTGCGTCACTCGGAGTCTTATGGCGGGCCAAACGAAGAACTTGCTGTAAGTCGGTGTCCCTTACGCCATCGACGAAGGTTTGGACTGCTAGCTGGTCTGCGAAGTCCTGCGGAACGGTAGGATAGGCCAATCTAACCAGACGTTCCACATCGGCCTCAAACTCCTGTAGATTTTCTGGTATCCTCTGATTGCGACACTTCAGTTGAGTCTGGTACACTTGTTGCAAATGTTTGTCGCCGTATCTCATTTCAAGTCGCTCTAGCAGCGCAGAGAAGTCTCGTTGTTGGCCCTCTGGAATACCTTGGAGGACGTCCAATGCTTCTCCTCGCAGAGCTATGACTAGCGCCGTTGCTTTCTCAAAATCGTTCCAGTTGTTTGGTTCTGCCGCTGGCTCGAACTGTCGTTTGTACACAGACCAGCAAACTTTTCCGTCGAAAGTTGGTGGTTTAATTCAAATCGCTTTCGCAGTCTCTTCGGACTTTACTTCACTGGCCGGTCTTGTGTTTTCGAACTTCTGTCGCATCTTCTCTACTTCCTTTTGTACTGCTTCTTTCAACTCATCTCTTAGCTTCTCTTGTCTCGTCTCCAATTCTTGTCGTACTTCCTTTAATTCTTCTTTTTATCCTTCTTGCTCAATTTTTATTGTCCTTATATCTTCGACCAATTTTTCTTGAACTGCCTTAATTTCTTCTTTGCCTGCTTTAATTTCCTTCTTCATTTCTTCTTGTGCTAATTTCATTTCGTCCTGTCCAGCTTCCATTTAATTCTTCAATTCTTCCTGTGCCAATTTCATTTCTTCCTGTCCACATTCCATTTTATTCCTCAATTCTTCCTGGCCTGCCTTCACTTCTTCCTTCATTTCTTCCTGGCCTGCCTTCATTGCCTTCATCATTTCCATTAAAGCCTTTATTTGTTCTTCCATTATTGCCGCTTGTTTTCTTGTTACTGGCATAAGGCTTCAAAATTCTTCTTCTCTTCGGACCTCTTCTACGATCTGTCGCAGTAACTTTCTTCGGGAATCTTCAATTCCCTTACAATCCCACTCCTGACACCAAATGTGACGTATTCGGTCACGGAAAACACAATTAACAAAACAAAACAACGAATTTATTTAATTACTTAAGTTAATTTGACTACATTACAGTTATAAAGAAGTCTACACAATTTATTTCACTAAAAGTCTTCCTCGTTCGCCGTTACTGTAAACACTCGCTATAATGTAGACACTACCTATCACACTCTATGAATTTTATCGCCTATAGTTCGCTATCGATCGCTTCGCTTGTACACATCAGCTGTCCACTGTCACTGTCAACTTACTGGGTGTGAGTCGTCCCGCCTTATATAGTCTTTTCAGCTTCTTTCTAGGGAATTCTACAGCCTTCTCGTAATCCAATTGTTTTCCCATTGATCTTTCCTGGAATTTTTAGATGTTTCAGGAAAGCCGGGAATATTCCTCATGTATTCAGGGAAGATGTTCGTTAATTAAGCTCACACCAACCTAATTGGCAAGTACTCGTAACACAACTTTCGGCTCTTTTTAAGGCATTTTTCATGACATCCTGCAACATCTCAGGCTGAATTTATTCAATTTCGTGACGAATATTGCCTTTAAGATGTTGAATCGTTTGGGGCTTATTCATATAAACTTTTGATTTTAAAAAACCCTATAAGAAAAAGACTGGTGCTGTTAAATCCGGAGATCTGGCTGTGGCCCTATCTTGCTGAAACCACATGTCCTCTTGTCCTTGCTCTTCCATTTCAAGCACAAGCAAATTTCGAACAATGTCTTGGTACCGTTCAGCAGTAACACTAGCTCCAACACCTTGGTCATTTTCAAAAAAATAGGGACCAATGATGTTTCCAGCATGAATACCACACCATACATTTGTTTTTAGTGGATGCAATGATGTTTCATGAATTAATTGAGGATTCCGTGTTCCCCAAAACCGACTGTTCTGTTTATTGACGTGTCCACTAAGAAGAAAATGAGCTTCATCGCTCATTATCGATTTAGACAAAAAATCTTCAATTTCACCAGACAGCCTTAGGATTGCATTACTGTACTCAACTCGTTGATCAGGATCTCTCGGTAGAAATTTTTAGACTAACTGAATTTTGTACGGGAACATTTTCAAATCAGTTTTTAAAATTCGCCTTAAAATGCAGGAATGTGTAAGTGGGAACCAACCACATCTCCGAATTGATGTTTCTGGAGACTCTGCAACACTATTGCGCACCAGAGCCACATTTTCAGCGTTACGAGACGTCCGTTGTCTTCCAGAACGAGGTCTGTCTGCTGTCGTACCGTACTGTCGAAAATTCGCATGTAAACGATAAATTGTGGTTTTGTGAGACACTGGACGATTAGGGTATTTTTGACACAATATAGTGATTGATGATGAGTGGCAATAATGGAACGATTATTTTTAATAAATTTATTTATTTATTTATTTATTTCACTGGAAGTATAAGTCCCGCAGGAGGTTAATAATTACCTGTTCACGGGCCCAGCTACACAAAGAAATTACAAGATTTGATTACTAAAACTTTCACACTAAAAATAATAACGATAATAATAATAACAAGTAACATATAAACTAGTAACAACTAACAACATAGTATTACATTTAAGTATTTATATCGATGGAACATTATTGAGCAACCAGATTTTTAATTTTTTCTTTAAAGTGGTGTTAGTACACACAATATTTTTTAATTCGATAGGCAATTTATTGAAGTATAAAATAGCATTATATAGATTCATTTTTTAAACAACATTTTTGCTTATAAGAGGTAATTGCTACAATTTGTTCCTTGTATTGCTATTACTATTTTTAAAATCATTAGAAAGTTTGTCATGATGCCTAACTAAACATTTAGCTAAATATGTTTATTTAATATCAAGTATACATGTATCTATAGGAAGAACAGAATTGTTAAATGTTATCTTAACAATTATTTTTTGTAATAGTAGAAGAGGTGATTAAACATTAGCATAAGCAGCTGCCCATCCAATTATACCATAAGAAGTAATGCTATTAAATAGACCATGATATAACATAAGCAAAGTTTTAATTGACATAATTTTTTTCAATTTAGAAAAGACATATACAACATATCACCTAAATATTTGGTATTGCTCACATTAGTTAATTGATTATTATTTATGTATATATGAATATTAAGAGGCAAGGTAGTTATGGTATAATAAAACGTAATAAAAACAGTTTTTTGTACATTTAGTGTTAATTTGTTATTTAATAACCCTTGCACAATTAGCAAACTGAGCTAAACTTCTCATAGCCAAGATGGCGCCAATCAAAATGGTACCCGGACTTTTGCCCCACCTTGTACAACTATGTGGGGTATCTGTTTAGGGATACAATTCTTACTAATGTAAACGATCCCGATCAGCAAATGACAGGATAACGCAGCGTAGGTCGGGCTAATAATTATTTATAGGAAGCGGGTAGAAGGAAAACCATGACAACAAAAATAACAGAGTTGATAGATAAAAATTCCGATTGTACGTAATTCAAGATTTTGTTAAGATTCGTTTTAAAATACAACTGTTATCTTCGTTGTCAATCAATATCAGTGTGGCAACGTTTTCAATTTTTCTTCAGTGCAGCGGTGGGATAGCATTTACGCTCTCCGAGTTTGTCTTTTTTTTTGTGTGTGCAATCAGTGCTCTATACGAGGGCCGCACCAAAACATTATCACAAATATTTGTGATGGGTAAATCAAAACGACGGACGTTCTCCGTCATCCTCCGAAAGTTCGGATGCGACGGCTAGACGTTTTTCTCGTCGTCTTACAACGGAACGTAGTTTCACTCCACCATTTGTTGAGGCAGAACAGTCCAGAAGCAACGCAATTATGTCTGGAGTTACTCGTCAGAGGACGTCGACGACATCAGCAACACGAGTAGATGAACGTGTTGAACAACTTGAACGGCTAGTAGAAAGCCTAATGGGTCAATTATCTTTTAGACGAGCTACCCCGAAACCTGTTCCATCGTACTTAAAACCTGAACTCGTACCAGAGTTTACCCCAGGAAAACCCCCATTGAGCAGCATAAAATGGCTTGGAAAAATAGAACAATTGGGCGATTTGAATGGTTGGGAAGATGCTGAAATGATGTATGTCATGCAAACCCGATTAGCTGGTGTAGCTCGCGGGTGGTACGAAAATTTGACATCGTATGATCACACATGGGCCGAATGGAAGCAGCTAATTGTGGATACATTCCCATACCACCAAGATTACGCTGAAACGCTAAGGAAGATGTTAAATTATCAGAAAAATAGTATTGACACATGGGAGCATTATTATTTTAAGAAAATGGACTTGTTACAAGGATGTAAGATATCCGGCCGAGAAGTTGTGTCTTGCATCATTGATGGTATTAGGGATACCAATGTTCAAACTGGTGCACGATTAGGAAGATACAAGACCCCTGAGGCGTTGTATGCCGAGTATCTATCTACGCTCCAAGGTTGCATAACGCCTTCTGCTGATCGAACAGTATCGAACGCTCTTTCGAAGTCTAATGCGATTGCTAGAGTGCAGCCGCCAGTGTTCATGTGAGAGATTGCTTCAGTTTGAAGTTTAAGGACTGAGTCAAGGGGAGAGAACCCCTTTCGGAACCCAGTTTGGGAATTAGGGATGATGTTGTTGGTTTCGCAGTGTTCGGATAGACGGGCCGAGATGATACGTTCTAAGATTTTGCCGGTGTTGTTTACTAGGGAGATAGGGCGGTAAGATTTCGCGTCTTTGTGGTCTTTGCCGGGTTTCGGGATCATAATGACGTTCGCGCTTTTCCACGATGAGGGGTAATAACCTGTGTTAAGAACGCCGTTATAAATGTTACATAAATATTCAATTGCGGATGGCGGAAGATTTTTAATTATGTTATTGGTGATGCCGTCTTCACCTGGTGAGTTGTTTTTAAGTTTCGCGAAAGTATTGACAATGTCGTCGGGTGTTATTTCGCGTAGGATGTGGTGTGGAGTGTGATGTGCTGCCTGAAGTGCGCGTGTGGTTTGTCGGTTTACCATCGCGATGTGTACCGCATTATGATGCTGAGCCGTGTATGTTGTGTGAAGGGATTCGATAGTGTCCGCGAACGCGTTTGATTTTTCTAACGGTGTGTTACAAATTTGGTTGTCGACGACGAGGTGACTAACAGGGGCTGTCTTTTGACCGGTTAACGTTTTAAATTTGTTCCAAAATTGCGAACCGTCGCGATAGTTTAATTTCGAACAAGTGTCGTGCCATCTTTTCTCGTGATGTTTGTTGATGTTGAGACGGACTAGAGCGTTTAGTCTGTTCCACTCGGTTTTGACGAGTGGGTCTCGTGTGCGCGTGTAGAGCCTGTAAAGTTCGCGTTTTCTTTTAATTTGTTTTACGATATCCGGTGGGAGAGGTTTTCTACCGATGTATACGCGTTTTAATGGTACCGTGTCGGTGATCGCGTTTTGAATGGATGTCGTGTACGTTTCGATCGCGTTATCAATATCGGCGGTGTCGTGTATAGTTCTTGCGGTTAGGTTCGCGTTTGTTATGTGTTCACGGAGTATGTTGAAGTCGATGTTTTTATAATCGCGGATTTCTTTATAATCTGGTTGTGTTATTGTTTGTGTTTGAATGTATAGGGTGGTGGATAGTGTTTGATGGTCGCTAGTGATAGAAGTGCCTATGTGACATGAGTTCGCGAAAAGGTGTGCTAATCGGTCGGTGCAGATTATATGATCTGGGATTGAAGATCCTCTGTAATGTATTAGTGTAGGGTTGGTGTTTCTAACTCGGAACAGGTCAAGGGAGAGAAGGGCGTTTGCGAGAATTCTGCCGTTGGCGTTGGTGTGATTGTCTCCGAAAGAAGTATGCCTTGAATTGAAGTCTCCTAGAACTATGGCTCTTGGAAGGTTGGAAATGTAGGTTAGGAAATCTAACGGAAGAGTGTCTGAAGGACGATTATAATATGAGAATATTGTGATATCTCCGTGTCGCGTGTGAATTATGGCCGCGCATACGTCTATGTCTCGAAACTGTTGGGGTATTTGAAAAAGGCTGGAAGCGATTGTGTTATGAATTAAAAGAGATGTTCCCCTTTTGGTGGCATTTTTGTCGGTTCTGAATATTTTGTAGCGCGAGATGTGGAATTTTTCGGCCGGTTTACTCAAAGTTTCTTGAACCGCGAGAATGTGTATCGAATCGGTGTGTAATGTGTTCGCGATGTGATTTTTCTTGCGCTTCCAGCTGCATGCATTAACTGTACTAATTTTTATGTCCATAAATACGCTAACGGAGATGAGCCTTTGATGGATGATGTGGTGGTTTCAGGTTTGGAATTAGGAACGAGGTTTGGGAGGGAGTCGGGTGATGGAGATGTGGATTTTGTTGCCTTTTTTGACGTATGCAACCTTACGTCGGAAAAATTGGGAAGAATGACGGGAGACAACGTCTTCGACGAGTTTGGTATTGTGGGTGAGAGACTGGAGGCAGAGGAAGGTGAATCTAATTGCATCCTCAATCCTGAAACGTTCAGGTTGGGAAGCATCAGATGAGGTTTGGGAAGAGGAATCCGATGACTCGTCTTCCGACATGTCATCGGCAAGGACGTCCACGCACTTGACGGGAGCGATTTTGGATGGGGTAAGGGATTTGGGAGAAGGACGGTTTGGGCACTTGGAGTCAAAGGCAAGGTGATCGCCTTTGCAGTTGGAGCAGGAGGGTTTGGAGGTGGTGCAGGAAGATGAAAGGTGTTTTTTGCCGCAGCGGAAGCAAAGCGGCTCCTTTTGGATACAAGAAGCGGTGTTGTGTCCAAATGCAAAGCATTTACCGCATTGTAAAGGCTGAGGGCCGGGAGATTGGGATGGTACACAACGATAGATCTTAGAAAACATGGTGAAGCCTTTGGATAGGAGTCTATCAATTGACCTTGGGCAGTTTGAAATGACACGGAAAAGGGACGTGTCCTGCCCTGTTTGCCTGGACTTAATACGCCAGGCGTTCTTGACTTGGATATGTTCTGCTTGAAGAGCGGAAAGGATGTCAGTGGCAAGGATATTGTGATCGACTGATAGGACAACACAGGAGAAGGTAGGTCTGTGCGGTTTTTGAAATTGGGATTGAGGACGTCGGGATTGGGAGGAAGGTTGGTTAGTTTCTACTTTAAGGTTGTTGGATAAAAGGGATTTTAAAGGCGAAAGTTTTTTAAAAAAGTCCGGGTCTTTTGAGGTAATAAGAGCTTTATTACCCCGGTAAACAGTTAGGGAAAGGAACAGGAGAGTCGGGATACTTTTTAGTAGGGAGTAGAGATCTTTTTGGTTCGAGTATCTTTCAGGAATATTCGAGACTAACGCCTCGAATATAGGATGGGAGTTGGAGTTAGAAGGGGAGCTTGAAGTGGAGTTAGGAAGTGATCTGGGAGAGGTTTGAGGAGAAGTGTACTGGGAATCAAAGGATCTAGTCCTCCGACGATTTGCGGCCTTGACAGGCTGGTCATCGATCGGAGAATCAGGGGCTCGACGTTTGGGAGTAGAGAGTAAAGGAGTGGCCATGTTCCGTTGCATATTCCTTAGTTTAAAATGTAAATTTAAATATAAGTCGCAATTTAAAACGTGTAGCCTTGAAGAGGTGACCTTGAAAAGGTATGCGCAACAAGCTCAAGTGTCTAGCCTTGAAGAGGTGACTGTACGAGAGTGTGTTAGGGAGAACGGTTGTATGTGAGCGAAGTGGATGCGTTAATTGGTTAGTTGTAAGTTTGTGGTTTGTGGTTTTGTGGTTTTTGGTTAACTCAAAAGGACTTTGCGTACTCCGTCCAATTGAGTGTTGGTTAATGAATAAAGAATAAGAAACTTACTCCTTGTAACGGCTAAGAAGATCTAATTGTTCTAACGAACAGTTGAAGGTCGGCTGAGAATAACCGGACTGTTGATTTCTGCTTTGGTTGGAGTGAAGCTTGCTGCGGTCGGTTGGGTCGTCTGCTCGGTTCGAAAGTTCGTCGAGAAGTGTGCCACCGATTACTGAATATTATAAATATAATAAGTATATACGCTCCCTTCTCGCCGAGAGATCGCTGCCGAAATGCCTAACTAAACATTTAGCTAAATATGTTTATTTAATATCAAGTATACATGTATCTATAGGAAGAACAGAATTGTTAAATGTTATCTTAACAATTATTTTTTGTAATAGTAGAAGAGGTGATTAAACATTAGCATAAGCAGCTGCCCATCCAATTATACCATAAGAAGTAATGCTATTAAATAGACCATGATATAACATAAGCAAAGTTTTAATTGACATAATTTTTTTCAATTTAGAAAAGACATATACAACATATCACCTAAATATTTGGTATTGCTCACATTAGTTAATTGATTATTATTTATGTATATATGAATATTAAGAGGCAAGGTAGTTATGGTATAATAAAACGTAATAAAAACAGTTTTTTGTACATTTAGTGTTAATTTGTTATTTAATAACCCTTGCACAATTAGCAAACTGAGCTAAACTTCTCATAGCCAAGATGGCGCCAATCAAAATGGTACCCGGACTTTTGCCCCACCTTGTACAACTATGTGGGGTATCTGTTTAGGGATACAATTCTTACTAATGTAAACGATCCCGATCAGCAAATGACAGGATAACGCAGCGTAGGTCGGGCTAATAATTATTTATAGGAAGCGGGTAGAAGGAAAACCATGACAACAAAAATAACAGAGTTGATAGATAAAAATTCCGATTGTACGTAATTCAAGATTTTGTTAAGATTCGTTTTAAAATACAACTGTTATCTTCGTTGTCAATCAATATCAGTGTGGCAACGTTTTCAATTTTTCTTCAGTGCAGCGGTGGGATAGCATTTACGCTCTCCGAGTTTGTCTTTTTTTTTGTGTGTGCAATCAGTGCTCTATACGAGGGCCGCACCAAAACATTATCACAAATATTTGTGATGGGTAAATCAAAACGACGGACGTTCTCCGTCATCCTCCGAAAGTTCGGATGCGACGGCTAGACGTTTTTCTCGTCGTCTTACAACGGAACGTAGTTTCACTCCACCATTTGTTGAGGCAGAACAGTCCAGAAGCAACGCAATTATGTCTGGAGTTACTCGTCAGAGGACGTCGACGACATCAGCAACACGAGTAGATGAACGTGTTGAACAACTTGAACGGCTAGTAGAAAGCCTAATGGGTCAATTATCTTTTAGACGAGCTACCCCGAAACCTGTTCCATCGTACTTAAAACCTGAACTCGTACCAGAGTTTACCCCAGGAAAACCCCCATTGAGCAGCATAAAATGGCTTGGAAAAATAGAACAATTGGGCGATTTGAATGGTTGGGAAGATGCTGAAATGATGTATGTCATGCAAACCCGATTAGCTGGTGTAGCTCGCGGGTGGTACGAAAATTTGACATCGTATGATCACACATGGGCCGAATGGAAGCAGCTAATTGTGGATACATTCCCATACCACCAAGATTACGCTGAAACGCTAAGGAAGATGTTAAATTATCAGAAAAATAGTATTGACACATGGGAGCATTATTATTTTAAGAAAATGGACTTGTTACAAGGATGTAAGATATCCGGCCGAGAAGTTGTGTCTTGCATCATTGATGGTATTAGGGATACCAATGTTCAAACTGGTGCACGATTAGGAAGATACAAGACCCCTGAGGCGTTGTATGCCGAGTATCTATCTACGCTCCAAGGTTGCATAACGCCTTCTGCTGATCGAACAGTTAGGACTTCTACAATGCCCCGAAATCAAAAGCTATACGATAGAAAGCCGAAAGACAATAGAAAATTGAACTGTTACAACTGTCGTGAGACCGGTCACACGTGGAATAGGTGTCCAAAACCAAAGGTTTATTGTGAGAAGTGTCACCGTTTAGGACACCTCACTAAAGACTGCCGTAGATACCCGACAAAGGTACAACATGCCAGTTCAAATGAATCTACTATGAAGTTTCGCGAAAACTATTTCTTTGATTGTAAAGTAAACGGCATTGAAACTAGAGGATACGTAGATTCTGGCTGTGAACCAGTGACTATACGAGAAAAAAATGCTAAATCACTAGCATTAACTTGGACACCATGTGACCTTGTAATCAGCGGCTATGCGGGTGGTACTGTCAAGGTTTTGGGAAAACAAGAACATTACTTGAAATGGATGAAACCAGGGGAGAAGTTGATGTAATAGTTGTACCAAACGACGTTCAACATATAGCTGTAATGATTGGACAAAATTTTTTGCATCAAGATGGCATTACGTTTTTGGTTAATGAGGGCCGAGTGAGAGTCTTGTCGGATGCAGAAATCCCTTTTGACCTGGAGGATCTGCGACCAAGAATGGAAACGTTGTTGGCAAAGAAAGCGAGAGTCCTGCCCCCTCAAACCGTGTCATTTGTTGAAGTCCAGACAGATGGAGATTGCGATGAACAAGAATATTACGTGGAAAATGGGTACCGAGGTTGTCCTGACATGGAGTGGTGCGTGGAAGGGTGCATCACACGAGCAGGTGGAATCGTACCTATGACCAATTGGTCTAGACATCAACTGAAAATTAAAAAAGGTACGATCTTGACCAGAGGCATACCCTGCTACGAGGAAGTTGGACACCCGAAGGTGAGTGTCTTACTTTCTACTCTAGAATCTCAGAAGCCCTTTTATTTTAAGAGATATTGAAGAACTTTACAATGCTGCATTAATTGATTATCAAGTTCAATATTTATTAGACTTGTTGAATGAGTTTCGCGATTGTTTTTCTGAAAATATTGCCGAGCTAGGGAAAACTAACGTAACTAAGATGAAAATTGAACTGAAAGACGAAACACCAGTGGTGTACAGACCTTATAGACTTTCGCATACTGAGCGCCAGGTAGTGAGAGAGATTGTCGATGACCTTGTGAAGAATATTATTGTTCCAGAATCCAATTCCCCATTTTCGAGTCCTATTTTGCTGGTGAAGAAGAAAAACGGGGAACAACGTTTATGTGTTGATTTCCGTTCCTTAAATTCGAAGACTGCCAGGGATAGGTATCCCTTACCCAGGATAGACGATTTTCTGGACAAACTCAAAGAAGCCAAGTTTTTCACTAGCCTTGACCTCTCGAGCGGGTACTATCAAATTCCCATGTCAGAAGATGCAATCCATAAGACCGCCTTTGTTACTCCTGATGGGCAATACGAATTTTTACGCATGCCATTTGGGCTTACAAATGCGCCAGCCGTGTTCCAGCGTACCATAAATCAGGTGTTAGGGCCTGCGAGGTTTGATATCGCGTTTCCTTATATCGACGATATCCTCTTGCCGGCTGCAACCTTTGATGACGGTTTAAGTAATTTGAGAAGGGTACTACAACCACACCGCAAGGCGAATCTGACATTACGCCTTGTAAAATGTAGGTTCCTATTGGACAATATAGACTATTTAGGACACGAGTTAAGTGCACAAGGTATTCTACCGGGACGTGGTAAAACGGAAGCCGTGAAAATGTTCCCGACCCCAACAGATACTCATAAAGTGAGGCAGTTCATAGGACTAGCCAGTTATTTTCGAAAATATGTGCACAATTTTGCCCAGATCGCCAAACCACTTACAATCCTCACAAAAAAAGAAGTGCCATTTAGATGGGAAGCAGAACAACAACAAGCCTTTGATACACTAAGGAAATTATTAGCCACTCGACCCATTCTGGCTATCTATGATCCAGATTTACCAACAGAAGTCCATACAGATGCTTCGAAGTTGGGATTTGGGGGAATACTCCTCCAGAAGCAAAAAGTAAGTTCGCTCAAACCTGTTGCTTATTTTAGTAGGCAAACCACCAAAGAAGAAACAAGATATCACTCATACGAACTTGAGACTTAAGCTGTAGTGGCCGCATTGCAACGCTTTAGAGTGTACCTGGTTGGAATACCATTTAAAGTTGTGACGGACTACCCTAAGCAAGAGGGACTTACTCTCACGCATTGGACCCTGGTGGCTCTCAATTCAAGATTTTGATTTTGAGGTTGAGTATCGCCCGGGGTAAAGAATGAAACACGCAGGTGCGTTAAGTAGAAGCGCACTTACAAACGAACCTGCAAAATTAGAAGAAACAGAGGTCTTTGTGATCAATATAAATCAAGACGACTGGCTGTTGAGCGCTCAATTAAAAGACGAAAAATGTAAGACACTTGTGGAAGTGCTCCAAGGATCGGGCACTACCCAAGAGGAGAAGAAAATCCGAGACGAATATAGTTTGAAACAAGGTAGACTGTACCGAAAAACTAGCCAAGGTGATAGATGGGTGGTTCCCAGGGCAGCACGGCATGAAGTGATATTTTACCACCATGATCTGGTAGGACATCTTTCGGTGGATAAAACTTTTTCAACCACAAGTAAGCTGTTCTGGTTCCCATCCATGCGAAAGTATATCAGAAAAAACATCAATTGCTGCCTGAGCTGTCAGTACAATAAAGTGCCAGGTGGCAAGCGACCTGGTTATCTACACCCGATAAAAAAAGTGCCAGAGCCGTTCGACACCATTCACATTGATCATTTGGGACCGTTTGTCAAGTCAAAAAAAGGAAACTGCTACTTGGTAGTCGTAGTCGATGCATTCACCAAATTCGTCTTCATGAAAGCTGTTAAAAACCCTACTAGTATATTGGTAATTAATTTTCTATAAGACATTTTCAACAATTTTGGGATACCGAGACGAATAATTGCTGATCGAGGAAGCTGCTATACAAGCAAGCAGTTTAAACAATTTTGCACAGAAAAGAATATTAGATTTGTGTTTAACGCGACAGCTAGTCCTCGGGCAAACGGACAAGTCGAGCGCTACAACCGAACAATATTGTCTGCATTAAGTGCTTCACTGAATGATTAAGAAAGATGGGACGGATTGATAAACCAAGTGCTTTGGGGTCTAAATACTTCAACGAACTCGTCGACGGGAAAATCACCATACGATTTTTGGTTGGGATGCACTCACGAGGGATTGGAGGTATCCAGATAACAAAAGAATTAGAAGCGCCCAGTGAGACAGTTAGTAGAGAAGTACTCAGAAATGATGCTGAGCAACGAATAATCGACCCGGGCAGATGCGTCAGAAGCAGGACTTTGATTCTAAACGATGTCGACCCTTTATCTACAACATCGGACAACAAGTACTAATTAGAAGAAAAGTAAACAGTAATGATGGTAAAAGTAGGAAACTGGTACCCAAATATGATGGTCCTTTCCTAATTGCCAAAGTTTTGGACAACGATAGGTTCGTTGTGGAACAAATGCCTGGTTGCAGTCGATCCAGAAGTGGAGACAGCAGAATCATTGCAGGCGATAATTTAAAACCATTTGAAGGCTATAGTGCCGACTCAGACGTCGAATGTGAATCTGAGGTAGATTCTCAAAGCGACACTGAAATGCATGGTGAATGATCGTGGAGGAACAAAGTGGGGCAACTGAATGAATTGTGTATAGAATGATTGGATTATAAGTTAGGCATGGCAAAGGGAGGGTATATAAAAAAAAGTGGTATATTTTGCACGTGTTACGAATGATTGATTGTGAGTAATCAGGATAATAACCTTGCTCGCACTTTGGTCTTCCCATGAATCATGAAAAGTAAGGAGGTTTGCTCAGAAAAGTAACGAAGGATTACTTAAAAGTAACGAAGGTTTACTTAAGCATGCAAAAGAATGACTAGTCGTGATGATGTGGTAGCTACCGAATTTAGTTAAAAAAAAAAAATGTGGCTTATTGACGAACGAGGTCTTCGTGTGGAGCCCATTGTTTTCTAATAAACGAGGTGTTTATAGTAAAAAAAAGGTGTAATTGACAAACGAGGTGTTTGACCGTGAGGTGATGATGAACTCACCCGAAAAAGAAAAACTAAGCGATGGACTTAGTACGAGACAAAGAGAGTATTTGAATGATGAATGAATGTTGAGTGAATGACTGGAGCTTATCGAAATAATAATAATTTTTAAAACAAAAGTCTTAATTATGTCAATGTTACAGGGTGCATCCACGAGGACGTGAATTGAATGTAACATGGCCGAGCTGTAAACGATCCCGATCAGAAAATGACAGGATAACAGGTCGGGCTAATGATTATTTATAGGAGGCATGTAGAAGGAAAACCAGGACAACAAAAATAACAGAGTTGATAGATACAAATTCCGATTGTACGTAATTCAAGATTTTGTTAAGATTCGTTTTAAAATACAACTTTTATCTTCGTTGTGAATCAATATCAGTGTGGCAACGTTTTTAATTTTTCTTCACTAATTATGTTGAAATTGGAAAGTGAGTTTGTTTGTTACATTTTCATGGCTTAAATACTCAATCGATCATCATGAAATTTTGTACCGAGAAAAAAATAATAATTTTTCCGACAGGTGAATTAAATAAAAAACTAATGCCGGCGAGCAAAGCCGCGTGTACCTTCTAATGTAATAATAAAATGATTTCAATTGTCTCTAACTTGTTTGCTTTAAATGTATATTTTCATAGATGATTTGTTGTATATTTTTATTGTGAAGAGTAGGTAGATACTGAAATTATTTTATAGTTTGCTTTCTTAAATTTTATTTTTGAATATTAGTTTTAAATGAACGTTGATAATGTAAGTATATAATAAAATGTTGCTTAAAATGTTGTAGTATACCTATTGGTCATACAATTACTATTGCCGTTTGTCATCACGTCATTATGTAGACTTTGCAGTAATTTGTATTTCTCTACTGATACTATCCCGTGACTTACATAAAAGTGACAAATCAGTAAATATTATTCACCACTTCATAAAAAATTAATGATCCTGGCAGTTGACATCTAAACAAATAACGAAAACATTAAACGCATTAAACCTTAAAATAAACGAAAAGGTGGGAGATGCAACCTCCTCAAAAATGCGATTTATACTGCATTCAAATAAAGGTGTACATTTAGTTATTTTGCAAATAATAAGGTAAATATTAAATTACAATGTTTCAACGACTAGTTTATTCGACTGTGTAAAATGTGAGAATATAAAATATTTCCGTTAAGAAGGTGTAGAAAAAAAAAGAAATGCCTATTTCGTGGCCTGGTATTAATCAGCTTTAACTTCCATGTTTCCATATAAATTCATATTCTAAACCGCATTACATAATTTAACTTGCATGTTTTACATAAATACGGATAATTATAATTTAAATAAATAGAAGTTATATTTATATCAATCAGTTTGTTCCCCAGGAGGGAGGGAAGAGT
This sequence comes from Agrilus mali, assembly GCA_029378335.1. Lineage (NCBI taxonomy): Eukaryota > Metazoa > Arthropoda > Insecta > Coleoptera > Buprestidae > Agrilus > Agrilus mali. The sequence continues at coordinate 12,780,718 of CM055658.1, forward strand.
ATCGACCGGCCGTGTAGAAGCTTCTAGAGGGAGAAAGCTAAATTTACATATTCTTTCAACTGACCCATTTTCAAAATTACCTGACAGATCGAGAAACCCATTTCGAAAAACAATAAATCATATATCTAGTGTAGTAGAATAACAATGTGAAGATATGAAGTGCTCCCTTTCACAATATAAAAATAGTTAGACACAAGATCCACTAGTATTCAGAAATTCAAAAATTGTAATTCAGTCATATCAATTAAAATAATTGTTCACTACAAATATGCAGATTCTAAATTAGATATAGTTATCATATCGAAAACGTGTAGTTGCTGTTGCTACTACCATTTATACAAATAAACGTAAACCAATTCTTATATCCTACCAATTAAAGAGGTCCTGTTATAGATATGCATACATGCTATACTCAAAATTGTAGATTATAAATCACAAGTTATTTAATTAAGTTTTCATTAATATGATAATCTTTAAAGTTAAGTTTTACACAGTTAAAGTTGACTTTCTCTGTTGTTAATAATAAATTGCCCAAATAAACTCAAAAGTCTGCCAATAGCGAATAGAACGATGCACATAATAAATTTTATCAATCATAAAATTATCCATTACAGGAGCTTAACACGCTCTCATGGGTTTTATGAATGAACAAATGTTTGGCAGTGGCTCAAAACTGTTGACCTTAATTTTATTTATATTGGACGGAAAATACTGCTAAGCTTGAATTTACATTAGCAGTAGAGACGTCGGGCCTAGCAGTAGCACTATAAGATACTTAAAAACGTCTGCATATATCTAACTATACAAACAGACTTGTTTCAAGTTCGCCCACTAACATTACTAATGGAACAATAGCACGAGCTTCAGACAATAGTGGAAATAAAGGCCTTAAACAAAAGAATAGAACTCCATTTCAAATTATACAAAACTGCATTGGTAATAGTATCTAATATACATATATATATGTACATTTCATTAAATTACATTGATATAACTATCATTTAAAATAAATATCTGAGTATTATATTTCACTAAAATCTACAAACAAAATTTAATATTTTCATAAACCTTGCTTAATCAAACTGAGAGGAATAATTTTTGGTAAAAAAGGTAACCATACGACTAGTGCTCATATTTTTCTTGTTTTGTATGTGTTAAGTTTTCGAAACCAAATAATATGGGTCAGTATAATATAATCAGTTTTAAAAGAGAGTGGAGAGTCTGTAGTAAGATTATTAGGCGAGTCGGAAGGGTTAGGGCGGTGTAGCAGGTGACCGCTGTCACTCATCCTAATGGCTTACTGAGTCCGTGCCATTTGCTAGGTCCCAAAGTGTACACTAGGCAAGTAGGAAATTTATAATTTTTCTAATTAATTTTTAAGGAGTTAGTTGTTAAGTGTTGTTAACCGTGTAGAACTTTATCAAATTAGTTAAATAGTTTTTAAAACGCCACGTAAAATTTGCTTTTAACATGGTAGTAACGTCTAATAACCATTTAAAACGAAATAAGTAAATAAAACACTTGGAGGAGTTTCACTATATTTTATTATTGCTCGATGTACATTTCGCCTTATTAGGGCATCATCAGGAGTATTAAGTGTACTGAAGAATTTACAATAATTTTGGTTTAAATACATAGATTAATCTACCAACATAGGATCTAAGAGGGGGTTAATACCGAAATGTAGTTGATCGTTAGATAATATTTTATTAGACAAAACTGCTTTGTTGATTTCTAAAATTTCAAATCGATCTAATATTTTTCCACCCTGTAAGTGGTGTAATAGTTTAATGTTGTTTTTATTACTTGTGTGTTTGTTGTTTATTAAATGGGAGGAAAGTCCAGATGCATGTTTATTGTATTTAGCATTACGAATGTGTTCGTCGAAACGAGTGGCTATAGCTCTTTTGGATTTTCCGATGTAAACAGTAGTACATTTCGGTATTAACCCCCTCTTAGATCCTACGTTGGTAGATTAATCTATGTATTTAAACCAAAATTATTGTAAATTCTTCAGTACACTTAATACTCCTGATGATGCCCTAATAAGGCGAAATGTACATCGAGCAATAATAAAATATAGTGAAACTCCTCCAAGTGTTTTATTTACTTATTTCGTATTAAAAATGTTTCACCAAGAGTTTTTGGCGAATTACTTCTTTAATAACCATTTGTTTAAAACATTGCATAGTTTTAATTGGTCGTGTTGGACAAACAACCACAATTTTCCCCATTTATAAAAAAAAGGGTTCTTTGACTTACCGTTGCTTCCAGACGATTAGGGCTCACTTTTTTCCCAGATTTTCACCCCCCCCCCCTTTATGTCTTGCCAACGATGATCGCACAATAGCAACACCTCCTATATTAAAGCCACACAACGACGGTATGACGTCATCTCGTTCGGGCCGACCGACGTGACCGGTAACTGAGTGATACCTTCAAATGCAAGCAAAACACAGCAGATCTGAATAAAAATCATTACTATAAGATTTGAAATTATGTTTTAACCTCCGAATAAATTAAAAGACACATACATATATACACCAAATTGTTGTATATAGATACATAGTTGTGCGATAGAAAAATTAAGTACTTTTAACGGAAAAAGAAACGAAATATTGTGATTTTCACACCACCTTTGAGGTATCACTTTGTCGGTGCGTTGACCTATTATCATGGGGGTCTCGCCAGTAGCCCTACTCCCATATTTTACTTATAAATGGAAAACTATAAAAAAGTAATTTTTTCTAAATTTAGTCTCAAAATGTCGAGGGCAAATAAATAAATAATCAAAATCAAAGCAGCAACCATTGATAATTTTGTTGGAATTAAATACCTATTATAATGTTGAATATATTATTTTTATTTCGGTTTATCAACTAAGGTAGCCAATTTTCTGTTTTTCTTTGCGGTTTGTTTTAAACGAGCACTCTCAAATGTTTTGTTATTAATTATGTTTTGTTAGACAATAATTTTTCTAATATTATAAAGGAATACATGACAAGCCACACACATATTTTAGTTGGATATTTTAGCCCTCCTCTATCATTACTGAAAATTAAACTATTGGAAACTATTTCAGCATTGCCGTAGTGGCGGTTTTACTGTAGGTGCATTTGTTCAGTGAACCCCCTTAAAAATTGAACTATTTACACCATATAATTTTATCCTTTTAATATTTATTATATTATTGATGATTATCGTATAATATACATCTCTTTTACCATTTCATAGTTCATAGTTACAAAACACCAACCCGTAACCCATAGAAAATATTTAAATTTTTGTTGTGTCGCTGACGACTTCACCTAACTTTTTTGGTTCAAGTTTTGATTCTGAACATATTATCACGTGAGTGATACTCCGTTCAAAACATAGACGAATGGATTTCCTGTATAAGTAAACGTAAGGTTTTTATTTATTGTGTTATTAAATGCCATAAGTATTTTTTTCTCCTAAAAATATTAAAAATCTTCGCCTGCACAACAATTTTTCACCAAGTAAGTATAATATATATGAATTTGGCAATATCTTCAAAATTTTGGATATTGTTAGTTTTATCTAGCTCCAGCAAAGCATTACGTATGTTATCATTAAATATCTGAGCAACGAGTTTAACATTTTGTCTTTCCAATACGGAGGGCCATAATGCCTTTAGAGTTAAACCATATCCATACTTAATTAATTTTCCATTTTCGATATTATATAATTCCCTTATAGACTCAAAAGAGGCATATCGAACCTTTTTAAATTTATCAAATTATTTCTAATACATTTGAATATGTGAACTGAATCGATTAATAAAAACAATGGTTTGTTAAGATTGTTTGGATTTGGATAAACAATGCTTACTTGAGCAGGATTGACAAAATGTGATACAGCCTTCCTATTAATACTATTATTATCAGTTACTATTGCAATAACAGAAAAACCAATTTGTTCAAGACCTGTGACTATAAGTTTAATTATTTCAAATAATGGTTCTGCGGTTAATTTGTGTACTGGATGAATATGCACTACGTCCTTATATTTTGACATTATACTTTGAATCATAAAAGTATGAGCAGTTGTAGCCAAAGACTGATCTGAAGACATTCGATTAAATTTCCCCTTTGTAATCCAAATATGGCTTAATATGAATTTCATCCAACATCAATGTAACACAAAGGTCTTGAGACTGCAATGACGACTTCTTTTCTCTAATATATGACAAGAAATTTGAACAAGAAGGATCAATATTGGTGTTGGAACATAAATTTTTTAGAGTGTTCGGATGCGGCAATGTAAGTATTGCGGAGTGTCTTAAGAACTTATAACAATGCAGAGAAATACTATTTAAAATTGATGAGATAATTAGGTGTTCTGATTCAAATTTGTGGTGGTTTTTAGATTGTGTAAGTAATTGCATCTGTGACTTTATGAATCGTATGTTTTTTACTATAACTGTTATCTTCGGCATTATCAAGAAGATCTAGTAAATTTGTTATATTATTCACAATAATTTTATTAAAGTCGGTGGAACTTTTATCGCCCTTGATAATGTTTGTACATTGGTGTATAATGTTTTTTGGAAAACTGTTAGAACAACATTTCTATATACAGAAACTTTTAGTGAATTATCAATTATTATGAACCATATATCGTCAGGAATTTTGTTAAAATCAAAATAACAGAACATTACTGAATTCTCTTTTTTTTATAGCATCCCTCCATCGACTTTATAAATCTGATCAACTTTTTATAATAACTGTTCGATATTTTCAATGTCTAATTTTTGGCGATTTTCGGCAGCTGTCTCAAGACTCGCACCTAATGCTTTTTCAATTGCAACAGCTTCTAAGCATTTTTTCTTTTCAGTGGGACCTTCGCGTGAAAATTGGCTACTTTTACTTAAATATGATGGAGCTACGGGCAAAATGCAAGGAACTGCATTTTCTTTTAACTTCGGTTTTTTTAAATTAACCGTTAAAATCTTACCTGTTTTCCAATCCACTTCTGAAGTAGTATAAACAATATCTGTTACCTGGAAGTGAAGGTGGCAGACGACAGAATGCTTGGATGGTATAAAATGTTCTCGGTGTATTGCACTTAACCATCTTTTACGAAATCTTCGGCTTTGGGAAATTTGAAAATATGAACTTTACTGTTATTTGTTTTATTATTGCTCGTGCAATTAGGGACACAACACTTATTAACCATGGTCGGTATTGTACCTAATTATAACAAAATATTAACACTGAAAATAGTACAAGTATCGGCAAGGTTGGAAAACTCTCCAGCGAATGGTGTATTTTAAGAAATCAAATCAGTCCAATCAACCTCTCATTAATAAGTAACATTTTACCACATAAGAGAATTGATAACTAAATTTTTCACTATTACACAATGATTTTAATTTGCACCCGCTTCGATATTACCAACAGAAACTGTAAGCACGAATAAAACAGTTTCGATACCTTATCTTTCGCCGTCTCAGGCTTAAACAAAAGGCCTTTATATGATGACGTCATACGCATTCTATTAATTTGTCGTTTGGCTTTAATATAGAAGGTGTTGACAATAGTCCACCGTAATTTCGTCCCAAACACGCGTCAGAGCCGTTTTGAGTGCTTCCACAGTGGCGTACCGTGTTCCCGAATGTTTTTGCTCCAGAATAATCCAGACGAAGTAGTTCGTCGGCTAAACGTTCTTTTCCCAAAATGCTGGGAAAAAGCTCTTCGCAGGCGGCGATTGTTGAATTGGCCGAATATGCCGGCGCCCAGTCTTACTGAAACACGAATCCATTTGGGCCAAAGTGCTGTGTCGTCACGGGTCCAGAACGTCGCAAAGGACTCGCTGCTGGTAGCTGGCGGTGTTGATGTCGTTATGACGTTTCGCTCGATGAAGACAATCGCCGTCTGCGAAGAGCTTTTTTCCGGCTTTTGAGGAAAGGTTTGGCCACCGAATTCTCCGGATTTCAACTACTACTCCATGTGGGCTTTATTGGAGCAAAAAAATCTCGGGAACACGATACGCCACCGTGGAAGCACTCAGAATGGCTCTGACGCGTGCTTGTGACGAAGTTACTGTTGACCATTGTGCAACCATCGTTGGCGCTTTTCGGAAACGGCTTAGAAAATGTATTGATGCTCAAAGAGGCAGTTTTGAGCATTTAGAATATTTATTGTTCTAATTTATTGTTATTGATTAAATAAAAGTTATTGTTCGCTTACTTGTGTTGGTTTATTTATTTGTATGGTATTGCTATACTGCTGAAAAATTTAGAAAAATTCCTGGTATATTTTTGTCACACTTTAGGTATATGTGATATAAAAAATAAAGTTTCCACGTTGACTCTAATAAAGCTTATTAACCACACGGCAGAAAGGGTTCATGGACTTTTTGACGTACCATATCCTAGACTAATCTGATTGCGGCGAATTATAAACAAAATTACTTGGTAGAGCCGTATGTCCTTATAAAGACCCCACTATTTCTAAATCAGCAATTGTTAGGCTGTGCTTGTAATGTACAAAAAGAATCACAACTTCCCTTATTTCAATCTGTGTTTCAAAAAATAATTCAGAAAATGTGAAGGATTTGCGAATGAAATTGTTAAAAGTTTACAGTCATCCATTCATGCGTTTATGGATCCAATCATTAAACCTATCAGGAGCATGTAGTTATGTGGAAATATTTACAATAAGATTGTATCCTTAGAGTTTTGTGCTATAAATATTATAATTTCCGGTAAAAAGAGCCATTACAATTTCTTCAATTGTTAGTGTTTTTTCTTTTCTCAACGCCACCGATTGAGTTCCGTTTGTTTTCAATGAGACTTTCAAGTTTACAAAGTTAATTCGCATCACGCATAGGTAATCCGTTAAAAGTAGCCATTGTCTGCAACATGAGCGTTGCATCTGCGATGGTATGTGGTGAACCAATCAAGGTTGAGGCAGTTTATGTTTCCTCTATTCAATAAAAAAGCGGCCCCATCGATCTTCTCAAGTTGAAGGAATGCTGCTACAGAAGTAACGGGTAGAGAATTCATTTCATTCATGCGACAGTGCACTTGCCACGAACAGGAATCAAAGTCTTTAGAATGGAATTTCATTAGTATTTATAGAGATGTATTTAAAGTTGACTAGAAGTCGGATAATATTTTTCAAGGGAAATATTTTATGACAATTGCACCTGTTGACTTGAGAATTACAAACACGCATTCCATTACAAAACATGTAGGTAATATTTACTAATAGAACCTATTATAGGATATAAGTATTAAAAATTAGTGGTTCTTCCCAAAGGTAGTCACTAGTGAGGATTCGAGTGAATTTTTATTGTTTCCTTCACTAACAGTCTACATTTATATTTTAAACAAACACACAACAATATCAAGCTGAAAAAATTGTCCCGAATATTAAAAGCAATTAGACCGAAATATGTCAAAGTTACAGACGACAAATGGAAAACACTGAAAAATGAGTTACAATTTCAAGTTGACTGTATGTTGTATGTGAATTACATATTTTTGACCATTACTTAACAACAAATCCATATTAAATATTGTGACAAACATAATTTAGCAGAACACATGTAATTAATTTTGTTCTGTAACAAAACAAATATAAAGTTTTAGTAGAAACCTTTTTGTTGTTTTCTAGCAATTCCATTTTCCTCTGCTTGATTATGCAGCGTTCATGTTGAAAATCTTAAATTTTACTAGAGTTGAGAATTTAACAAGTCCTTATAAATTTGCATGATTTAATTTTGTGTTGTCCAATTTTACTTTAAATTTTAAATAATCATACCGCCTTAGTTTCGAAAATGATCACTTTTTACAACGTGCAGTTTAAGGTGTTCTTCTTCTTCAGCATTGAAGACGAATAAAGAAAATATTGGTAGAATTATAAGAACACTATTGATTATTTCACAATTTGATTTAACATCGGTAACGTTTCGACGATCTTACTATTATATATTATGTGCCCAAATATAGGTATAAATATGTTACGGAAGAATATTTTGTGAGTCCTTACATGAAAATTATTCCAAAAAATTATTTTGTTCGTCTTAGAAACACGTTATAGACGTAACATGGTAAATATTTGTCTAGCTTAAACATTTCTAGTTAACAAATACGGCTATTAAATACACGCTTCAACTTTAACCGAGAAACTGTTTGATAAAGGAACCAATTTAAATGCTAATCAACTTAAGCTACCGAAGTGCCCTATAAGCCATACTATTATTCAAGGAAATCTAAAATTAATCCTATATATGGACAGGATATAATGCTCTGACTTCTCATTTAAACTGCAACAAACGGATCCATTAACATAAAAATTGCAACGACAAATTTAACGCGAAATATATAATGTATCCCAAAATGGCGACATAATATGCATATTAATACTTTTACGGTTAGATTGCTTGTAATTTTGCTAATAAAAGGAATTCATAATAAAATGAACTTCATAGTCTTTGTTTGAGCAGACGTACCCTGCATAAGAAATTACATGTATCTATGTGTTACGTACGTGGTAGTAATTACACACTCTTGTTCCGGGTGTGAAAACCTAAGTGAGAATTTAATTTTGATAAATAGTAAAAAATTTATAATCATTAATTAAATAAAGTGACACATTAGCGTTGGTAGACCAAGAGAATCTTTAGTTTAACTTGTGACCGGAACATTTTAAAGGTTTTTGCGTAGTTCGAAAACTTGTCCTGGACTTTTACGAACCCTGGAAATTATTATTGTTGGGAGTTCGGTCTGGTGAGAATTTAATATCGATCGGCTTGGTCCTTGGTTTTTGCCGCGCTCGCCGACGCGATGGGGAATATGATGATCGATCGGGCACGGAGAGATTCGGCCATTCAAGTTTTCCCACGTTTGTCGAAAGGTGGAAGTTCTTTTTTCCGTGGATGGACGAAACCGTGCTAGCGAGCGGAGGACGAACAATTTTGGTGATTACTATAGATAAGGACTGCCGACAACAGAGTTGAGAATTTTAGAAAACACAAAAGGACTTGTTTTATTTATATACGACAACCCGGTGAGATTATAGTTTTTATTTTATTTATGTATAAGTTTATTTTTTCCTGTGTAAAATTTTTGTTTAAAATTTTCTTGTATGTCTTCACCAGTTGGACTGGTTATTTTCATTTTTTTATTACCAAGTTTTTTTTGTTTTACATGTTATTATACATTTTTTATGTTGAATTAGTTTTGGCGTTTATCTATTTCCCACTCACTTCCCTCAGGTCTCTGCGATCACGTGTGCATACTCTTGCAGGTAGTGTTTTCCCTGCAAATTTCACTGTTGTCATAATTTTAAAAATATATAAAATTGCGGTAATAAAAATGGCGCCCAACTGTTTATTTCTTGATTAATTTTTTTGAAATAGCAAAAGAACTCACGATCCAATTGAGTATTGCATTTATGATCAAAGAAGAGTTTTTTTTGTAATCGAAATGACCTGAGTGTTTATACTAGGGAGGGTGAGGAAATAAGTGATATAGAGAAAACAATAGATACTGTTATTAAAAAAATTCTAGTGCAGATACAAGTGGTTCAACCCTTCTAGCAGTGTCGCGAAATTGTGATCTGAAAAACTTCCTACATTTTGAAATTGTTTTTATTTGCGCAACAGCTACAACGAACCAAAACTACGGAAATTGTCATCAACCAATGAATGAATTTGCGTACCAGCTATCGATGGGAAACTACACACATGCACACAACAGATTGGATAACGTAAATTCTTATGGTAGAGAACGGCTTGTGAATAAAACACCACCAACTCAATTTTTGAGTGAGACTCAACGCAGTGACCCTCATCCTTCATTGAGTGGTGCCCCATTAGATGCAACTGTAACAAATACATATCATAGAAGAGACATACCAAAAGTCGAAGAATTAGTTGACCCCGATGTATATGCAAGACAACAAAAGAAATTCCGAGAAAGCGACGAAGCAGCGGGAAGATTCGCAAAGCGGATCAAGATACGATTTCCACAAGAAGGTCTTACAGCTCGAATGTTTTTGAATACGGTAGAGTCCAAATTAGCACAAATGAATCTCGGCACGGAAGGATACAAAATATGGATTCCTGAACTGCTAGACGGAAGTACACTGTTCTGGTGGGATAGTTGTGTACGGAAACTTGGCGATTGGGACCATTTCTGCGCGGAATTTTTAAATCACGTTGGTACTACAACAGATGAGAGTATTATAAACGAAATACGAATATCAAGACAACCAAAGGGAATGAAATTTCTAGAATACACCAATCATATGGAGGAAAAATTCCGTAGTTTAATAGCAGCGCCAAGTGAATTTGAACAAATTCAAATTATAGTAGGAGGATTTGAAAAACAATTGGCCCTCCTCCTTTGTGACAAGAAACTTTGGACATACCATGATTTACGATCTTGGATCAATCGATACCAGTCAGCAGAAGATAAGGTAGATCATCTTCAGAGGATACATGATGGAAAACTCCCTAACATCAGTCAATCTACTAACGAAATGAAAAAGAAAACATCAGCTGTAAAAGTAAACGCGATAATCGAAGAAAAAGAAACTGAGAAAAAGACAAAGGAATCAGTCGATACAACACAGAAGGAATTGATATCTCTATTGAAACAAATGGCGAATAGACTGGAAAAACTTGAATCAAATGAAAACAAACAACGAAATGGAAACGTGAATCACCGAAAAAATGAAAAGATTTCACAACAAACTGAAAATTCACACCGTAACAATTATAATAATAACTCAAATCGCAATCTTGGAAGCGAAAGAAAAAATGAGTTCCGTTGTTATAATTGCCAAGGATTGGGTCACATGTCCAGAGAATGTCCGTCCAAATTGAAAACAGCGCAGTCAATACCCATACAAGACGGAGGAAAACGAAGAGAAAAACGACCAGAAACGAATAGTGACCATGTTGATGAAATAAGAAAGAAGAGACCTGAAAACGAGAAGGAAGAAGGGGAGACGTCAAAAAACTAATGACGCTCCTAGATGTGAACAGCGCTCCAGCATCTAGGGAAGCGAAATTGAAGGAGCCTTACAGATTAACGGTAATTAGCGAAGCAAACACAACGAATTGTGTGAACGAGACATGGGGATTGTCTTCAGATAGTGAATATTGCAGCGACGATGAAGACTGTGAAGATGGTGTAGTTGATGGAATTCGACTGGGAGAGGGAGATGCCGTGGATGAGGCTGAAATACGTCTTCTTCAGGAGTTTGACCAAAGCGCAGAAGCAAGCGATGGCTTGTGGAGGGATGATCCGCGACGTACTGACGATCAATCACGTGGCGCAGAGTCAAATCCACCCATCTCAGATAAAGTCTTGGACCTTCTGAATGAAAACAAAATATTCACCATTGAAAAGGAATCTACGAATAAAGCGGGAATGGAGGTTCTCGAAAATATCGAACTGATAGCTACTACAGTTACGACAAATTGCGCTGAAGATTCCTCGGACTTTAGTGATAATTAACAAAACTCGGAAATTCAGGAACCATCTGAAGAGATACATTCCTGCAATGATTATCTGTTGGATGCAGCAGAAAAATATTCATCTTTCCTCGCTCTCAATCCAGCGGAACATTTGGATGGAGGAGAGGAGGATGAAAAGACGTTGCTCCAGGACAAGCAAAATTGCAGCCTGCTAGCAAACTGCTATATAGGCGGAGATGCTTTCGTAGCACTACTTGACTCAGGCAGCGAGAGATCATTGATGAGCCATAGTGCCTTCCAGAGGTTGTACGACCGCTTTCCAATTAAGCTGAAAGAAGACAAAATCTCAAAAAAAGGGGTGAGTGATGCGATGGGAGATCTGAAGAAAGGACTAGGAGGTGTCCCAGTGGTCGTAGTCATTGACGGCATTCAAACAAAGGTGTGGATAGGTGTTGTTCCTGACCTTATAGAAGATGTTATTTTAGGAATAGATTTTTGGGTGAGGGCACGAGTTCAAGTTGACGCAGGAAAAAAGAAATGGAGATTAACTCAATCAAAGAGATCCCATGAACTTGAAAAGCGAATCCATTTTCGATCAAAGTGCGGTACATTACAGCTCACTCATGACGAGGAACGAAGACTGTACGAATTTCTCAATGAACAGTTCAAATTATTAGAGAGCAACAAGGATGGATTCACTAAGCTTGTACAACACCATATTAAGCTTGTAAAGGATGCCAAGCCTTTTTATGTGAGACCATATAAAATTAGCCCAGTCCTTCGTGGAGAATTATTGAGGAAAGTTAAAGAACTGTTGAGTAAAGGATTTATTGAACGAACACAGAGTCAGTACGTGAGCTCACCAGTCATGGTAAGAAAAAAAGATGGCTCATGGCGGTTCTGTGTGGACTACCGTAAACTTAATAAAATGACAAAGCTCGACAGATATCCGCTTCCGAATCTACAGCGAATATTGTATGCACTTCATGGGGCGCGTTATATATCCACCTTGGATCTGAAAGACGCGTTCCACCAAATTGAAGTAGCTCCTGAGTGCCGACAATATACTGCTTTCAGTCTCGAGGGCTGTGGCCAGTTCGTATGGAAACGGATGCCTTTTGGATTATCCGGAGCACCTGGAACTTACCAGCAGCTGACAGACGAGTTGCGAGACATGGTGTACAACGAATTACCAGAAGAAAACAGATTCTTAATCGATCAGATCCATGCTTATCTAGACGATTGGATTATGGTCAATGAGACTTTTTAAGAACATCTTGTACTATTAAACGCCGTTTTAAAGGTTTTTCGGAGAGCTAAATTGAAGATTAATCGGGAGAAAAGCCACTTTGGAAAAACTGAAGTCCAATTCTTGGGGTTTCTGATAAATGAAGAAGGTATGCGCCCTTTACCAAATAAAATTAAGCCAATCGAAGAATATCCGAAACCAAAATATAAAAAGGAGCTGAGACGTTTTTTGGGAATGACAAACTGGTATCATCGTCACCTAAAAGATATAAGCGTAATGCAGAGACCCCTGAGTCAGCTCACCGGTGTTAACACTCCTTGGAAAAGGACGGAAAAGCGTTCAATGCAGTAAAAACAGCTTTGAGAAGTGCACAGGTATTAGCAATGCCTGCACCCGGACTGCCCTATAGACTCTATACTGATGCGTCTGACGTTGGTTTGGGTGCTATACTTGTGCAGTACGATGCTGAAAAGGATGTGGAAAAACGCATAATGTTTTTGAGCCGACCACTAAAAAAGAACGAAATCAATTATATAACGACGGAGAAGGAATGCTTAGCGGTGGTTTGGGCGCTGAAAGAACAGAGAGGCTACCTTGAAGGAATACCAGTTACTGTGTTTACCGACCATTCGGCTCTCAAGTGGTTAATGAACCACGAAGAAGTCAGAGGACGTCTGGCAAGGTGGTTGATAACTTTATCAGCTCACCAAGTAGAGATCGTGCATTATAGGGGTACAGCTAATGAGGCACCCGATGCACTAAGCCGAATGTTTTCCTCCAATAAACAATACATGGATGAAGTCGGAAAGGGTGAACGCGTACAAACGGTATTAATAAACAATAAAAAAATCGACGAACAGAAACAGTGGTATGATAAGAAAACTCAACTCGTGAGGAGATATCCAGAAAAATTTCCAGATTGGAAATACGAAAATGAAACACTTCACTATTACAGGCCAAACTATTTCAAGGAGATAGTAGGGGAATCGAATCCTTGGAAGATCGTTTTAAAAGATTGCGAAGTACTGAGAGTGTTGAAGCGATATCATGGGTCTAAGGATTTAAACCATTTAGGTCGCGACAAGACCTATGAATTAATAAAGGATACCTACTATTGGCCAGGTATGAGCGGAGACATTACAGAATATGTTCGCAATTGTGAGGTTTGTAGCAGAGTCAAGTATGACCAACATAAACTGAGACTTAAACCGTTGACCAGACCTATGGTTAGGCCCTGGGCCTTAATGTCGATCGATACCATTGGCCCTTACACAAAAACGAAGGAAGGAAATGCCTACGCAATTGTAGTCCTTGATTTATATACACGTTATATAGAAATAAAGCCAGTTCGTAAACAGACGGGAAGAAACGTAGTAAAATTTTTAAAGGAAATATTTGCAAGATGGGGTGTTCCACAACAAATAATCTCAGACAACGGAAAAGAATTTGTTAACAAACATATAAAACAATTGTTACAGAAATACAATATTGAATTTACACCGACCCCAGTCTCTCATCCACAGGCAAATCCAGTAGAACGTTATAATCGCACAATTAAACCCTTGGTAATTGCATGTATCAAGCGGAAACAAAACGAATGGGACACGTTCTTAAAAGATATTCAATATACTTTAAATACAAGTATCCATAGCTCGTTAGGGGTTTCCCCGTACTTTCTCTTACATGGTTATGACCCTCGTCGGTTTTGGGAACGAAAATATAATTCCGAAGAATTAATTAGTGAAGCGAATGAATTATGGGTTGAAAGAATGAAGCGTCTCGACGAGTTGAGGCATTTTGTTGAGAAACGCGTGTTAGAAAAACGAACGGAACGTCAATCGAACGAAGTAGAACCCGAAATAATTCATGATTTAAAATCCGGCGATACGGTTTACGTGCGGAATCGAAAGTTAAGTAAAAAATCAAATGACTATACTAACAAACTCGCTGAACGATATATAGGCCCTTGTTTCGTAAAAAAACTTGTAGGTCGCGTTATGGTAGAAGTAATTGACGCCCATGGTAAAGCATTGAGAAGACACTACGTTAGTGATCTAAAAATCTTAAAGAGCAAACCTAGCCGTAAGACAAAAATTAAATACAATTATAAGATAATGAATGCTATAGGTAAAGAACAGGCCAAGAAGGCCTACAGGGAGGAAACAATCTCAGATCACAATAGCGACTCTTCTGAGGAGTGATTGAATTGGATCTGCACTTTCGGTAAAACAATTTTTCTACGTTAACGATTTTTTTTGGATTTGTATTAATCCCTTTATCTCTATATCCAACTATTATTTTTATGTTAAATTTTGAATTGACCGTTTGTGGTTATTTATATAATGAGTAAGTCTTAGTCTAAGTTTGAAAATTCTTAATGAAAACTTTTAATTTTGTTACGGCCTAGTTTAGTTTATTTTGTGAAAAATTTTTATTTAAGAAGTTTTAGGGTTGTCGTAATCGTAGTATTGTGGTTTTGACAGTAATAAAAAAGTGATGGTGACTTTTTCGTTAAAGGTCGGGTGGGTTGTGACCGGAACATTTTAAAGGTTTTTGCGTAGTTCGAAAACTTGCCCTAGACCTTTACGAACCCTGGAAATTATTATTGTTGGGAGTTCGGTCTGGTGAGAATTTAATATCGATCGGCTTGGTCCTTGGTTTTTGCCGCGCTCGCCGACGCGATGGGGAATATGATGATCGATCGGGCACGGAGAGATTCGGCCATTCAAGTTTTCCCACGTTTGTCGAAAGGTGGAAGTTCTTTTTAATTTGGAAGTACCCATATGTATTTGGTGAAGTTGGTTTGATATTAAATGTGTGAGTCTACACATTTGTGACTGGGAGTAGAAAATTCCTTCCAAAGGAGTACTTTAAGAAGAATAAATTTGCGAAGTTTCCGTGGATGGACGAAACCGTGCCAGCGAGCGGAGGACGAACAATTTTGGTGATTACTATAGATAAGGACTGCCGACAACAGAGTTGAAAATTTTAGAAAACACAAAAGGACTTGTTTTATTTATATACGACAACCCGGTGAGATTATAGTTTTTATTTTATTTATGTATGAGTTTATTTTTTCCTGTGTAAAATTTTTGTTTAAAATTTTCTTGTATGTCTTCACCAGTTGGACTGGTTATTTTCATTTTTTTATTACCAAGTTTTTTTTGTTTTACATGTTATTATACATTTTTTATGTTGAATTAGTTTTGGCGTTTATTTATTTCCCACCCACTCCCCTCAGGTCTCTGCGATCACGTGTGCATACTCTTGCAGGTAGTGTTTTCCCTGCTAATTTCACTGTTATCATAATTTTAAAAATATATAAAATTGCGGTAACAAACTATTTAATAAACTTCAATATCATTGTTTAGTCTTATATTATTGTTAGAGTACTTGCCAATTAAGTTGGTGTGAGCATAATTAATGAACATCTTCCCTGATTACATAAGGAATATTCTCGGCTTTCCTGATACATCTAGAAAACACCAGCAAAGATCAATGGGAAAACAATTGAATTACTAGACGGCTGTAGAATACCCTAGAAAAAGGCTGAGAAGACTATAAAAGCGGACGAGACACTCACACCGAGTTAGTTGACAGTTTACAGTAACAGCTGATGCAAAGCGATCGATAGGCGATACAGGCGAACCATAGAGGCGATAGTGTTCATAGAGAGCGATAAATAGTGTCTACCGGAACGGCGATTAAAAAGTGACTTTTAGTGAAATAAATTGTGCGGACTTGTTCATAACTGTAGTGTAGTCAAATTAATTTTAGTAATTAAATAAACTCGTTGTTTTGTTTTGTTAATTGTGTTTTCTGTGACCGAACACGTCACATTTGGTGTCAGGAGTGGGATAGTAAGGGAATTGAAGATTCCCGAAGAAAGTTAGAGCGACATATCGTAGAAGAGGTCCGAAGAGAAGAAGAATTTTGAAGCCTTATGCCAGTAACAAGAAAACAATCAGCAATAATGGAAGAACAAATAAAGGCTTTAATGGAAATGATGAGGGAAATGAAAACTGGACAAGAAAGAATGGAATGTGGACAGGAAGAATTGAAGAACAAAATGGAAGCTGGACAAGAAAGAATGGAATGTGGACAGGAAGAAATGAAATTGGCACAGGAAGAAATGAAATTGGCACAAGAAGAATTGAAGAATAAAATAGAAGCTGGTCAAGAAAAGATGGAAGCGATGCAGGAAGAATTAAGGGTAAAGCTGAAGGAAGTCAGAACCGAAGTGCAAGAAGAATTAAAAGAAGTACGACAAGAGTTGGAGGCGAGACAAGAGAAGCTAAGAGATGAGTTGAAAGAAGAGGTACAAAAGGAAGTAGAGAAGATGCGACAGAAGTTCGAGAACATAAAATCGGCCACTGAAGTAAAGTCTGAAGACACTGCGAAGACGATTAGAATTAAACCACCGACTTTCGACGGAAAAGTTTGCTGGTCTGTATACAAACGACAGTTCGAGGCAGCGGCAGAAGCAAACAACTGGAACGATTTTGAGAAAGCAACGGCGCTGGTCGTAGCTCTGCGAGGAGAAGCATTGGACGTCCTTCAAGGTATTCCAGAGCGCCAACAACGGGACTTCTCTGCGCTGTTAGAGCGACTTGAAATGAGATATGGCGACAAACATTTGCAACAAGTGTACCAAACCCAACTCAAGTGTCGCAATCAGAAGACATCAGAAAATCTACAGGAGTTCGAGGCCGATGTGGAACGTCTAGTTAGATTGGCCTATCCTACCGCTCCGCAGGACTTCGCAGACCAACTAGCAGTCCAAACATTCGTCGATGGTGTAAGGGACACCGACTTACAACAAGTTCTCCGTTTGGCCCGCCACAAGACTGCGAGTTACGCACTGGCGCACGCCTTAGAATTCGAAGCTGCAAAACAAGCTTCCAAAGGGCACGTGCGTGTACGCCAAACAGCTGTTGAAGACGACGAATACAAGAATGAAGTCACAAGGCTGATTAAAGAATGCGTCGAAACTGTCAAGAAGACTACCATCAACGACAAGAGAGAATCGGCCAAATGTTGGGAATGCGGGAAGGTCGGTCACTTTTCCCGAGACTGTGGCCAAAATAAAGGAAGACCAAGGTGCTGGGAATGTGGAAAGCGCGGACATTTACAGCTAGACTGCCCTAAACGCCACAAATGCGTCGAAACTGTGAAAAGAACTACAATCGATGACAGAAGAGAATCGGCCAGATGTTGGCAATGTGGGAAGGTCGGTCATTTTTCCCGAGACTGTGGACAAAACAAAGGAAGACCAAGGTGCTGGGAAAGTGGAAAACACGGACATTTAAAGCGAAACTATCCGACCGAGGAACGCCGTGCGGATCAACAGCGGCTACAAGTATACGACTTCAGCATCGAGCATCGTGCTGGAAAACAACATGGTAACGCTGATGCCCTCTCGCGAAGACCATGCTCGAAGAACTGCAAACATTGCATGGCCGCCGAAAAGAAGGAACCAGTCAACTTGGCAAGGATCTGTCAAACGATGGTGGAACCGGAAGAACACTGGCAGAACGAAGACCTGGCGAAAGACCAAGAAAACGACGAAGACATTAAACCGATACTGCGGTGGAAAAAGGCAGGAACAGCACGACCTACCTGGGCAGATGTTAGTAGTACGAGTACCATCACGAAGAGCTATTGGGCCTTATGGGATTCACTCATCGTCGAGAATGGGGTACTAAAAAGAGTGTGGGAAAGCCCTGACGGAACTAAAATTCGACATCAAGTAGTTCTCCCGAAGAACAGAGTCAACGAGGTGCTGACAGAAGTCCATGGAGGTGTTGGTGGAGGACACTTCGGAGTAACAAAGACGTTGGAGAAGGTGCGAGAGCGATTCTATTTGCTAAAGTGTAGAAGAGACGTCGAAAATTGGTGTAGGAAGTGCCCAACGTGTGCGTCAGCCAAGGGACCTCAGACTCGAAGCCGAGGGCGAATGAAACAGTACAATGTTGGTGCCCCATTTGAGAGAATAGCTCTGGACGTAGCAGGACCATTCCCAACAACAGCTGCTGGCAATAAGTACATCTTGGTAGTGATGGACTATTTTAGCAAATGGCCCGAAGTGTACGCAATCCCAAATCAAGAAGCTACTACGGTCGCTGGAATGTTGGTCAACCAATGGATCAGCCGGTATGGAGTTCCGATGGAGATCCACTCTGACCAGGGACGGAACTTTGAATCCGCAGTATTCCGGGAAGTCTGTGAGCTGCTAGGAGTACAGAAAACTAGGACCACTCCATTACATCCACAATCTGACGGAATGGTCGAACGGTTTAACGCGACGCTAGAAACCAATTTGAAAATGGTTGTTAACGATCATCAGACAGACTGGGACCAGCATATACCTTTGTTCCTGTTGGCCTATCGAAGTGCGGTTCACGAGACCACCGGCAGAACACCAGCCAGCATTTTATTTGGAAGAGAGCTGAAGTTACCGATGGACATCCGGTTTGGACACCCAGAAGATCGGCGACCTTCAGCTACCGACTACGCACAGCAGCTAGAGGAACGACTCGATACCATCCATAGAGCCGTTCGTAACAAAATCCAAGTAGGGAGTGACCGCATGAAGACCAGGTACGACCGGAGAGCCAACAGCACAGGATTCAGAGAAGGGGACCAGGTGTGGCTCTACCATCCTGTCCGTCGGAAAGGACGCTCACCGAAGCTACAGCGAGCCTGGAAAGGACCTTACACCGTGGTCAGAAGACTGAATGACGTGGTCTACCGTATTGAGAGAGGACCAAAGGCCAAGATGAAAGTTGTACACTTGGACCGCTTGGCGCCTTACAAAGGTCAAGACATTGATCGGGACGATCAATTCTAAGAAGGGGGCAGTGTTACGAGTACTAGCCAATTAAGTTGGTGTGAGCATAATTAATGAACATCTTCCCTGATTACATAAGGAATATTCTCGGCTTTCCTGATACATCTAGAAAACTCCAGCAAAGATCAATGGGAAAACAATTGAATTACTAGACGGCTGTAGAATACCCTAGAAAAAGGCTGAGAAGACTATAAAAGCGGACGAGACACTCACACCGAGTTAGTTGACAGTTTACAGTAACAGCTGATGCAAAGCGATCGATAGGCGATACAGGCGAACCATAGAGGCGATAGTGTTCATAGAGAGCGATAAATAGTGTCTACCGGAACGGCGATTAAAAAGTGACTTTTAGTGAAATAAATTGTGCGGACTTGTTCATAACTGTAGTGTAGTCAAATTAATTTTAGTAATTAAATAAACTCGTTGTTTTGTTTTGTTAATTGTGTTTTCTGTGACCGAACACGTCACATTTGGTGTCAGGAGTGGGATAGTAAGGGAATTGAAGATTCCCGAAGAAAGTTAGAGCGACATATCGTAGAAGAGGTCCGAAGAGAAGAAGAATTTTGAAGCCTTATGCCAGTAACAAGAAAACAATCAGCAATAATGGAAGAACAAATAAAGGCTTTAATGGAAATGATGAGGGAAATGAAAACTGGACAAGAAAGAATGGAATGTGGACAGGAAGAATTGAAGAACAAAATGGAAGCTGGACAAGAAAGAATGGAATGTGGACAGGAAGAAATGAAATTGGCACAGGAAGAAATGAAATTGGCACAAGAAGAATTGAAGAATAAAATAGAAGCTGGTCAAGAAAAGATGGAAGCGATGCAGGAAGAATTAAGGGTAAAGCTGAAGGAAGTCAGAACCGAAGTGCAAGAAGAATTAAAAGAAGTACGACAAGAGTTGGAGGCGAGACAAGAGAAGCTAAGAGATGAGTTGAAAGAAGAGGTACAAAAGGAAGTAGAGAAGATGCGACAGAAGTTCGAGAACATAAAATCGGCCACTGAAGTAAAGTCTGAAGACACTGCGAAGACGATTAGAATTAAACCACCGACTTTCGACGGAAAAGTTTGCTGGTCTGTATACAAACGACAGTTCGAGGCAGCGGCAGAAGCAAACAACTGGAACGATTTTGAGAAAGCAACGGCGCTGGTCATAGCTCTGCGAGGAGAAGCATTGGACGTCCTTCAAGGTATTCCAGAGCGCCAACAACGGGACTTCTCTGCGCTGTTAGAGCGACTTGAAATGAGATATGGCGACAAACATTTGCAACAAGTGTACCAAACCCAACTCAAGTGTCGCAATCAGAAGACATCAGAAAATCTACAGGAGTTCGAGGCCGATGTGGAACGTCTAGTTAGATTGGCCTATCCTACCGCTCCGCAGGACTTCGCAGACCAACTAGCAGTCCAAACATTCGTCGATGGTGTAAGGGACACCGACTTACAACAAGTTCTCCGTTTGGCCCGCCACAAGACTGCGAGTTACGCACTGGCGCACGCCTTAGAATTCGAAGCTGCAAAACAAGCTTCCAAAGGGCACGTGCGTGTACGCCAAACAGCTGTTGAAGACGACGAATACAAGAATGAAGTCACAAGGCTGATTAAAGAATGCGTCGAAACTGTCAAGAAGACTACCATCAACGACAAGAGAGAATCGGCCAAATGTTGGGAATGCGGGAAGGTCGGTCACTTTTCCCGAGACTGTGGCCAAAATAAAGGAAGACCAAGGTGCTGGGAATGTGGAAAGCGCGGACATTTACAGCTAGACTGCCCTAAACGCCACAAATGCGTCGAAACTGTGAAAAGAACTACAATCGATGACAGAAGAGAATCGGCCAGATGTTGGCAATGTGGGAAGGTCGGTCATTTTTCCCGAGACTGTGGACAAAACAAAGGAAGACCAAGGTGCTGGGAAACTGGAAAACACGGACATTTAAAGCGAAACTATCCGACCGAGGAACGCCGTGCGGATCAACAGCGGCTACAAGTATACGACTTCAGCATCGAGCATCGTGCTGGAAAACAACATGGTAACGCTGATGCCCTCTCGCGAAGACCATGCTCGAAGAACTGCAAACATTGCATGGCCGCCGAAAAGAAGGAACCAGTCAACTTGGCAAGGATCTGTCAAACGATGGTGGAACCGGAAGAACACTGGCAGAACGAAGACCTGGCGAAAGACCAAGAAAACGACGAAGACATTAAACCGATACTGCGGTGGAAAAAGGCAGGAACAGCACGACCTACCTGGGCAGATGTTAGTAGTACGAGTACCATCACGAAGAGCTATTGGGCCTTATGGGATTCACTCATCGTCGAGAATGGGGTACTAAAAAGAGTGTGGGAAAGCCCTGACGGAACTAAAATTCGACATCAAGTAGTTCTCCCGAAGAACAGAGTCAACGAGGTGCTGACAGAAGTCCATGGAGGTGTTGGTGGAGGACACTTCGGAGTAACAAAGACGTTGGAGAAGGTGCGAGAGCGATTCTATTTGCTAAAGTGTAGAAGAGACGTCGAAAATTGGTGTAGGAAGTGCCCAACGTGTGCGTCAGCCAAGGGACCTCAGACTCAAAGCCGAGGGCGAATGAAACAGTACAATGTTGGTGCCCCATTTGAGAGAATAGCTCTGGACGTAGCAGGACCATTCCCAACAACAGCTGCTGGCAATAAGTACATCTTGGTAGTGATGGACTATTTTAGCAAATGGCCCGAAGTGTACGCAATCCCAAATCAAGAAGCTACTACGGTCGCTGGAATGTTGGTCAACCAATGGATCAGCCGGTATGGAGTTCCGATGGAGATCCACTCTGACCAGGGACGGAACTTTGAATCCGCAGTATTCCGGGAAGTCTGTGAGCTGCTAGGAGTACAGAAAACTAGGACCACTCCATTACATCCACAATCTGACGGAATGGTCGAACGGTTTAACGCGACGCTAGAAACCAATTTGAAAATGGTTGTTAACGATCATCAGACAGACTGGGACCAGCATATACCTTTGTTCCTGTTGGCCTATCGAAGTGCGGTTCACGAGACCACCGGCAGAACGCCAGCCAGCATTTTATTTGGAAGAGAGCTGAAGTTACCGATGGACATCCGGTTTGGACACCCAGAAGATCGGCGACCTTCAGCTACCGACTACGCACAGCAGCTAGAGGAACGACTCGATACCATCCATAGAGCCGTTCGTAACAAAATCCAAGTAGGGAGTGACCGCATGAAGACCAGGTACGACCGGAGAGCCAACAGCACAGGATTCAGAGAAGGGGACCAGGTGTGGCTCTACCATCCTGTCCGTCGGAAAGGACGCTCACCGAAGCTACAGCGAGCCTGGAAAGGACCTTACACCGTGGTCAGAAGACTGAATGACGTGGTCTACCGTATTGAGAGAGGACCAAAGGCCAAGATGAAAGTTGTACACTTGGACCGCTTGGCGCCTTACAAAGGTCAAGACATTGATCGGGACGATCAATTCTAAGAAGGGGGCAGTGTTACGAGTACTAGCCAATTAAGTTGGTGTGAGCATAATTAATGAACATCTTCCCTGATTACATAAGGAATATTCTCGGCTTTCCTGATACATCTAGAAAACTCCAGCAAAGATCAATGGGAAAACAATTGAATTACTAGACGGCTGTAGAATACCCTAGAAAAAGGCTGAGAAGACTATAAAAGCGGACGAGACACTCACACCGAGTTAGTTGACAGTTTACAGTAACAGCTGATGCAAAGCGATCGATAGGCGATACAGGCGAACCATAGAGGCGATAGTGTTCATAGAGAGCGATAAATAGTGTCTACCGGAACGGCGATTAAAAAGTGACTTTTAGTGAAATAAATTGTGCGGACTTGTTCATAACTGTAGTGTAGTCAAATTAATTTTAGTAATTAAATAAACTCGTTGTTTTGTTTTGTTAATTGTGTTTTCTGTGACCGAACACGTCACATTATGTATGTCATCTTATTTTTAAGGACAGCAAATTTCGTCATAATTGAATAATCAAATAAAAATTAATATTAATGCGTTATTAATTATATTTGCAGCATATTGCGAAAAACACATTAAATTGTTTGCCATATCATATAATCCAATTGCAATATCTCATTAATACGTTATTAACGCAATTTGCACTAATCAGTTCCTAAACAGTGTTAATAATAACAAAATTTTAAATGTATTTCTTACAATCATGTGATATACGGCAGAAGATTAAATTCGTATGATTTGCACCATAATACTAAAACAAAGATTATGTTTGTAAAGTGATTGAGACCGAATAGTTGTTGAATGGAATAAAGGTAATTAAATTCAAATAATAAGAAGAAATAATTTATTTAATGTTATTGGTTTAGTTTTTAAAGTTAAGAAACGAAGTAAGATTCTCTTCATCGCTGCTAACATATAACAACTTTACATATATAATGTGTTATCCAGAAAAAGTGGGTGAGAACGGAAGGGTGGACAAAAAATTATTTTTATCACTCATGATATTGCAGAAATAGCAGAAAGCAGATACTAATTCGGATCAAATTTAAATAATCTTAACACAATTTTACAAAAAACTGATAAGAGGATCATCAAAGAAGATTATGAATGAGGGAAAACGTTAGACCTTATACTAAGACATACTGATTTTGTAGAGGGTATAATTGAGGGAAATATGAAAGAAGGGAGAAGTGGATAAACCTGGAAGATTAAATTCCACCTTAATAGCACCTTAAAAGAGTTGTAAAAAAAAACATTTGTAACTATGTAAAGTTTAGTTTATTATCACAATAGCATAAAATGAAATAACAAAGTTCATCAATTATGTTTCGAATCACTCTTTTATTTTATGTATTTATTACAACTTAAAATTTTGAAATCCATAAGCTTTGAGTAAATAGTCCAAGTCACCGAATCCAGCCATATACCAAAAAGGTGATTAACCCATACCAGGGGCGGACTAATACCTAGACAACCTAGGCACGTGTCTACGGCTTGTAATTTTTGGGGCCCGAAAAGGTTTTTAATTTTTTAATTTTTATTTTGATTCACAACAAAAGGAGAAAATATAAATTTAAAATCATCTCAAAGTAATGATGAAACTAAGAGTTCTATAAACGATATTGCATTATGGCCAGAATACTTAACAGACGCCATGCGAGAGTATTATATAAAAAATCCACCAAAATCAATAAATGGATCATTGGAATCATCTTCTATTCGATGAAACGAAGAGTCAAAACAAATCACAAGAAGTTGGAACAAATTGGAATTACAATGTTGCCTAGGGCCCGCTTTAGCCTTAGTCCGCCACTGACCCATACCCTCAATTTTATAAATATTGAAGGATTTAGTTAGTCTCCACAAAATTAACTGATAAAGAAAGAAAAACAGTCCACGCTGCGTATGTACCGAAGCGCCGCTTATGTTCTTTAATTTGATGAAACAAGCAAAAAAGGAAGCTCCATGGAAACTGCATACAATATTACGATGGGATGTCAAGTATAATTTGCATGTGAATAATCGCATATAGTGCTATTGCATGCATAGCGAGTCAAACAATAAGCCATTGAATTGTTGTGCAACATCAAGCTGACACTTGTGCCATTATTCCATATTTGCCAGGAATGCTTATGTATTCACCTGTCTATCTATTCGACGCAAAAATGCAATTACATCGCCGTAATAACTCTCTTAATTAAATGTTCATAATGCCACTTACAGGATACGCTCTTAATTGGAACGAAATATATCCAACAAAGTTATCATTAGGTTAGGTATTTTATAATTAAAAACAAATGAATAATGAATTCACACTTTCTGAACAATAAATTAATCAAATCAAAAACAAAATATTAGTTAGATATTCCTGCAAAGGGATATTTATAATTTTTTACTTTTTCTAAAAAGGAATTGATCAACGCATTAACTTCGCATTTACGGTTTTAAAAAGCGATTAATGGCTGCGTCACTTCTCTGGCTTTCACTTCAACGATAACAGATAATTTTTCATTGTATGTTATGCAAATTAACGTCAATGTTGTACCCTTTTGACCATTACTTAGGATTTATTTGACGCCTCTTGAAAGTTTATATTTATTGCTAAACATACGAGGGATATTTGAGAGATAATTAACACAACTGCATCACTTCAAATTCAAATCAAAGTATCGACGCCTTCCATGGACATATATTTAGTCCGCTAAATAAGTGTAAACAAAAATACAACATAAACCTTATACAGTTCACAAGAAACAATAAATAAAAGAACTGTCTATATATAAAACGGCGTAATTGTTTGATTTTAATAAATCATTATTAGACAATAAGATTCGTACAAAATCCTAATGAAAACAGATAATGGCACTGGTGTTAGTTTTTCATATTCGTATCGAGCAGACCGTCATAGGCGTGTATGAGATAATATATAGGTATAAACTGGCACTTGAGAATATGACCTGCCCTTTTTGGTGGTTTAAGAGGTATAGAATTATTTTTTTAATCTGCTGTAGTTAACAATAGGTAGGTAACTTAAATTAGTCTGGAAATCATACAATACAAACAAAATTAAACTAAATAGCCAAGAGTTAGGAATAAATAACTTTAATGGTGTCGGCGGTGGGGTAATTGTAAACATAATGAATAATACTTGAAAAAACACAAAAGGTTGTTTTACACTTTTTTATTGAGAAATACTCTTACAATTGTTTCGACCGGACTAGGAATAAAGCCGTTGCCATTGATAGGAAAGCTTAGTGACTTTCAAAACTAGCATGTACTGTTTCTAACTTCATTAACTAATGTTTTGGTAAGATAATATGTAGGATTTTCTTATTATTCCAAACCTGGCGTGAGCTAAATATTCTTTGAACCTAAAACACAGGTTTTGTTTGTCCAACATAGTTCTTACTGCAATATTTACACCCATTTTCACATATGCATCCCCGATGTTTTTAGAAAAAGATTTTTATCCCCAGTATAAACAAAGCAACTTTTAAGAGAATTAAAATTGTTTATGTTGCTAATACCTTATACCTTGAAAGGATTTTCCTAAATTTAATATTATAGACATGCAAATTAAGAATACTGTTTTAATTCTATAAATATATTCCTCATTTTCGTTTCCTGAATTAATAAAATGCAAACATTATAGACACAATACACATTATTACATACCACACAAATTAATAGATGCGATTGCAAAAAAATTAAACGTTGTCGGCTTTTAAGTTCCTTGATTTATTTATTTAACTTTTTTGTGACGTACTGCCTGATAAAAAATGACCTCTGACATATTTATTATCTAAGAACTAACAATAGTTAGATTTCATTCATTCATCAATTTATTTAGTTCGGACAGAAATCAGAAAACGAGTAAGAGCTCCGTTACATTTAGTAAGTGTTACTCAATTTCTTTGCCCAACTAAATAAACTCAATGCTGCTAATTAAAATAATTTTATTCAAATTCCAGTGTTTGTTTTTATATTTTTTTACCGATTATGTATGTATGTTTGTTTCTGAAATGATTGTTATGATCAAGGTCGTGACAAATAATTAATTCATGAGTTGATAAACATTGCAATCGTCATTGGCATTCTTTCTGCTTCGAGATCAAAAAAGGAAAATGCAAATTATTTCCAATGATTGTTTGTAGATCAGGAGATGTTACAATGAGGAACTATTGAGATTCAAACCAAAGACACATATTGCAAAAACGAGGCGCCACCGACGTAAATAAAAACAGAAAGCATTCTAATTGAAAACAATTATTAAGGTTAGCGTGGCGACTGAAGTGTGATTACCTAATTACATTATCTTATAGAATGATCGACTCTAGTCGTTATAAAACGAAGTTCGCAGTTAACTAGTGTAATTAACTCCATCTGACAGTTTGAATTATTCTTCTATTCATTTGTAAATATATTGCCTCGCAGAAAATACTTGTAAACTCCACTGTAGCCGTTTCCACTTATATTCCGCTCTGAGGCTCTATCAACAACAATCAATTAAACCGATTACTTTTTGATTTTTAATTATTAATTATTTATAGGTATATATTAGGTGTGCGTTATTATTAATTTTAATGGCATGTACACAATCTTGTCACTAACATTGAACTTATCTTATTCATAATCGATTAATGCTAGGTAAATACAAATGTAAGTGAAGAGGATAGTTAAGTGGTTGAAAACTACGATTGTTTCACTAAGTATTGCGATAAGTACATATTAGTAAAATAATCCCAATATTAAATCCAATTCTACAGAAACAAATCACTGACTTCGCACTTTACGCAAGTATCTTAAGCCGGGGCTACATCTCACAAACGTTGCCATTCGTTGCATTCGTTTCCATTTTTGCTCGTTGGCAGACATTCGTAGCGAATTTGCTGTGTAGGCTGAAGGTTTCGGATGTGTGGAACATCAAGCTACTTGTTAAGTGGTGATTCAAGATTTATTCCATAGTTTTAAAGGATGATACACACATCGTTTCATTTCATTCATCTCGAAATCAGAATAATATTCGCAGACAATACATATGTAATATATGTATATATCGATGTAAACAGAAGCTGCTACACATATATACACGTAGATCACCCTTACAGGAATAATATCCCCTATTCGCTATTAATGGCAATTACTAATCAACAGTTATTATGATTCTTTAAATAGCATGATTTCCGCAAGGAAAGGCAAACGAAGGAACTCATTAGAACCGTAGTTGCGTTATGTAAGTGTTCTGGAAATCACCTGTCTTGAAATTTTAAATATGTATTGTAAACTTATATACGAATCCCCACTGGCTAGACATCGCAAACAAACAGCAAGTCTTATTTGTGGTGATAAGGCTTGTCTGAAATGTGTATTCTACTTAATAATTTTAGCTTTAGTTGTTTTTACAAGGATGATAGAATCGAACTATCTCGTCCAATTGTAGCAAAGTACTGAGTATTTTCAACCAACGTTCGCTAACATTCGTAACTCGCATTTACTCTTAATTTTTTTTAGTTTACCGATTGTCAATGGAAAACACTCTTTCGCGTTGTTGACTATTCGTACCAAAATCACTGCAAATCACCACATGTGGCCGTCTACACTTGATGAGCGAATGGCAACATTTGTCTGATGCAGACCCGGCTTTAGGTGCATTGAAAATAATAAACATTGTAGCTAAAATTCTAAATTGTCCAAAATAATAATTTTGCTGCATCAATTTCATTTGTATTATTAGTTTGTCAGTAACCAAAAATTAGAAAAGATCAAACTCTCAGAGCAAAGCAATATCTCCTGGTAAACTTTCCCTTTTATTTGGAAAGAGATAACTAAATGGTAAAGACGACCATTCAGTTAGTTAACTTCCCAGGGTCAACTGTGTTACTATCTAAAATCTCAAAAGGATAAAATAATACCCTAACAATATTGAAACTTCTAATGCGACTTCCAACAAGGTTGCGTTAAACGTTTAACGCTACCATGGAGGGGGAATAGAAAGAGACAGAGCGAGAGTGAATGCGTGGCACTCGAACGCATGCGCGTAGTATACCTGTTACAGGCCAGTGCGAGCGTTAGCAACGAGTAGCGTCCAATATTCCAACGCAAGAGGGAGAGAGAAAGGTAAAAAAGGGTAGGGGGAGAGAAAAGAGAGTGAGTCGGTAGTTATCATAATCCCATTGTAAATGTTATGGATTTGGATATTTCTCCACTCGAAAATGATAATTAAAAGATGCGATCAATTATGAATTGTAAGCAATGTTAATAAAGTTTGTCTTAAAGAAACAATATGAGTTCACTAAAAATCAATTTCTACCCCTTCCTATTTTTATTTCCACATTACGAAGTTTCACTTCTTCCGCGCGTAGGGACTCCACGCACTATTAATTTTTTTTTTTATTAAATCACCGCACCGATGTAATCAAAGAACTCTCTTAACACAACGACCGCAGGGTTACTAAACCTAGTGAAGTCGTTCTTCGTTAGATAGATCCCTTATACACGAACCCATTAGTATTTTCAGTACTACCTACAACTGGAAAAATTGCATCTTCTCCATTTGTTTTAACTGGTTTCCACTTTATCATTACTACTTTGACACCTTTGAATTGAATTACTGGTATAAAATGTACAGAAATTTTAGTTTGTATTTCTTGAATTTAAAACTGCTACTACTATTATTTTTCGCTGAAACTGTCGAGGGATTATTCACGGTTCACTACTCTTACGAATTTGTAACCCCACAAATTCCACGCTCACAGACTCTGCACTACACCCTACACCCGCAATCTTTGAGTCATACTAATTTTAAAATGAACACAAATCATATTCATAAAATCATATATTTCTATACTTTTGGCAACACTTGACAAAGTAATTTGGTAAAGAATGTATTGTTTATGTTCTGATATACATTTGTACTAGTTCACGTCACAATGTGGTATACGGATGTATCTCGTTGACGTAGTACTTTTTTGTAAAATTTGAACGTAGCATCCTTACTTGTTTGATTTTACATTAAACTGCGAGATCATCGCGAACTGAGTTATTCGGCAATAATGGTTCCGAGACGTCAAACAGTAGTGGGCGTGATGACGCTTTAATTTTTATAAACTTAGCAGATTTTTATAAATCTTAAATTTTCTAATTGTAAACACAAGACAATAAATTTGCATTGTTAAGGAACACGTTTGACGTAACGTTACCGTTACGTATAAATCTACGTATTAAATATACGTACGTACCTACATACTACGTACTTGTCAAATCCTGTACTGCATTTATTACACACGCATTCTCATACAATGTTTATTGTACAACGCAGGTAATGAATACTGCAAAAAGTTAACATTTTATCAAGGTGCCTACATAAGTATGTGATACCTAACTATCTCATCCAGTTAATTATTATTGTATTAAATTATAACCTTATACATTAAATACATTAACAGTATCAGAAATTAACCGAAAAATGTATATAAGCCTCTGAGTAGGAAGTTAACAAACTTGCCTGAAATTAAACTGAACATGTTCGAAGAGGAAAGGATAACACTTGCGCGGTAACATTATTGAAAATATGTGTATGATACACGAAGGTGAGTGTTGTCCATTATACATTTGTGGATATCAAACGTCCGGTATAGTTTTCATAAGAGCCATAAGACGAATTTCTCAATGCAACTGTTTTACACAGACCACTAAGACTAAGAGCGTGTTCGGCGTTTAAGTGTAATATTATATTAAACTCTAAAATCGAACGTGTTCGTGCAGTATCGATCATATATTATAAACGTTTAGACATTCTAACAACCGAAAGCAATGCGATATGGGCGAATCATAGCAATCTAAACTTATCATAACCTAGGCACTTAAATATGCATGCATGATTAGACCGGATTTGACTATATCTTATAAATTAGTAAAATGGACTATTTAGTATTCTAATTTTTTCACTAACATCGCATTACACAGGTATTCGACCTTGTTAACCAGGTTCTTCTAGATGGTTGTATGTTTAGTTCGGAATGGGATCGATGTACATTTTTTTAAGAATGAGCCATAGCATTTGGACATTTAAAAATCTGAATAAAACGCCATAGACCACTTTGATACTTAAATTTTATTTAAAAATTAGTATTCAAGTGCGTTATTTCAATCAGCAGTTACCTACAATAAATATACAAAATATGAGGTGGCATATGTAAAATTTATTTAAACTGGACTTTTATGGTTTTAAGTATGAAAAACAACCAACAATTGCGATAAAAATAATTAGTTATTATTGTAAAATAAAAAAATGGGTTTTCTATCTGGAGAGGTCACGACCCAGCGAGTTTCTGTAGTTTGATCTTTGATAAACGCCAGTTGTTCGACCCAATAACAGTCCACAACAGTAGATTTTTCCGAGAAGACATAAACACACCGCTCTTTATTTTATATAAAACTATTTGACACGTATATCTTTGAAACAACAATTATTAAAAAGTTCACATGATCTTGCACGTAACAGGAAACTGATATTATTTGTATGACACTAATTTCCAATAAAATCGAAGTTTAATTCAATAATTGGATGATAAAAAGTAGAGACGTTTATATCTAAGTATTTTAATTATCTTTAGTTATTTAGCCTATATGAGAAAAAAAACAAACATCAGGACACGTTTCGCTCTTTTTAGAAAACAAATACAAGTTTCTATATTATACGACTTAGCTTGGTGAATCATATTTACTTACAAATTAATTTTAACAAACAGATTTACGTAACATATTAACATAAATTAAATACAATAAGTACAAAAGTCCCATAAACATATTGATAAATGTTTATTAAAATTTGTCGATCTCATAGTAATAACACAATTCGTTATTTAATTAATAACCGATAGTGATGAATTAGAACTATCAATTTTATAGAATTTGTTAAAAAAAACAATTGACAAATCTTCAAGCTTGCGTTCGAAGAGTTGTGAATAACAAAGGACCTCCTGCGTGAGATCACGCGTTTCAGCAGTGATTTCTCGTATAATAATATGAATACACTAATTGTAATTATTTATATACTACGTTGTGTATGTATTTAGGTGCAGCCAAGAAACGCTTTTTTCCTTTGTCACAAATCGCCGATAACACGGATGCAAGATTGATTCGAAGTAGCTAAAATGCGGATTCTAAGACATTATAAAAAACGTTGAATAATGTATATTCATTGAAATAAACACGTTAATCACTAACGGTTAATGCTTTAGTAGCTAAGTGAAGAAAGTAACGTATGGCATGTTTACTTGTATTCAAGCGGAGCATGCGCCGAATCATTATATTAACACATATCGCAATTTGCTATCGCTCTCTTATTAATTTATTTTTCTATTTATTCTTCAAATAACACCACTACGGTTAATTAATTGCTCTTTTACCAATATATCGCCCACTGAAAGGTTTCCTGGCTCTTGCAATTCGCCTTAGATCATGTCGTAGCTGGTACTGTTTTATTGATACTTGGCGGCTGCTATTTAAAGGAAGTCATTCTAAAAAAGCTTTCTGTAAAAGTGTAAATATTTTCGTATAATATATAAACAATCTTCTTTATTATCTTTTGTCCAACTTTTGTCACATGGGTCAACACAAAGCGGTCACTCAACAGTAGCAGGGAAATTATAGACCCGACACAATCTACACATAATTTGAAAAATAAAAACAACAGTTACTGTTCCATATCCCAGATCTGATATGCATAATTCCATTCATTTTTTAATATCTGTATTTTTTACCATTTGTTGTATTTGCTTCGACGGCTAGCCCGTGTCACTTAAAATAAGTGGAAGCTTTCTCGGACGCCAATCATCTGTAGATATTCAGCCTTATTCTGTAACTCAATAGAAATGTAGGCATCGAATCGAAATGTGAGCAAATCGAAATGTCCCCACTTCTATTCCTCTTGTCTATTTCGACGTTCGGTATTTTGTAACTAAAGTGGACGACGCGACAATCGAAATTTATGATTTCTACAAGACGTTAGGTGAAAAACCCGGCAACACTGCATTTTTCATGCGAATGTGTGCCTTAGTAACCATCTGACAGTTGTTTATTTTAACCTAACCGAACTAATAAAGCAAATTTGTGTTGAATACCGAGAATCGAGAGTGAAGTACCCAAGGGTAAACCAGATGTCCAGTGAAACACTTAGC
The DNA here is from genome assembly GCA_029378335.1 of Agrilus mali. Lineage (NCBI taxonomy): Eukaryota > Metazoa > Arthropoda > Insecta > Coleoptera > Buprestidae > Agrilus > Agrilus mali. The sequence goes on from CM055658.1 coordinate 12,813,944, forward strand.
AGGTAGAGAAATTTACACTGCCTTAAGAAACAGCAGTAGGCGCATGTGCGAAGAGCTTTCTACCATCGAAATAACGATTTCGATAGCTTCAATGCAGTCAAAATGTTATATTTCGATGGTCGACTTTACATTTCAATTCGAGGAGTTACAGAATACCGGTTCCGTATAATTTCTATTCTACCCCACCACTTCTATTCGATTTCAAGCATCTCTATTCGACTTGGAGTTACAGAATAGGCCTGATGATATTTCGACTGCATTCAAGCTGTCGAAATCGTTATTTCGATGGTAGAAAGCTCTTCGCACTGCTTAAAGTGTTTCTTAAGGCAGTGTAAATTTCTCTACCTGCTAAGGGTTTCACTGGACATCTGGTTTACCCATGGGTACTTCACTCTCAATTCTCGGTAATCAACACAAATTTGCTTTATTAGTTCGGTTAGGTTAAAGTAACCAACTGTCAGATGGTTACTAAGGCCCATATTCGCATGAAAAATGCAGTGTTGCCGCGTTTTCACCTAACGTCTTGTAGAAATCATAAATTTCGATTGTCGCGTCGTCTACTTTAGTTACAGAATACCGAACGTCGAAATGGACAAGAGCAATAGAAGTGGGGACATTTCGATTTGCTCACATTTCGATTAGATGCCTACATTTCTATTGAGTTACAGAATAAGGCTGATTGCCACTCTGTCAAGGTTATTTCTCTCACTTTTACAAATAGGCATTACATCCATGCCAAACATGAAGATTTAGATGAAATGCATTTATATAAAGATAATAACAAAAAAAAGAATATAAAAAACCTAATCATGATATTGTTAATTTTCAGTTTCGTTTACACTCTTATTAATTAATAATAGTTAATTTGTATTCGTATGAACCTACCTACTTAGTGATTGCATGTATAATATGATTTTAGTTCCTTGTTGCAGTATACTTTAAGTACTTCAAAACAATCAGTCTCCACCCAAATTATTAATTTAGGAAGAAGACCATCAACCGGGTGATCTTGTAATTAATTGTTCCTTGTTAATAATTTTTTGACAATTATGTTCTAAGTATATTTTTATTTTACATCAAAAATTTGAGCCGCTCGTCATAATTTACTGAATTTCTCACTTTCGCAATTTTTTCCTAGCCTAAATTGAACTCGAGCATATCCGTCTTGTTTATATTAGTGTGAATTACATACTTACTCTCTTAAACAAGTTATATTTATAAAAACATTACTGTAATGCAATTGGACAATTGTGTGATTTATTTGCTTAGAGAAGAAAAGGATAAACTAGAATCAACGAGGCTCAAGAACTAAATAAAGTGAATAAAACAGAAAAAACAGAAAATTGATGTACTAAATGGATAGAAAAGGAAAAAAATGTGGAGAGGTAAATGAGATTGAAAATGAATGAAACTTTTAATATAGAAGGAGGAAATGTTGTGATTATGGAGAAGGTAGCTGCCGATATGGAAGTGAAAGTCGAAGTTAGTTTTTTGATGTATGGGAAATAAAAGAAATAATATAGAGGTGAGAACAACAAACAGAAAAAAATAAAAATAAAAAATTTAAAAAGCAAAAGTGAGAGATGAGAAAAAACTTAAATCGGGAATGAAAGAAAATAGAACTAGAAACCAACCTGTGGATATGGATTGAGAGAAAAGGAGGAAGGAATTGCAAAAAACCTAATGTATATACGTAATTGGAACTAAGAGTAAAGGTAAGGGTTTTCGGATGAAAATTTAAAACTATAAAACTATTACTTTAAGTGAAACAGAGACAAAAAAAAAGAACAATGGATAAATTGAGTTTTGTTCAAGAGAAATATAAATCGAAATTAAACCTCTACTGTAATGACACTAGTAAACAGTTGATGAAATAACTCGAAATCCATCAATATTTTCGGGGAAGTGCCTCCTATAAAATATGCAAGAATTCACATTTTCTATCGGAAAATGTAAAAAAAATATGTCATTCCATTTAAAATAAGAAAGTTAACATCTACTTCCGGTATAACCGGATGTAAGTCGAACTTTAAAATATTTTTAAAAGAAGCGGCATAAGTAATAACCAAATGAGCCCACGTTTCAAGATTGAATTCCTTCTACTAATTCATATACTTCTAATAGCCCATCTACTTGAAAAACCCTGTATACTTTTCAGCGACGACCGTTATGGTTGAATTGAGAATAGTAGAAATTGCAATATTCTGTTTTTTGACTTTTCAAAAGGAACATTCCGTGATTTATGGTAAACAGCATTGAAATTGCCTATGCAAAAAGGCCATTTATAAGAAGTCCTGAAGCCGATGAAACATTCTACTTACTTCCAAAACGGAAAAAGTATAAATAAAGAAAAATACAAATTTGTATTGAAAATAGACTAGATACAAGTAATCAATGCAAGGCATTACACAAATGAGAATTTGTTTAATAGAAAAATCAATTGATTTAAACTTACACCTTCACTAAGTTCTGATTTAAGTGATATATCAAAAAATAATTATCGTGAAAATTAAAATTTTTTGAAGTTTGTATATGGTAAATTCACCAGGAGTTACCAGTTGGCTACAACTTCCGTTTGAAAATATTTCTTAGTCCGATTAATACTTTTGTCCTATATACTACAAACGGGAAATAATAGATAGTAATAAATAAACATGGTGAAGGAGCGTTGTAGATAGCGCAACATAAGGGTATGAAAAATTTAGTAGCGGTTCGTAAAATGGAACAAATAATAAATTAATTAATAAATAAAAATTATTTTCTCAAAAATGTATTATTTTATTAATTAATAGTTATGTTCATATAAAAAAAGCACATATTTTATCGGTAATATTTCAAATAACTAATAAAACACTTGGTATAAGTTCAAAAACATTTATTGTCAAATCTCTAACGTATTTTTATGTCATTCTACCAAGTCGTCGTCGTTATCACCATCATTACCATTACTGTCGGTGCTTTCCGTTTCAATAATAAGTGGTTCAACCATCACTTCCGCCAAATTGTCCAGATCCCGTTTCCGTTTCTCTTCTTTTTGGACATGTTGCGTCCTGAAGAAGAATCATATTTCTTTTTGCAATAATAATAACATTCATACATTATTTGCTTATATTACGTATGATATGTGGGTTATGGAGCTTCTGCAAATAGTAATTTACACGCCACTAAATGAACATAGCTTGTAAATAAAATTGTAAATTATGCAGAAGGCTCTGTTGCCAATTTTAAACGATAAGTTATCCGAACAGTTTCGTTTGTATTGTTATTTAATAGTAGGTATTTCCAAATAATATTAGCCTAGTAATACGAAAAAGGTCCTGCATCTGACAATGCTGTGCCGTTTTAATTCGTTTACAACCCTATATTTACTACGATTTGGGGTTAGTATAAAGCGGCACTAGTACAATGAAAACTACCTGCGTATGAGTACATGTAGAATGACTTGCAGACTTCGTAGTGATAATATTTTGATACTATTTATTTATTACTGTCTGTTATTTCCCGTTCGTATTATAATTAGTAAGATTTGTAGACAGTGCGGTCGCATGTATAATACATTTGACATTTTAACCCTCCTTGTATTGTCTGCTCCTTGTAGAAAGTGTTGCATGCTTTGTTTTAAGTGCGACAGGTCGTCAATATACCTTTATACTCTACTTTGGTACCTATGTACACTGAAACAAATCGGCTTGTTTATACATGCATTTTGTTATTGTTTGACGTAGAATTTACGTACTAAAATAATGATTGAGCCAAATCTTTTACCGCAACTGCAACATACAAGTTACAATCACTGCCTCTCTTGCTACCAATCATTTGACTTCCGGTCAAAATACTGCTTTCGAAGGGAGCTTATGACAGTGGAAATAGCAGCAGAGGGGACATATGTTTAGATCTCGTGCTGCTCCAAACCTCGCCAAACTCCGAGGTAACTGCAGTGGAAGAGTTATTAAATGGAGAGTATTGATTCTTCGAAGTTTCTTGATTTTTTGCTACTAATACGTACAAATATACTTTGGTGAAAAAACCCACAACAATTTTTTACTTCTTTTTGAGAGAGTCAGATATTATACATATTTAGGGACTCTGTGTTCTAAATTTTGGAAATGCCGATAGTGAGAAAAACTGAGAAATACAGATTGAACCAAATGCACCGAAGAACCCAATCATAAAATAGCAATTAGACAGAAGAAAGAATTGCAGACGTCATGCAATTAGTACAAAGAGTTGAATTGTTAAAGGGCTAATAGCAAAGTACTTCGGCATTTAAATTATCATTAAGAGGAGAGTAGGTACAGAGTAGCACCTATAGAAATAGAACTACACGAAAAGAATATTTACACATTTACGTACACAAATAAAATTGCATATTTACAAAAATACAAAACATTAACTATATTTATGATCGCTACAATATATTACACCAAGTGAGTCAATATTTGGTAGTCAATATATAACAATACAATGTAAATATTAAACATCCAATTAGAAAGTACAGAATACAAGTTAACTTTTTAAGTAAAACTGCATATTGTTGCACTCTTAAATTATTTTACCTATTATATAGAAATGCTTGTTTTATAGGACAATATTCGTAACTGATCCAAGCACCCACCAGCTTTGGCTGATGGTATACTATCATATATGTAGAGGAAGGATGAAACTTTCGCGCTATTATATTTCTAATGAAATTACTAGTTCGGTTTAAAAAGTTTTGTAAATGATTGAGATATATAGGTCTTAATTTTTTCGATGTATACCCATTTCGTACTGTCCCATTTCGTACCGCGGCCTATAACATAATTATCAATATTTCCATTTTGTACCCCGTAAATATTCTACCTAATGAGTTACATTACCTTGAAACAAATCTAGTTTTTTGTTTTTGAAATAGTTGAATTTTCTTAGAAACCAGCGGAGATTTGAAACAAATGTATTTAGTTTGATAATATTTCCTTCTTTTTATTCATCTTGACATCAATCAAAAATTCAGAAAATGATTTTGTTTTATTATTTAGAAGATTTGTAAAGACAACACGAACGAAGTGAGTATTGTCGTGGTTTTGCCATTCCTTTGTACAAAATGTTTTATTGTGTTTAACTTTCTTTTTAAGTGTCCTTTTTCGTAAAATATATATGATTATTATAAGGTTATCTGCTTAGTTACCTATACAAGAAAGGCAGTACGAAATGGGAATGGCCTCAGGTATCTACACATTGGATAGCGGTACGTAACAGGAAATTTAAGGGTAACGATATGAAGTGCGAACAAGCCATATTTTCGGGGTGCTTTCCTGTTTCATCAGTTCCTGTTTCGTCACCTCATTAAAATTTATTTGAATCCACCTTATCATTTCCTATTGCGTCACCTTCGCTATCGTACATTCCCCACCATCGAGGTGTAATAATTGGGTACTTAGAGCCAGTAATTTAAGGTCGAGGATGTACATTACATATTTAAATAAATATGCACCACTAATGAGTGCTATGCACCAACAAAAGGTTAGTGTAGGTTACAGTTTGAAGTTGTTGCAGTGATTAAAGTTTACTTTTTTATTTTGCTAGTCTGCCTGAAATAAGTGTGAAGGAAGATTGTTCAAAGAAATTTAACACATTTTCTAGTAAATAATTTATCTGAGTAGTAATTTCGAGGTAAGCAGGTGACGAAACAGGAACAAATCATTTTCGGAGGCATTTTGCGTTCCTTATAAAAATAATCGTTCCCATTAGATTAGGTTAGATTAGATTACTTTATATTGCATTTTTATTTAGTGCCTTGTCATCTATAAAACATTCGAACCACTCAATAAATTAAATAATTGACAATAACTGGCTTTCTTCTTTACATTGGCAAGATAATTATGTTATTAATAATACCACTTGGGGGCAGATTCTCAAAGACAGTTTAATATCTTGAAACCGTTAAACTTTTAATGTGATTAATTACTTCTTTAAATTTATTGTTGCGTCCGTCACGCGCTTTCCAAATTATCTATTGTTTACTTTTCTGAGCAGCTTTCAATTTTTTTTCGTTACGCTCAGTTAAAAAACCCTTTTGTCTATTTATCACCGCTGTTACGATAGAAATATCCTAAATCCATTTTATTTATTGCCTTGTACTTGCTGTCTTCACTAACTCATAAATTTTCTGTCAACCTTCTTCGAACTTTCTTATTTTTATTATTTTACTACCCTATTGTCCAGCCTGCCTTCGACAACTGTCAATCATTTTTCGCTTCAACTAAACTAGAGTGCATCCCTTTCTATCTCTATTATTCTATTCTTTTCTAATGCACTTTTTCTATCTTACCATCGCACGCGAAGTCAGTCACACTACAATCCTTTTCAAGAGTAAAACGATAATCCTTTTCAAACCAGTTCACAACGAGAGTCCTTTTCAAATCAAGATCAAAAATTATATTTCAAGTTCGTACGCAGCACTTCCAATTTATTCTAAACTAATTCAAATTCCTATATATATTCTATTTTACGATATCCTTGTTTTTTCGTTAATAAATATTTATTAGTGGCGTTTAATCTGGACTTTCCTAATCAACAATAATCAATTACCTACAAACAACAACAACATCTAGCAGAACTACCTGCACTCCATTAAATTGTAGTGTAGGACAATTATAACATGGTCCTTCGAGCCGGATTTCAGTGAAATCTTATCAACAATTAAGCAAATCATCGATCATCAATCAATCAAATCATCGATCTTTAACAATCAAATCGAATCCAACCAGTTTGTGTGTGTGAATCAAGTGCACCAAGGAGCAAACGCGATACGCGAGTGTCTCTGACCAATTAGTGAAGTATTTAAGTGAATAGTGCATTTCTAACAAATCGGATTACTAATTCAACGTCCATCATCAATCCATTATCAACTTTGAGGATCCAGTCAACTCCGTGAAAGTCAACTGAAAGGTAGGATTTATTATTGTATCGTCAATTTTATTTCCCATTTTTTTTCCTTCGTTTATTCCTTTTCGTAAAATTAGTTTCGTAAAAACAAACATGACTACACCGGCAGTAACTATTTCAAGAGAATCTACTTTAATTCGCAAACGGGGAGAAATTAAGGCTAGGATTACTAGATTCAAAACATTTCTTGCCAAACAAGAAAACGAACCCGATTTCGATGATATTCAAATTCGTTTACAATCCTGTGCGACAATTTCAAAGGGTTATCTGACCTTCATGATCAACTTTCGGAAATGCAGCCGGAAAATCAAGAACAACACAACGAAGAACGAGACAATATCGAAGACGCCTATTATACAATAGTAGCCAAAGCGCGAAAATTAATTCGTAACACATCTCCAATTGATTTAACAAAAACTCCAAACAACGCTTCAACTGCCCATCCTGTAACAATACCTCAAATCAAATTACCGGAAATAACAATACCATCGTTCGACGGCACAATTGAAAAATGGCAATCCTTTAGGGATAAATTTTTAGCACGTGTAGGAAACAATCCCGCTATTCCCACAATAGATAAGTTCCAGTATTTAGATGATTCCCTGACTGGCAAGGCTAGACGATGCATCGAATCAATTGAGTCTTCCGAGAAAAATTATAAAGAAGTTTGGGATATTTTAACAAACAAATACGATAATACCCGTAAAGCAATTTTGAAACATTGGTCGATTTTACACAACTACCCCAAGTTACAGAAGGATTCACCGGAGGCATTAGAAGACCTTATAGATACGTTTAGACAACACATTCGTGCACTAATCAGCCTTGGCGAAGCCGTTGACAACTGGCATAGCTGCATTATTTATTTGTTATTAACTAAAATAAACACGAACACCAAATACCAATGGGAAACCACCCTATCTGACAACAAGATGCCAAAGTATACTTCATTATTGGAATTTCTCGAAAAACGCGGAAGTTGTTCAGAACAATATTCACACCAAGTTAACCAGACAACAAGTCAATCCTCATCAAAGTTTCCTATGAGCAGGAATTACGAAAGAAAATCAAAACCATGGAACTACAATGCAGCACCTACCCGAGCGCTTATGACAACAAAAAGGAACAGCTCTAGTCACCAAAATAAAAACCAGCAGCCAATTCAGACAACTACAACTTCTAATCAAGATAAAATCAAGATCAACATATATCCATGTCCAATATGTAAAGAAATGCATTCCGTATATAAATGCAAAACCTTTCTTTCATCGTCACTAGAAGAGAAAGTAAAATTAGTCGAAAGGGCAGGTCTCTGTTTCAATTGTCTAGGGAAAGGTCATCTACCTGAAAATTGTAAAGCAGGGGTATGCCGAATATGCAACGAGAAACACCACACTTTCTTGCATAACGAACAACCATCACCGACAACCATAAACACCGAACCACCACAATGACTACAATCGGGCCTAATCAACTCCTTATCTTTAGAAACTCCGACCAACGATATAATTCCTACGGCTGTATTCTACATTATGGACAATAATCAAACCAAAATTCCCTGCAAAACGATCATCGATACGGGCTCCTCAACGAATTTTATTACAAACCACTTAGTGAAGTCATTGAAATTATCAACAAAACTTTGTCATGTTCCTATTGGTGCACTAAATGGATTATCTACCTTAGCTGACCAGTGGGTTACTGTCACCATTATGTCTACAAATAATGGTTATCAAAAAACTATCGACTGTCTCGTCATTCCAAATATTTCAATTACTCCTGACAAACAAATAGATCGACAAACAATCAAAATACCGTCTAATATCAAGCTTGCCGACCCAGAATTCCACAAACCATCGTCTATTCATTTATTGTTAGGAGCTGGCACTTCGCTTTCATTATTCTGCGTAGGGCAAGTTAAATTATCCCAAACGACACAGCCTGACTTGTATCTACAAAAAACCTTAGCTGGTTGGATAGTAGGTGGCACCATACCTCAAACCACATCAAATAATAATCATACATTCAAATGCAATCTATCTAGTTTACAAGACAATATCAATAGGTTCTGGGAAATTGAAGAAATTAACGTCAAACGACATCTTTCCAAGGACGAATTAGCATGCGAGGAATATTTTCAAAGGCACGTAAGACGTAATCAGAACGGAAGATATGTGGTTGCTCTTCCATTTAACGAAAAGAAACATCAATTAGGAGCATCGAGAGCTATGGCACTAAAACGTTTATTGGGTCAAGAAAAACGATTACAAAAGGATCCTGACTTATTCAAGCAATACAAGGCAATCATCGATGAATATATCGAACTTGGCCACATGGTGAAGATCAATGGTGAACCGGAAGACGGCTTCTTTCTTCCACATCACCCTGTTTTCAAAACGTCTAGCCAAACAACTAAAGTTCGTATTGTATTTGATGGGTCAGCTTTATCAAGTACGGGTGTATCACTAAATGATACACTTATGGTCGGACCGACCATTCAAGATGATCTCTTCTCCTTTGTACTTTGGTTCAGGCTGCCTAATTATCTAATTACCGGAGACATCGAAAAAATGTTTAGGCAGGTACAAATAAGAGAAGAAGATCAAAAATACCTCAGAATACTTTGGAGAGAAGACAATGGAACAATATCTACCTTTCAACTAACAACCGACACTTTTGGATTGGCGTCTGCATCGTATTTAGCAATTAGATCAATTCATCAACTAGCCGAAGATGAAAAACATAGATTTCCAAAAGTCGCGGCAAGTTTGAAAAGACGCCTCTACGTGGACGATTTTATAGATGGTGCCCAAACAGTAGAAGAAGTGACCCAGTTAAGAGACGAGGTCATCAACCTACTTAAAGCAGGCGGATTCAACCTTCGACAATGCGCCTCAAATTCACCCCAAGTATTGCAAGGCCTACCTGACTGCAATATAAACTTACAACTACAGGACAAGAACGATCCCACTTTAAAAACTCTCGGAATGTATTGGAACTCGCAACAAGATAAAATAATTTATACAGTCAAGCCCATAAAATTTTCTGCCTCTATCACCAAACGCATTATATTCTCCGAAATATCAAAAATATTTGATCCATTAGGCTTGTTAAGTCCCGTTATTGTAACAACAAAATTATTAATTCAAGAATTATGGAAACTTAAATTGAATTGGGACGAAACATTGCCGCTTGATATCACCAGTAGATGGAACAAGTTTGCGTCTCAATTACCTGCGTTGAATGAAATATCATTTCCAAGAAAAATACAGCATGATCACCCAGTAAACATTCAACTCCACGGTTTTTGCGATGCAAGTGAAAAGGCATACGGCGCCTGTATTTACATACGATCAACAGACGAAACAGGAAACATTAGGGTTGGGTTACTTTGTGCCAAATCTAAAGTAGCTCCAATCAAAACAGTACAAACAATCCCAAAATTGGAATTATGCGCTGCTCTACTCCTTTCAAATCTCTTTTCAAAAGTCAAATCATCTATTGATACCCACATTAATCAAGTATTCTTCTGGACAGACTCAATGATTACCTTACACTGGATTCGTAAATCACCCCATCTTCTCAAAACTTTCGTAGCCAACCGTGTCGCAGAAATTCAAACTATCACCAATTCATCAAACTGGCGTCATGTACGTACCTACGACAATCCCGCAGATTTATTGTCAAGAGGCATACTACCTGCTGACCTAAATAAAACGGACATCTGGAAAAAGGGACCGAAGTGGCTATCCGGGGGAGACTGTCAATGGCCTGAGCAATCTCCACTTTTAATGCAAGAAATGCAATTACCAGAATTACGCAAACAAACCTGTCTCGTAACCTCAAGAATAGACGATAGTATTATTAACCGATTTTCATCCCTCATTAGACTTCAACGTACTATCGCTATTTGTCTACGCTGTAGACCTTCAAATTCTAATAAAGGTGCAATAACTATACCCGAACTCAGAAAGGCATCTCAAACGATAATCAAATTAGCACAAGCTTCATCATTCCAAGCCGAAATATCTTGTCTAAAAAAGAAACAAACTATTTCAACTAAGAGCAAAATACTATCTCTTAAACCTTTCCTAGACGAAAACGATATTTTAAGAGTTGGCGGTCGACTTGCAAATTCCGAACTTCCATATAATCAACGACATCCCATTATATTACCCAAATCACATCACTTAACAAATTTAATTATCGAGCAAGAACATATCAATAGTCTACACGGCAACGTCAAATTAATGTTGAATAATCTTCGTTTTAATTACTGGCCAATCGACGGAAAAAATCAAGTACGGAAGATTGTTCGAAAATGTGTACGTTGCGCTAGAGTCAAGCCTGTGGATGTTAATTACATAATGGGAGATTTACCAAAAGTACGAACAACCAAATGCCGACCTTTCATCAATACGGGTGTCGACTACTGCGGCCCTTTCTATATCAAAGAAAAGAAATTTCGTAATCGCAATAAGGTGAAAACTTACGTTGCTATATTTATTTGCTTAGCCACTAAAGCGGTGCACGTAGAAGCGGTAAGCGATCTTACAACGGAAGGCTTTTTAGGAGCATTGCGTCGATTTGTGGCAAGGAGAGGCTACTGTGCATCAATTTATTCCGACAACGGGACAAACTTCGTGGGAGCAAAAAATGAACTCCAAGATCTAATGGAACTATTAAACAGTTCCGATCATAACAATAAAGTCAATAATTATTTGGTCAATAAAGGAATCACGTGGCACTTCATTCCACCCCAATCACCGCACGTTGGAGGCATTTGGGAAGCTGCAGTCAAATCCTTCAAGTACCACCTACGCCGAGTCATGGGTCTTGAGCTATTTTCTCTTGAACAATTCATAACATTAATCACAGAAATCGAAGCTATCCTTAATTCCCGACCACTTACAGCCTTAACCTCTGACTCAGATGATCCCACTGCCCTCACTCCAGCTCACCTATTAATTGGCGATACCTTAATAAGTCTCCCAGAAGCAAATTTAGTTCATGTTCCTTCCAATCGTTTATCACTTTGGCAACAAGTTCAAAAGACTAAACAACATTTTTGGAACAAGTGGCACAACGAATATTTACATGAACTAAATGTGCGTCATAAATGGAAACATGGAGAACATCCAATCAAGGAAGGTTCTATTGTTATTATCCGTGATGATAACCTTCCACCTCTGCAATGGCACCTGGGACGTGTAATAGAACAATTCAAAGGTCCGGATGGTATAATCAGGACTGTACGAGTCAAAACGGCCGCGGGTGAAGTGTTAAGAAATGTGAAACGTTTGGCGCCTTTACCAGTCGATAGTGAGTAAGTGAACAGACGATCAATTTTAACAATTTAATCTTTTTATCCATTTATTTGTATATGTTTTTTATATCCTTTAGCATTCTTACTTTATTATCATTAAGGTGCATATCTACATCTATCTAATAACAATCTTTTTGTCTATTTCTTTTAATTTGCATATGTTCAATTCAAATTATTTTTTAATCAATTTTATATTCGCAATCATTTATAATACCTTGTTATTTCTTACAATCATTGTTTTAGCACTTAATCTTAAGTATCAATGTCTTATTGTTAGCTTACTATTCATATATGTATATTTATAAGTTAACATTCAACCAATTTACTATTTTTAATCTATTTAGTTTACATTTATTGTATTACTATTAATAAGTCTTTTCCTTTGTCAATTTACAATTAATCAATTTTTTTTTTTTGATCGTTAAAACTCTCAACCGGGGGAGTGTTGCGTCCGTCACGCGCTTTCCAAATTATCTATTGTTTACTTTTCTGAGCAGCTTTCAATTTTTTTTCGTTACGCTCAGTTAAAAAACCCTTTTGTCTATTTATCACCGCTGTTACGATAGAAATATCCTAAATCCATTTTATTTATTGCCTTGCACTTGCTGTCTTCACTAACTCATAAATTTTCTGTCAACCTTCTTCGAACTTTCTTATTTTTATTATTTTACTACCCTATTGTCCAGCCTGCCTTCGACAACTGTCAATCATTTTTCGCTTCAACTAAACTAGAGTGCATCCCTTTCTATCTCTATTATTCTATTCTTTTCTAATGCACTTTTTCTATCTTACCATCGCACGCGAAGTCAGTCACACTACAATCCTTTTCAAGAGTAAAACGATAATCCTTTTCAAACCAGTTCACAACGAGAGTCCTTTTCAAATCAAGATCAAAAATTATATTTCAAGTTCGTACGCAGCACTTCCAATTTATTCTAAACTAATTCAAATTCCTATATATATTCTATTTTACGATATCCTTGTTTTTTCGTTAATAAATATTTATTAGTGGCGTTTAATCTGGACTTTCCTAATCAACAATAATCAATTACCTACAAACAACAACAACATCTAGCAGAACTACCTGCACTCCATTAAATTGTAGTGTAGGACAATTATAACATTTATATTTAACGAAATCAAATTATCATTTCAAAAAAGTATTGTCTTACTTAATGATACAGTTACTCGTTTAACTGTCATTTGTGTTTGTCTCTATGTATTATGTATTAAGGCCCTAATTATTCATCTGATTACTATCAAGAGGTGAATGGCTTAGAAAGCGACGTAGCATTTGAGACACAAAAAACGTATTGAATAAAAAAAGTGTTTTTAGTCCAAATCTTATCGTTATACCTACCTTATTTCTGTTTTCACCACAGTAAATATAATTTCATTCTCAAAAAGTAAGAATCATAATAGTAGAAATTGAATTTTCGTTGATCTCTTGGTGAAACATTTTTAATAGTTAAAATGTAGAAAAACACTTGGTAAATTGTTTCACAAGTGTTTTTCTACTTTTTAACTAAGAATCATAATAATTTTCTACGACTCCTAGTAAATTGCTTTTATGATAAACATTCGCATTTTGCAACACATTTAACCTTTAAATTCTTATAATTTCTGTGACAACTACGTGGTGGAAATAGAGTTATATTAGAGCTTCTCTTTGATAACTTTTATTATATTATTAGTACCTATTATTTATATTCTACTCTGTAGCATAATTAAGTGTGATCTATAAAAATTCCGTCCCACATCTGTGGAAGAAGTGATAAAAATTAAACGCTTCTTATTTATCTACAGAATTTAAAATTATTTGACAACTCGCTTGTAATTTAATCCATAGAAGTATAATATAAAATCGATTCTTCAGGTAACAAAAGTTCGCGACGGATCCCTGGAGTGGACCGCTATCCCCTATTTATGCCGTTATAATACTATTCGTACATAAATACGTATTACGTATGTCGATTGATATAAACATACTGTTTAAATTAGATATAAAGAGGATATTCGCTTTATCATTACGTATCGTAATACTAAAATCAATAAATGATTTTCAGGTAAAAAAATTACAATTGTACTTCCCACGTAACTGATGTCATTATTACTTTGTTCTACATGTATTTTATTATTTCCATACATTCACTTTATACAGTTTATGTTATATTTGCCTTCCTACGCGGTACCTTTCAGATCCCGAAAGTCAACATTAATAAAAGCAATTGGGTATATGCGTCAGACGTATATTTCTTTTTCGGGTGATTATCATATGACGTAAATGCTTTTACGTACTCATCCTTATAGTAATCGTAAGTTATATAACAAAATCTGGCTGTTTTCATTCATGTGAATAAACATAGGGTAAACTAGGTAGTTATTGGACAGTTCTTTTTTAGGTTTTAAACTGTCACCGACGGGGCATATTTTAAGATTAATTAATTTGCTTGTGCCGAATCGCATTACATATATAATATTTTGAAATAATGAGGTTCAAATATTTCTAATAATATGGTTCCCTTAGAAATAAAAAAAAAACTTATTGGTTTCACAAAAATTAGTTATTGGAAGAAAATTTTAATAATTGGACACAAAATTTACAGTTATTGGACAAGGGGAAAATAATGATTTTAAGTTTCAAATCCATGTTCGAAATCTTTTATTAACGTCAATTATAGGTAACTACTTATATTTTTTAATTTCAGTTTGGTAGATATTAAATAGCTCATCAATCTCCACCTCATCATCTGACTTCGTTTCTGATATCTATTGTACCCTATCCATCACAATTTTAGGATTTTGGTTACTTCTCCCTTTTTCTTTTTCTGTTTTATCTTCGGTCTCCATCTTGTTTTATATATTATATTCCTTGACCCTTTCCATCACAACTTTTTGTTTCTTTTTTAATGTTCTTCCAACGTAATCTGTAAGATTTATAGAATTGTGTTCTATCTCCTTACTTTCATTTTCACATTTTGTTTATATTCCTCCTTTAATGTTTTGGTTTTCAGAATCCGTTTTATTATTAACTATTTCCATTTGTTTGAGATTTTCTATCGATTCCTCACTTATTTTGCTGTCGATTCCCTTTCGATGATCGATTTCACTACCTTCTTCGTTCTCTATTTCAAAATCTTCATATTCATCACTTTCCTCGGTCCTATAACATACATGACACATAAACAAGTCATCATCACCCTCTTCGGGGATATGTTCTTCATATTTTTTTTGGGACACATCGACGGTGAATTCTTTTTTTGCAGCTGTCACATGTTAGGTATTTATTTTTTATTGTACGAACTTTGCATACAAAGCATGAATTCCTATATTATTGTCAGAAGCGCTTGCATTTTTTTAAGGCTATTGCTGCTGCATTCACCTCTCTCTTTTGTTTTCTCTCGAATTTTTTATTTTCTGCTTCCAACTTTAATGCCCGTTTCCTATCAAAATTCCCTTGATAATTTCTTGATGTAACAGCAAATGAAACTCTTTCAATATCACGTTTATTCTTTCTTGCTGGTGTTTCTGGTTCTTCCAAGTAGACACCAGTGCTTTCACTAGTAGATGGCAACCTAGAGTTACATACTGTATTCGGTTGATTTATGACAATATTTTGTATGATATTAACTTTTGATTCATTTGACAAATGTATTATGATCATACGGGGATGCATTTTGACTTACAAAACAAAAATGGTTATTAAACGATATTTGTGAATGACAATGTCCAATGTTATTATCTCATCGGTGGGTTTATTTTCCTTTCCCAAACACTTTGTGTAGTCAACAGCATCTGGATTGAAGGGGAATAAACCACACGCACGGTATCCATGAGTAAGGGTATCTGCTTCAATATTATTCTTGACTACTTTTTCCAAAAGGGGAGCAAAAGTAATTTGATTTAAAACTTGACCAGGATTTTGTTCATAAAATTCCCTTACGACCTTTTTCCAACCTATTTTTATAGGTCTGAAAACCGCTTCATCACATGGTTGGAGAATTCTGGTGGCATTTGTGTATAAGGCGATGACTTCGATGTTTGCAAAGAAGACTCAACTTATATGTTAAATGAGATTTATGGCCATCCAAATATAATATAACAGGAAACTGTATATTATTTTCAACCAAAAACGGATGGAATACATTTTTGACATAATCAAAAAATGTCTCCGAAGTCATCCAACCATTATCGGAACACCCAATGCCCCAATCAGGATTAACAGATATACCTACTTCAGAAACTCCGTAAATGTTTGATTTTTGTAACATTGTTTTCTCTTATCAAGGAAAGCGAATACCTAATAATGTTACACCTGCGTCGATTTTATGGTGACGATCAGAGTAAACTTTAAATTTGGTTAGCAATCATAATTGACGTCAAATGGGAAATATTAAAGTTTTTAAAGTTGCCAACGTGATCAGGACATAATTAGTTGATTTAAAAAATGAAATATAATTTGTTAGACTGCCTTTTGCGAAATAGTTTTGAAAGGCAATATCTGATTTCGGATCATGAACACCACCTTATTACCTATACTGTTCGCAATATAATATATAATAACATTCCATACTATCTTACTCCAGGATATTAATATAGATATATATTTATCTGTAGTGACTAAAAGTCGTTGTTATTAATTTACAGTGTCATTGTTGTATGCACTTATGCAACTGGTAACAAAACACGCCATGCACATTTCTTTTTTAAGAAACAGTAACTCGTTAAGAAACCTGTATGAGTCACATCAGAGCAGAATGAGATTAAAATTATGATTTACTTTACGACGACAAACATATTAATGTAATTAAATTCAACCTCTGTTCTGTAAAATGACTCATTACTAATAGAATAGCCGTTTGCGTGTACATCTCGTTTTCTATGCGAAAGAGATAGGTACAGACACATGTCGTGCCAGTGCCACTGTTTAATGCAAATGCTTACTATTTGATAAAAAGGAAACCGGGTCACGACATGTCTTTACTTAAATAAAAAAAAAAGAAAGAATTATGAGTGTATGACTCACACTGTGTATATTTACTAAAGGGCATTTCCGATTTGCGCTGTACACTTACCGAACAATACACGATTATCATGCGAATTGTACACGTCTCTACAAAAACTAAAAATAGCATTGGAATGTTTCCTTTATTAATCATGTCATTCATAATAAATATGTGGTTCTAAGGAAGAAGATTATATTACAAACATAATTCTGTTATCAATTTTTTGAAAAATACAACATTTTAATGTGGTACATTTCGTAATGTAATAAAGTTGGTAAATCTTTTTATCTTACATATTTAACCCGATATAAACGTGTATGATGTCATAAAAACCGCAAATTTGTTAAATTGGTAGGGACACCATATCCAAACTTTATTTTAGGAAATATGAAACACAATCGATTAGTGAACTAAGATTTTTTTTAATATGAATTGGCTAAAGAAGTAGATTCATGCCATAGTTTATTTAGTCTGTAGTCCCACTAGAAATGTCATTTTTCTTACAAACCATTAAACGGGTTTTTAAAGTAGTTTTTTGTTTTTTTAAATAATTTCTAAATTGTCAGTTAAGAATTTATCATTTATTAAAAAGACACAAAAATCCAATAGCTATCCAAGTGACCGAGCTCAGATTATTTTGTTGTTCTAACATAGCTAATGAAATCAATTAAAAATAAGGTAATAAATAATGTGATTGTGAGATAAATCGTTTGAATTTTTAATGGCTGGTTTGGGTTTTACGGGTTTAAAATTTTACCTTAAAGTGCTTAGTCTGAATATCATAAAAAGAGAGGGTGATATTCGCCCTATCTAGGGTGCCTGTTCGTCAACGGATCAGTATACTTTTGCCATGAATGAAATGAGGACCAACAACAATCCGTCACCGATTTATACGTAAGCGTTCTCATAATTCTGGGATTTCGATTTTTTGAAACAGATTTAAAGGCACGCACGAGTAAAAAAAATTTCGAATCTATGTAAAACTTACATCCAACTCCATTCGTTTTTCATTATTTGGAAAATTTTCTTGAAGACGTAAATGGTAAAGTTGTTACCCATACTTATTACATATTTTCCTGAAAGTTGGTGTTAGTTTAACCATATCAAAAAAACTTTGTTGTTCTTATGTAAAAAATTACATTCTAAGGTTTACAAAAAGAAAAACGAATTGTTTAAATTCTTAGTGACCATTTTGTGTTAACATTAATTTTGAAGCTTTTCTCTAAAATATTTTTTTATTATACAGAAGAATAAGAGACACGTAATAGAATTTCGCAATGGTTTCTATTAAGCATATCTCTTCCTATTGACCCGAATCGAAAATAATTTTCATAATAGCATTTCAAAAATTACGAAAATTGTAACAGTGAATGGCCATCTCTCCTATTTTCTTGAAAGTATAGTAAGTGGTGAAGTTGAGCTTGCTGAACAAAAATATTATGGAAACGGCATGTATTTCTTAATCGTGAAAATGATTCCTTTGCATAATTTTCAAAGGTTCAAATAATGTAAATTTTCAGACCCATGAACCCTCGTTTGAATGGCGTAAAATAGATAGAGGATGGTAGTGAAATTAGGGCAAACTGCTAGTGGGTTTATGAGCTCACTCAGCTAATCATTCATTCTGACCAATCTCTTGATGAGGTGGAAATAAGAAATAATCTTACAAAACAATAACAGATATTTTTAGTGGAGGACGAAGAGATTGAGAAATATTGAAAGATATAATAACGACTGCACTTACTTCGTTCCTTCCATAATCTTCTGCACCTAATCAGTTAAATAAAAATATTCTTCAATTCAAATTAGTAAGAAAAACTTGAACTGACATAACCAAACTGAAAAAAAATTAGAGAATGCTTTTATGTGATTGTAGAAATGAACAACACGAATTAAGTAAATGTTGTTTTTCGTCTCCCCTTCGCTCCCCGTCTTTATACAAAAACGGTTTTGCAGTGTTCTATAAAACTATCCTTACACCCCTCCTTTTTTACAATTGACAATCACACATCTTGGTATTTACTCCATATATCTCAAATCCCAATTAGAATCACTTAAATGATGCTTTACTCCATGGACTTTTTTCTAAATTTAATAGCTATATGAAGGACAGGCTCTTTATTGTGCATTCATGATGTAACATGTTTATTAGGCAAGCAAAACAACAAAAAGTTATATAGTTGTTTTATTTGCCTATATGAAGGAATCGTTTCCATTCCCGATAGTTAAAAGTACCTATTATGTGTATGTATTTTTGTTCAGCACGATGAACTTCATAACGTATTAAAATTTCTAGGAAATATGACAGGTGGTCATTTAGGAAAATTAACGGTGATAACGAAAACTACTTATCCTTATTTAAAAACAAATGTCACCTCCTCTGATCCGTTAAACACTTTCCCACTAAATAAGTCGGTATTAAGCAATTATTATCTAAAAGGGAAAAATATACCAAAGTAGGGCATAGCTACTTGTATTGTAAATTCTTGAAAGTATCATTCATATATTTTTTTCCGAGCACGCAATTCATGTAATCGTTAGCAAGGCTCTGATCGTTAGATAATTGCAAAATGTGGTGCGGTATATATATTTCATACACAAGTTTTTCATTCATTTGTCAGTAATACGTATTATCGCAGAGATTTTAATTATTTATGTGCAATGTTTGGTTTTTATTATAAAAGGTCAGGGTCGTGATTAAGGCATAATAAAACGTCGAGTCATACAGAGACTCTCGCAAGTTCTAACCTGACATGCTAAGCAATTTACTGTTGCTAGTGACTAATAAAACTCGAATTATGTATGTGTGGTTTAAGTAAAACATCAGTTGGTATAGACTTGCATCTAACGATAAGATTTATACACGAAGGTGTTGTAATGAAGAGTCTTTGGAGCAACAAAATAAGTAGAAACTGGAAGTAATATGTGATCAAACTCTACATAAACTTTAAACCATATGGTATAAAAAATAAATAATACTTATAGTAGATATTAGTTTCTGTAGCACAACACTATAAATATATTTAACATGAAGTAAGTGTACAACAAAACTAAATAACTTTATATTCTTAAGTGGGCAACATGTAGGGGTTACTCGTCTTTTGAGATTTGAAAAAAAGGTGCCTTTTTAATGCACATAAAACAAAAGACATCATTACAGACAAAAAACGGAACCGGGGCAAATGCGGAACCTAGACCTATCATAGTCTCAGTTTATTTATGTTGTTATTACAGGAAAAAAAGGCATAGAGGGCATACACGGAACCATAAAAAATCTAACTAATTCTTGTGAAAAGTAAATAACAGCTATGTGCTATCTATGTACGGTGTGGACAAATTTCAATGTTAGTATAGAACAACTTGGTAACTGTAAAGGCATTCGATTTATGTAACAAAAATATTCTTCACGTGTTTACTGTTTGTATTTTTAATATTAATTTGCTATCTGCAGACATTATCCATTATTATATTATGCTGTTGTAGTCCAATAGAAAATAGAAGTCAATTTTTGTTAATTATGTATTTAAATTATTTAGCTAAATAGTTCAGCGTGTGGAATGTCACAAATAATAAACCATATTGTAAAATACATTCATATACCTTTTTATCAATTCCTAATTTTTTGTTAGAATTTATACCCGTGTATATTTTTACATAACAAATTTAGGTAAGTATAGAAAAAATATATAAATAAATGGAAATTGCAAATAATAATATAATCAAAGTTTATTTGAGGTTAAGAATGAGTATTTGATAACATAAATTAAATGGAACATTAACAACGTCAAGTTATGAAAACCACACTACTTCAAATACTTTTGTGTAGGCACAATTCTTTTTGACGGATTTAAAAATTCTTAACTTCGCTCTTTTTTTCGCCCATAAGCAGTTTATTTATACATATTTTATAGATATTATTGGCAACCCAAATTATCTATAAATTGTACCATTATGCCTGTTTAGTGAGATATCGCTGTTTTGATTAAATAGAAAAGGTTCAAAATTTGAGATACCGCTTTTAATAATTTAAGGAGAAATCGAGATATAAAAAACTTCTTAGTGTTTTTTTTTTTAATGTTTAAATTTGATAGCACTATTTGGCTAATACCATTAGATGTGAAATTGTTATAGCTATCGAATGGCATACAAAAAACTAAAACGGTGTATCTCAGAGATACCGCCTTTCGGCTTAGTAGGTCAGTGATATGGTAACAAACTTCTGCTCTACAAGGCAATACTAAAATGTGGTATTTTACAATGATATGCTCAACTATAGCAACTGGAACTTACGTAGGTACTCCCCTACCTTGCCGGAGCAATTTTACGTGAGATGCCCACTGCAAATTACTTCTCTTTACCTGAGAATAAGAAGAAACTTAAATTACAAATTGTGATCGTAGAGGAAAAAAGTAATTAAAAATTTGAGTTAAGTAAATTTTTGTTGCGACTTAACTTGAATATTGTAGGCATCTGTGTTTAAATAAAAATCAAAAGGTAAGTTTATTATTTACGTTCTTAGAAGTTTTTAGAATACATGTTTAATAAGCACGTGCCGGTAGTGTAATACTTGTAAACTTTGTAGTGTTTATAGTAATGGATAATGTAATTAATTAATTAAGATTTAATTTTTTGTAAAATGTCCCCTATTAATATTTCCATTTTGTGTGTTGCTGTTTACGTATTGCTAATTATATACTTAGTATTTTTTTTTGTTGATTTAGAGAAGATAGCTTGTTATTCTGAAGGATCCTTAAGTGAAAAAAATGACAAAGAAAATTTATGTAGTTCTACCTGCCAAGATTACTGCTATAAATTTAAACCCAATAAATTCGACAGCATTCTTTAAATATTTGTGACGGAGTAATTCAGAAGCACCCAAACTGGTTAAAACTATAGAGTACGAATACTGGAAGGAAATTTTATAATTCTTCGAAACATGGCCATTGCAAATTGGTAACTGTAAAGGCATTGCAAATTAGCAATGGCGCCAGACGCAGGTACAAATTGGCTGTCTCTAATGTATAATGTTTGACGCAGTAGCCACGGTTACTGTCAAAATTTTAAGAAATTGTAGGAGAGAGAGACACCATTTGGAACTGAAATAAATGTGGAAAATCAATTAATATTTAAATCACGGGAAATAATTGTTTTCAACGATGCAACAGTAAGTAACACATTTTGGTAATGGCAGGTGCACATGGTTTACTGTAAAATAATTATTATTCCGAGTAGGTATTATAAATTTCTTTATGTAAGTAATTGCATGCTTATTAATGCTGTTTCTTTACTGTTTAATAATTAAAATCGCAAATAATAGTAAGATGTTTTTTGTTGCAGTAGTAACAATCAATTATTTCTATTTTAGGTTTGAAACTATTTTCATATTATTTTAATTGTTAAACGTGCCCTGTTACCTGTCAATTCTATAATTTTCATATTTTGATAGGTACGTGTAAAATTGAAGCTTTTTGATATTGCAAGATTTATGTCGAATATTTAAACACTTACATAACAATACAAAGCAACTGCAACAAGTGTATTTATACTCGAATATTTGTTAATGATGCATTTCAGTCGAAACTATTATCAAGATTTTTGTTAAATATACTTATTGTTGTTTTCTCGTATCTTTATGCTATTTTAATGTGTAAATCCATTAACCTTTCATTCAATTACTAAATTTTCCATAGCACCAGAATAAAAGAGTAAAAAGCAGTTTTTGAATGAAGGAGTTTTCTGTTAATCTACCTTGAAATATGACAACGCCTCCATTTCTGTTAAATACGATTAATTTAATATAATAATGTATATTTTAGTAACAACTTATTGCGATAACAACGCACTGCGACCATTCCTATAAATTAACATTAACAAAATTACATTTTAGCATATAGTTCGTTACTTCGTAAACATTTACTGGCTATCTAAATAAGCAGAATATTCGACTCCAATATTTGTATATTTGTATAGTTTTTGATATTTATTTGATATTGACAAAACTATTTGTACCTCCTCAAAAATGAGTAGTATCTAAATATAATATTCACAAACTATTGAGGTAACAGAAGCTTTAATGTAACAATATTACATCTTAAAAGAAGCTTTCTGCCTGAAAAACAAATATATATATATATATATATATACTGAAAATTTTTTATCAACGTATTAATATTTTCCGTTAAAATAGTAAAGATTACTGTGCGACAAAACATACAGATGATATTATGACGACATCTGATTTTGAATCATGTTGGTGTGAAATGTACACAAGTTATTTAAATTACAAATAAACAATTTTTTATTTGGAAATTCCTTGTAACCATATTCTAAAGTAGAATCAAATTGACAGCGCGATAAAGGTGGGCAGTAATACATATTCTTGAATAATTCGCCTTGCTTTTAGCTGAAAAAAAGTGATAAATAAATTATATGTCATTTTGCTAAGATAATGATTACGTAAAATTAATGGAATGGCGACACGAAACACTTTTCTATTTCTCTGAAAAAATTGTACATATTAAAAAAATGTACTCAGTTATTGTTACCAATATAAATTTTGAGATAAATTTAACAATGATACTTTAATCAAAACAAGAATGCCTCGTAAATTGCAAAAAAAAAAATATTAGTAAAATCCTCTACTTATTACTTGGCCGTCTATTTACATTTAGCCTTTTTTGAGATATGCTGTAGTCAGTTCTCGTTTAAAATTCAATTTAATTTGTAAAACATTTTTCCTAAAATTATCAAAAGGTAATCGGAATCATGGGTTCTAAATCTGACAGTAGTTGAAGTGTAAAGTGGTTAACTCTATCGTAAAATGAGTGGTCCCGTACAACAATACTTGAAATAAACAATGCCTGTATGAATCAAGTTACTTTCAATTTCATTATTCTCTGCTATATTTACTGCTTCTAATAAAAATCTAAATAAGGGAACTTCTTAGTTCTTAGTTCTATAATTTCCATAATAAGGGTATATATACAGATACCTGACTCCATAGAACATCATCGTCGTTTTTCCTACAAACAGAGCTCATTTTCTGGTGAAATTTTTCTAAATGATGTAAGGTAGCAAGCTACCGTTTTTGATCATTCCTCGAAAGGGTGATATACTCCCAACACACGTACCTACCCAACGCAGCGACCTTTTTGATATTTTTTATAACTTGAAGTAATAACTGTTTTTGAATTGATATCTATCAATTGCGATAGCTGTCAATCATCTATGGAATTCAATTTTGTTTTGCCATAACTATTGTAACTATATTAAATGAGAACAAATTATTAAAAAATTTTGAAATAATGCAACAGAAAGAAACTAAAGAATGATAAAGTAAAATATGTTAGATGCAATGATTTAATTTAAAAATATAAAGTTATTTGTATTTGAAACTTTTAAATTTTGGATGTTTTTTTCTGAACGGCCTGTGCAAATTATGAGTAATTTTGGGTTGCTACTGCGAATTTAAATTATCTCTTAGGCGTACAAGTTACCTGAAGATTTTGTTTTATACGAATTTTCTGTAAAAAAATCATTCATTTAAAGTTTCTAAGTTGGTGTAAGCTTCCGATTATGAGAAAAACGCCGTTAAAATAATTATAAATTTAAATTATTTAAGTCATGATAACCCTTAATTTTATAATATATATTTTAATAAAAAAAAAACAGATTTTCTCTGGTTTACCCTAACATAAATTATTGTCAAATATTTGATAATAAACTATCTTCGACTAAAACCAGCTTAATGTGAAGTATGGGCTTATTTTCTTCTCACATTATTCGTTAAATTGTAGTTTATATGAAGATAGAGCTATTGATTTAGTTTTCCACTATTTATCGTGCTCGATATTTGGAGAAATCTGTCTTAATATAAAATCTCTATTATTTTATAATTATGTTTGTGTTTACTGTTAAAATCGCGATTTTATTGTTTGTCATTAACCTGCGCCCCCAGGGAGGCGCTGATCTAGATCATTAAAATTAAATAAAACAAACGTAATATAAAAAACAGTTACTGACATCTGGATTTATGAGTGGACTTGTTTTATTTATGTTTCATATTCAGAAGAACCAAATAATTTTTTTCTCTTTCGCAAATGCGTCAGACAACCGATAATCAAAATGTATATTTTAACACCGGACGCATGTCCAACTTAGTCCCATTATAAAATGTAATTTTGTCAACTGAGCAAAAAAATTTAACCAATTTATTACTAATTGTTTACGTTACTAAGCTGACTTATGTATTTTTTTTACACAGATCGCAGCTTACGCATTAAAACTTTAATGAGGCATTCAGAAATATGTTTGTGGTTACACTTGTACATACTATTTGTCTAGAGTTTAATGGTATAAATACATAAATTCAAAGCATGGTGTTAACTTAGAGATAAGTATAAATTATTTTATTTAGTAAAAAATCAGTGCGTAACAGTTCTAAACCCTGATAGGCACTTGAATTTAAACTTAAAATTAAACCAATTAAATTTTGAGCGATTGGTATTGTAATTAATCCATTCTTGTTGATAATAAAAACGTTTAAAATTCTTACTTAAAGTTATTGTTCAAAAAACAAATATACATATAAATATGTATACATACAGCATCTACCTGTTAACTCTAGGGGAAGAAACTAATATGTAACATAGTTTAAATAACGTTGATCTTTCGTCTCTGCTTTTGAGAGAAGTATTTATTAGATTACAGTATTTCTTGTAATGTCCATTTAAAATTCAGTGATAAAAAAAATCTTGAAAAAATTATGTTTGTTAATTTTCCTTATTTAATTTGTAAACTAAAAAATATTTTGAGAATTTTGGTGCTACTACAGAAACAGACTGGAGTGATTATTACAAAGAGGTAATCATGAACGTAGTTATAGCAATTTAAAAAAATATTCGTTCATATTTCATAGAACTCTAAATTCAGTTCGTTATGAATAAGTATGTACGTTCACAGTGATGGTTACTCTAATGCACATCATCTGTTATTAATCCAATTCAAACTAGGAATGAACAACTCTAACATAAAATGATGTTACTAATATATTGTTATGTTTAACTTACATTTTACGACAATTAATGGTATATGTTGATAATGGAAAGTTATCCAGACACTCAGTTCTCAGTTAAACATGATTAAATCATTGAAATTTCAATATCATTATTTTATTTACATAAAACACTTAGTTTCTTTATCAAATTTGCGTTTTATTCATTAATTTTTCAGTGAAAAACACTAAGAGTACATTTAGTGAAACTCTGGTAATTGACTATGTAAGGTAATGAGCTTATAATCCCCTAAAAATTACTTTTTACTTTACAAAATGAACTGCACCATAGTTGAAATCAATAAATGTGTACGATTAGGTATCCACCAATTGCCTCTTAATCTGTATGTTTTATAATAAGTCGTTTTAACCATATTTACTTATTACCAAATTCTCACATATGTAGATAAATTTTCCATACGGTTATAATAATAATAATAGTAGCTTTCCAGAAAAAAAACTTATTGAAGAAATAAATCGACTCTACAAACACGTTATAATAAAATTTCTTTAGGTATGGTAGTAGTTTTTGTACCCGTTCCTAGTATATTTGATAAGCATGTCAGAATTTAGTAGCCCCTTGGGAATGCAATTAAACATTATTTGAGTAGTGAGATTCATCCAGTTACTTCAAAACTTATGAAAAGTTGTTGAATGCATTTTTGTTTTTTCTTCGAAACCGTTCTAGGTGTGATACTTTAATATGGAAACAGGAAATAAAGGTAAGGCATTTGTCCAAGATTTTGAGACATCCTGTTTATAACATGCAAAGATCTGTAAACATTGACAGTGAGAACAACTCGCCTACATCTGACTTGGGACATTCTCTTGTTTTGATGAAAATGTAATGTACTTTCTGCTTTAAGAGACGTACGATTAGAGCTTTAAGGCTGGCGCCAAATCGGTGGGTGGGAAAATGGTCAATGCAAGAACGACTTCAACTTAAATGGCGCCATCAGTTCTATTTATGTTTAATACCCTTACTAAGACAAACAATATTTCCATTATTTATGGGATCAAACGACTTTTATGAAGCTAAAGAGAAAAGCGAAAACTTTCAGGGCATTAGAAAAATGAAATTTGTTATATAAAATGGAAGCAATGTATATATTTAGTCGGCGATGACGAAAGTAATGTGAGATTGCAGGTAGAAATGAAAAAACATTGGATAAAGACATCCTAGATTCAGAAAATAACAAAATGTATAATATTCAACACTTAATAACTTCATTGTGTTCATTTAACATTGGCTGCATATATCTACATATAATGCAACTACATTCTTACTTTTTTTTCAAGAACAACAACCGATAATGGACAAAAATATTGTTTCGTTTGTAGTTGAGTATAAATAAGCAACAGTGAAAAATTTACCGGAGAAAACCGTATTTGTATTGCGTTTGGCATTTCTTTGGGAAAAATTTAATTCGTTAGGGTAAACTAGTTATTTTTTGATTACTGACAGTTACTTCTATAAAATAGGTAAATGGAGAATAGATTAATATTTATTTTCGAATAACTTGTGAAATAGTTGTTTGCTACTAATTAGTCTTCAACTAGTATGAATGAATATGTAGCCCATTCGACTAGCAAAACTTGATCAGCAAAGTTTTGCGAGATTCTTATTAAGAATTTAAACAAGGTTGTTGATAATTATTACATAACTCCCCTTATCATTAAAATTCTTTTTTGTCAGGCGCGCCGAAGAGGCGTTAACTGTGAATGTTATACTCATACATACTGTATTCGGTTAGATGTTGATTTAAGCACTTACTTGCGATTGGCGAAAAAAAAACTGTTTAAGGTCTTTAATTTATATGGTATATGTTACAGAAATTAATTATGTAACACTACAGCAGATTATGTACATTAATAAGTTTAGGAAGAGGATACTGATAAATATTGTTCTTTTAGACCAACATTTCAGCGTGATTTTTGCTCTATTTGACTTTTATAATAGAATTACAATTAAAGGCATTATAGGTATGTGTAAAGTATCTATTTATACCTTTTTTATGCATTTTACAAATTATGTGAGCATATAATTTACATACTTTTAATTACCTGATTCAATTTTTGAAATCGCTGTTTCTGCATTGTAAGTGAGATTTGTTCGTTGTTGAAGACGGTGGTTTTAAGATAACAGGGGGGCATTTACAAGCGGGTAATTACCCTCTCCTTAAGCTTTATGAAATATTAGTGGAAAAATATTAAATTACTTAAGAAATTTTTTGATCAATCTGGCAGCAATGATTTTTAAAGTATCCCCTCGACGTTTACAACCCCTGCCCTTATATGCATCTCAATAATATTACCTGCTCTGTTCTGCACTAATTTTTAACCGAAAAAAATACCTACCTATGTCGTACATCCCTGAATGCGCCACTGTAAGATCATGACATGTACGTAAGAATTGTAAGTATAGGCAACTTTTGTATTGCATAAAACCAGTAATTAAAATCACTGATATAAGCCACTCTTCTTAAAAGTTTTCGTTTTTCGAGTTCATCCCCTTCTCTCTTATTTAATAAGTAGTAGAAATAATTAAAGGTTTATTTATTATTATATATGACAGCACTGTTGATGATATTACATAGTTTCTTTTAATTTAGGGTACATAAAAAATTAGTTAACTTACTGTTATTCTATTGACTCAACATTTTTTTTTGTAATAAGAACATTATAAAAGTACATATGCAGACTTTAAAGTATCATGATTGTTCTGGTGGATATTCGAATGGGCTGCAGCTTATAATGAAATTGAGTGTTTTACGACAAACGTATGACATTCTCTTATTATCAGTGGATATCTTTTAATCCTGAAATAGGATATTCGTAAACACAAACAGGAGAAGTGATTTAATCGACCCCTTGCGCGTCCAATTTTCTCGCTAGTTGCTGTTCCCTTAAGTTTGTAATCGACGCTACGGACACGGACCCAGCAGCAGCGCCCCACTACCAAGCACTCGGTTGGGACGCCCACTACCTCGAGTTCTTTCGCGTCGACGACCACTGTTGTCCTGCTGACTGACGGTACCGACGCCGGTCGGAGGAATAACTTGTAGACCCGTCCACATTATCATAGTCGGCGTCGTCGACGTCGTCAATAAAGCATCGGAGTAATCGAACAGCCGTGGTGGCGCATAAACAAGTACACACACACAAATATATATATATATATATATATATACATATCTACAAACACACATACACACACGTTGCCATCAGCATCGCATCAGCAAGCAAGAGCAACAGCAGTAACCGTGACGACGACTTGGATCAGTGTTTCGCGTTCTTCAAACGGAGTAGGTTGCCGGAGCAACACAATTGTTGAAGTAGATTAACAAACGAGCACCAAGTGTATCTGGCTACATACGTCTGTCGCGTGTGCGAGTGAGAGTGCGCGCGCTAAGAGTACTCACCATACAATTGAGTCGTGTTATTAGGTACTGTTACAATACAACTCCTGCTGCTGTAGCTGTTGTACCCAAGAGTACCACGGACGGTCATTCCTGTTCAAAGAATTCCGGAACTCCAGTTGCTGGACCACAACACTTAGTGACGTAGTGTGCGTGCGTTTATGTGTCTGTATGTGTGTGTATGTTTTTCTTGTACCTTGCAAATTCATATATAATACACACACGGTAGGTACGTACGTAAATTCATACGTACACTTGCTGTCCTTCGAACTAACAGCAGCCAGCAAGCAGCTTCGGTGAATTTCCTCCACTTCTGCGATTGCTAGTGTGTTATTACTGCTTCTGCGATTTCGTGAGCACGTTGAAATCCTCAAGGTTAGTAAAACACTGAACATCTAGGTACCTAACACACACACGTACTTTGTATAGGTATTGTGAACTCAAGAATTTTCCGTCGGTTGCTTTCTACTACTCTTCAGATTGCAATTCATTACCTACTCAAAAATTATAAATATTCGTTAATGTCCGTGAATAAATTGTATTTTTTTATTAGCCCATGCAGAGTGCAATTAACCGAAACTCTTAATTACAGGTATTGAGGCCCCAATGGTACTTATTAGGTTTGTTGAAAAAACCATGCCTATCCTGCAATGTTTCCCAGATCATATTTTTCGGTTACATCGGAAATGACCACTTATTTTGAAAGGAAACGTACCATCATGTATTTTATTTTTTAATAATACGTATTTAAATTACCGCAATCTATCTCAATCGAAACATTTAATTGTTCATATTCTAGTTTAAACCGTTATATAGGAAGATATTATATCATTTTTGGTAAAAGCTGCCTATATTGCTTCAACAGTATCATAATAAAAGTTTTAGACCCTGATATTATTCCAAATAGTAATTACATTATTTATTGAAAACAAACAATAGGTAGGACTCACAAAAGTGTATGTTACTAGTGTCAGAGCTAGATAACCTAAAGTGTATAAAAAGAATTTGATTCTGTTTCAAGATTAAGAATCTTTACCTTCCTATACTTATTTACTTATCATGTTATTGCACATTCATTTACATATATGTATTCGAAGTAATATTCAACAATAAAATCTACTTTTGTTTTGTGCAATTACCTATAAAAGTAAAAATAATAAGTAGCACAGTGCTGTTTCAAGGCAGGATTTTATAGTAGGGTTATTCTTTATGATATATAATAAGAAAACATACACTTTGATTATTTCAGTCATAACTACCTTTATATAAAATGAACTTCTATTTTAAAAAATCTAGCAGAAAATGTTTTTTTACGAATTTATGATGATTCTTACATTTTACCACGAGAAACAATATAATTTGTAAAGAGTATTATAAATAAAGTTACCCATGTATGTATTTACCATAAAATCGTTTTGTAATGGTTTTTGAGGTGACATTCTGAATTCGTTTAGAGCAGTGGTGCAACCAGAAATTAGGATCGTAGGAGGGGTTGAAATTTTTAGTATTACCTACGTATTTTTTGGAAGAGGGAGGAATACCTAAACTTTTATTACAAATTAAATATTTATACTGAGCTTTCTGCTTTTCAATGATAAAGGTTAAATTATTTCCTCAATGCCAGTCGAAGTCGAGTGGTAAATATTGAGAAATGCTAACCCTATCGGCCGGTCTTCACTAATAGGTACTGTTACGGAGATACAATTTCAATATCTTTTATGTTGAATGGGGTCTCTCTGTAGTTAAAGGGTTTACACTGGTACGGTTCTGCCGCTATAGAAATAGATTCACATTGCCATTTCCATAAATCAAATGACAATAATCTCATTCGTAAATAAATTATTTTCAGATAAATAATCGTTTTAAAATGAATATAATGTTTAATAAGCCTTGTACTCTTGATCCATTATTTAAACTACTATTTTTTGGAAAAATGTTCTTTATAACGATTCAAGAATACAAAAGGAGAATCACCCTCTTGGTTAAGCCACTGTTTTAGAGAACAAAATCTACATATCCATTCATTTTTAATGAACATTTAGTTTGTATTATTAATTGAACGTTAAAATTTCTCTGAAATTGAGGCGTGCGAACTCGACTAAGATTCTACGTTTGAGATATTTCAGAGTATATGATAGATATGCACTGGTTGCATGTTATTATATGAAGCAAAAATCATTACGGATTTTAAAATTTATCCACACTGATTTTTTTTGCAACTAATGCTTCTTAATAGATGTTATTATTATTGGGAAGTGGCCGCATGTGCCTCAATATTGTATTTACCGTTTTATCCTGGGTTCCAATGATATGCGTTAATCTTTAAGCAGTTTCTTTTTTTTTTTAGTACCATTTGAGAATGTTCTTTGCTTGTATATAACTTTTTTTAATCAAAATGTATAAAAATACCTACTATTTTTTTAATCTAAGATGTCGTTTTGGAAGAAGGGGAAATAGGAGAGGACTTTACATACCGTAACCCAAACAATATAAGTATCCCAAACATAATAAAATGTCAATTTCAAAGTAAATTCAAAGAATAATTTCGGCATCTGCCGTGTTAAATACAATAGAGATATTGCGACAATATTATCTATCTCTGTACAGTATACAATAAATGTACAATATATTAAAGCACAGCCGCTCAGAGCACGCAACGTGTACACTTAATTGCAGGTAATGTAAAATAATGTAAGAAATTAATTATGGTGGTAGTTATGGTTTTCTTCTTTATCTTTCAACATGAATGACGTCTATTTATGTGTACCTACCTTATATTATTAGAATAAACAAAATAGACAAATATTGACTGAGTTTGGAAAAGTACGACAAAATATGAAAGGGTAATACTAATAATGTTTTATTAGAAACCACTTCTCCTCATTACCCTTTTTATTCGTCATTCTATATGGTGACTAATTTTCAATGTAGGTAGATATAAATAATACTCACCTTCGAATACAAAGTGGTTTAACTAGGTTGATGTCCTGTAATAATAAGTAATCAACGATCAAATGTTTTACCACACATGTACCAATTCGTTTGTCAGTATTGTCGTGATGCTATAAAAGGTAAACACGAGCCAAAAGATGTGCGCAAACTGTAAGCAAATTCTTAATTAAACCTTCAGATAT
The DNA here is from genome assembly GCA_029378335.1 of Agrilus mali. Taxonomy (NCBI): domain Eukaryota; kingdom Metazoa; phylum Arthropoda; class Insecta; order Coleoptera; family Buprestidae; genus Agrilus; species Agrilus mali. The sequence continues at coordinate 12,846,808 of CM055658.1, forward strand.
GGTTCAAGCCTTCTTCCACGTTATGAAAAACAGAAAAGGTTGAGAATTACTGCAAGGATAGTAAGCTATAAGGACGACATAGTCGCTCTATCAAATTTCCGCAAAGTAAGCGGGTCGTGTATTCACGTGATGAAACAAATGATCTGTAATACAAGGGGTGAGAAATTGGGAAAAGCAGAACTTATGCTCATATATTTAGTTAACAATGGATAGAGTTACGTCCTTGCGCACTCCAAGGTTCAAACTCTCAAGTAAGTACCTTACTTTAATATTAATATTTTTTCTTTTATATCAAACATGACAAATAATTTTCTTGCAGCCATATCAAGCTTTATACTGAAATAAATGTTTTGTTATCATGACTAAATTTATATATCTTTATATAGTTTTTTTTTAATTGCGGTAACAAAAAATGAATTGTTTTAAGTAGGTACAATAGTTATCTTTTTTTTTTATCTCCGTGATATAATCTTTAGTAATAGTAGTTAATTGACACTTGTAAAGGAAAACACATGTGTTAATTGTCACTAATTTATTGTAACTTAACAACTGTTTCGCTACACTGTAACTCCATCAGAAGTAGATAGATACAAGTTAACAATTGTTAAGTTACAATAAATTAGTGAAAATTAAAACATGTGTTTTCCTTTACAAGTGACTATTAATTTTCATCAAGTGAACCAAGACATGATTAATTATAGTAGTTAAGTGACTTTTTTTAGTTTACTAAAAGTTTTACAGCAAGCAATTATGGGACATAAAGAGTTATGTTCTACGAGCTACATATCCACTAACATTATGAACGAATTATTTAATGAGAAGTTCATTAAGATTAAAAATTTGGGAAACATCGCATCGACACATAATTTTAATTATAACTGTATTACACAATAAGTTGCACTGAGGATGTATAATATAGACTATTTTCTATACACATTGCACAACAAGTTATTTGTTCATAAATTTACATATCTATTTAAATAATGTTCCCGTGAAATTATTTGGTACTTCATTAACGTCTAGCTTTCTTGTATAAAAGATACCAAAATCACTCGTACAAGAATAATGAAAGAATAAGATAAAACTGAATTTTTTCGTTATTTTTACGTTATTCGGTATTCTGATATCTTTAAGTCAGGCGTCTATCGTGCTAGAGCATTGTAGTAGGTATCTTGCTATCTACTAATATCTGGTTTTGGCACCTATTCTCCCCTATAAAATCTCAAGAACCCCAACAATCAAAGGAAAGTAGATTCAAGAATCTTTATTTATCAAAAAACTATTTCTCTCAAAGACAATAGCCTTTTTTCAAGACTAGTTTTCAACAGCCAGTACCTATCTAGCGATTATTTAGCCTACTTTGTTTGAATTTTTTTTATTAAAACGTTTTAACTGTAGGTATGTATCAATTTAGTTTCTTATAAAACATTTTATTTTGAAAAATAATACATTATTTTGTTTTTCAATTAGCGTCCTTCTGTAAAACTAGCTTCGTCCTTGACAAATTACAAGTTTATTAGATCAGTAGTTCAATAACGTTCAAGATCAACTTTGGGACATCGGTTAGGCGCTAGTTATTTACGAGAAAACTGTATGACTACCAATTAACTACTATTAACGCAATAAGAATTGACCATAATTTTAATATTCTGACATAATGTATTTGTAGTAATTGTTTATTGCGATATACTTGTTGTCCATCTGTTGCAATACTATGTCAATTAGAGAGTAATAACATAGGATTAACTTTAACATAATTTAGTAGAGTGCACTACATATCAATTGACTCTCAATAAAGGCAAGACCTAGTTTTATTTAATCAAATAGACTGCTGTTTAAACAGAAGAATATTTTTTGGAAATTTCCTATCATTTAACCATAGCATCACTTATTTAGAGAACGCTGTTCTATTTTTATTATTGTTTTGTTGCTGTTCGCGCCATTTGTCGTAACATTATTTCATTTTACAATATATTTAGATAAAACAATAGGTGTTATACCTCCTTTGAATATTTCATGAATTAAATTGTTTATTATTTAGTTATTATAGCATTATTTTCATCAATAAACTAATAAGTTCTACATTTTTATATATTTTTAACATGATTACGATGTAATACTGAGATGTACGTATAGTTACCAATGAAACGTCGAGCCCTAGTCGTTTACTTCGACCACAGCTCATCAGACTTAATCTTAAATCTCGTATATCTTATATAAACCGCGTCTTTTTCTTATCAAACTATCATAATCTGATGTATTCTACTATATCAAGCAACAACCATTACGGTTTTAAAATTTGTCCAGTGTTTTTTTATGGCAACTAATGCTACTAAATAGCTGTTATTATTATTGGGAAGTTGGCCTAATGTGTCTCAATATTGTATTTACCGTTTCATCTTGAGTTCCAATGATATGCGTTAATCTTTAAGTAGTTTTTTTTTATTTTGATAAATTCCATAGTCTTTAGTGCAATTGTTGTGAAACATTATTAATAACTAATTAAATAAAACAACACTTGGTGTAGGTTTCACAAATTTGTGAAGTATAACTAACAAATTTGTTCCTTTCTCTTCGAATATAATAAATTAAAGCCGATGTTATTTTAATAAAAAGACGTTGCATGCCTAAAATTAAAACGATTTTAGTTAAAACTTAATAGCGTGTCTATGTTTAGAATATATAAGTATTAGCGTTTTTACGACCATTTGCATTTACATTATAGAAATTAAATGTAATACGTGTATGTATGTATGTATATTTACTTACTAAACGTAATTAAGGAGATGCTTCTCTGAAGTTCAATACATTCCTAATTAATTGCGGGCTATTATAAATGTAAATGACTGTTGCCAATCTAGAAACGCAGTCACGTTTTTCTCATTTAAAGTTACGTTATATAAATTTAGTCGATTGGAATGCAAATGCACCTTTGTTTTTATAAGTGGTAGAAACATTAATCCTGAGCTATTTTATTTCTCAACATTTTTGTTTTATTTCGTTGAGATTTCAGTGGTAAGAAGTATTACTCTCATCAGGTACTGTGGTTCTATAGCAACCACGATAGGGCCACAGACTTGTTGATAGAAAGTTTTTAGGCAAGAATTATATCATACTTCATTTTTTTTAACATGCACGACTAGATAAATGTATCTTTATAACATTGTAAATAATTTAAAATGAATAAAATTGTTTTTAAAAAAGGATTATTCACCCACTTGTTCCACTTATGTAAAATCCTAAAATCCATTGATGTAATCCTAAAAGAAGAAACAAGATTAAGAGGACTATCTCCTAATGTTTCGAAGCAATCAAATTAAAATCAAAAATAAATTAACAAATTATGAACATAAGATCAGTCCGGAACAGAACTCAAACCCCCAGCACATATATAGTGAATCCAAGTATAACTAACAAATTTATTTTACCTTATAAATAGTCATCTAATATATTATTTAAACAACCCTTTTTTAAACTACTTATTTAGCTTATACAGGGTGGAAGTAATGTAAAGCTTAAATTCAGTAATTTTGTCGATATCTTAGTTTTGGCAAAAATCTCGAAGCGGTGTAGAGATTTGTGTTACATTTGAAAAAAAAAAAAACGAGGAAAATGGTCTTAGATTTTAAATATTAGAAGTTCATAAATTGGGAAAAATTAATAAAAGGAAAACTTAGTTACAGCTAGTATATGACTGCCGCAACTAATGTTTTTTATTTTATAGAGGTAACTAAACACATTTTCCCCTAATAAAAAATATTTACAATTCAATGTATTGTTTGTCGTTTTTTTTTCAGATATAATATATTGAAAAATTTATATTGTTGGAAACAGGATGAAGAATACTAGCAGTCAATGATAAAAAATATACCTTATCATTAAAAAAAAAAAGAATGATGACGTCATAACACAAAGAATGAAAGATAAAAGCAACTAAGCTAAAATTGTTTGCTAAAAAATAATAGGCATCAACGGAATTACCTACTGAATTATCGTTCACCAGTAAATTGAATTTTGTCTATGTAATAGCTTACCTTCCATCAACCTATTCTGAACAATACACCATAAATTAGGTCATGTCACTTAGAGATACTTATAGATATAATATGTATATTAATTAGATGAAGATTTACATATTGAGCAAAATAAAAACTCTCAGTTAAGTTGTTAATTGTTGTTCCAAGGTAGTAAGTAAAGCAATTTGATGTTCTAATGGAATTGTCTACGGCGTACTGATGTGATCCAATACGGTGGAAATAGCGGCTCACATCTGTAGGAGAACTAAAAACTATATTCTCATTAAGTACCTGTACATGCTTTTCACATGAACTGATACACCATGGCTTCAGTAATTGTTTAAGGATCTTATTAAACATTCAAACGGTGTTGATATCTGGATAACGTGCTGCTGGCCTAACGTTACTTAGGGAGCAGTTATCATTTTTCAATTCAAAGTTCAATATTATTCATGACGAACAATTAGATGAATAAAAACATTCACTGAAGGAACAGTTTATTTAAAACGCAAATGTTAAACAATTACACAAAAAATAACGACGAAAAATACTAAAACAACGATAACAAATACAGCAAAGGAAAAGAGCAAAAAAATACGAGATATGATGACCAAATGTCTTGACGAATGCAAGCTAACTACTGCTTATAAGGGGGTGGCGGTGCTTTCACAAGAATGGTCCAAATATGAAGACATCAATAAACATTATTAATTGAAATGAAACACAATATTCTGAATAATTTCACTAGCATTTATTGTATCTATACGTATATCGCCTTATAAGGGCATCGTCAGGAGTAAATAATTATAGATACTAAATATTAGTCTACTGAACAATTCTATGTATAGTGGATGGTTTTTAAGAGGGATTACAATACCAGGGTCTAACAAAGAATTATTTCCGAAATCTATTTGCTCATTCGTGATTGTTTTATTTATTTTTTTTGCCTTTTTAATTTTAAAAATTTCAAATCTACCTAAAATGGGGCCACCTTTTAAATTATGTAGTAGTTTTATATTGTTTTTGTTTATATTATGTTTATTATCAATTAACATTATCAGGTATAAAAATGCAAATATCGAGGTACTACTACAAAAATTGATAGACCCGACACGGCCGCCTTTCTACCTAAAGGGTAGCTGTGTTTCTTAATTTCACCATATTTGAAATTTTGATAAATAACTACAGATAAATAAACATTTTAAGTACGTAAAAATGTATAAAGTTCAACAAACGGATTCACCATTAGCATCAAATCTCTACACATGGCGCTCAACACGTCGTCCAAAACAATTGATATCAAGTATTGCGTTTGGTGATTTCAAATGATACTGACCAATAGCTGCCTAATATTTTTTCTTCCTAATGTGTTAAATATCATGGATTTTTTAATATTTATAAATTTGTACTTCTATTAAGTTAGAGCGAAGAATTTTCGATGTATTTCAAATTGGCACGACAGTTATTTTTCCTATTTCTGAAAAACACTATAACCTTTGGCTAATTGGTAGTTTCTTTGTAACCAAATCCAAATATTCGTCGTTCGAGGAATTTAACAATGATCAACTGATGTACTAGCTTAATAACAAGCTGATACTACGTATACAGTTTATTTCGAAATGGAAATATTGTAGGAAAATCTGAAAGACCTTAATAAGTATGTTGCTAATTTGGCCCAATTAACAGTAATCCAGCTGATAAGAGAAAAATAAGTTATTACTAATTATTTTAAAAACAAAAAATTTGTCCCTCCAGCGATGAAAGTTTGAAAATGTTTTTAAAATAAAAATGTCCATATTTTTCATTTGAGAGTAATACTTCCTCTATTGCTCACAAATAGGACAATAGGAAAACCTCACAATAATTTCTAATTAGCTTGAAAACAAAAGGATGTAAATATCTATGAGCAGCAAATTATGGTTCTTATTACATTATTTTCTTAGGATATTTCCATTTTGAGATAATCTATATGTTTGTGTAGTGTCAACTTGATGGCTTTCCAGTGGTTTTTCATTTATCATATGAAGACTACAAAATTTTCATTTCGAAATACGCTATATGGAGCAACCATGTCAGCTAATTATGGCTAAACTGTTCGAGCAAAAATTTTTGTATTGTCGTTATTAAAAGAGTGTTAGGTAGGTATGTTTCAGCAAAATTTACTTTCGAAAGTCTCAGTAGAATGATAGATACCTAAATCAATAATTGTATGTTTAGACTTACCTAGAAGATGTTAAAAATAAAAAAAAGTATTATCGATAACAAAACTTAACATGAAAGAATATGAACAAGACGTAGGTGTTATTAGAACAGTAATGTATTTTTTTTTTTTTTTTTCGAAGGGGAATAAGATCATTTTGGTATCACTGCTTTTTTGCGGTTTACTATGTAACTTATGTCTCCAAGATAGTTTTTGGAAATTACAAACAATCAGATATTTACATTTCTGAATATATTCGTTATAAAAAATAGCTTATTCAAGTATGAAAAGGTTATTTGCTAAAGACATTTAGTGTTTAATCATTTGTTAGCTGTGAAGGACAAATGATTTATAGTTTTCTGACAAAACATATTTTAACATTGTTTTCGTAAGAGGTATCTTAATTGCAAATATTGAGGTTACGATTATTTACTATGTAAGTAAGTATGCATACCTTGTTTAGCAGCAATAAGTACATTTATCTTACTATCAATTACTAAAATAGACTACAGTCGCAATTCGTTGAAAATATGTATTTAAATTTAAACAAGTTCTTGTTGTCTATTTATAATATATCCATAACATGAAATTAGTTCACTTGTCAAACACAAAGTATCAGAATTATCGTACATATGTCCAGGTCGTCAAAAGAAAAGTCAACTGCATGGCCACATTAGATTGAAGTTAATTAGAAACGATTAGAAATGACGAAAGTAAAATTTTCTATGTATTACTGTGTGTTACAGACTTTAGCAGATAGTAAATACATTTTAGATCTACACTACTGTAATAGAATTTGTTTATTTATTTATTTGAGGATCAACGGGCACAAGCCCTTTTACAAAAGGATACAAAATACAGAATATTGAATAAAATATGAATTTTGTTTATGGGGCGCCCAGGAAACGCTATCAGACTTGAGTAGAAGAGTAAAAATGTTTGCACTACTAAAAGCGCGTTTCCTCATAAAACCCAAGTTTCAATTGCGCAAATGCTATTGAGTCGCGTCTAATTATCTATGGATCAAAAATTATTAATTTGCTTTTTATCTATTTTATTGACCGCAAAGACAAATAATCTGTTCTTAACGAGAGTTGTATTAATGGAGGCGTTTCATTTGATGTGTTAGTGTGGCAAGGCTTGGTCTTAATGAACACATATTTTACACCAGTTTTTGCATATAATTTTATGCGTGCATTGTTATTAGGACAAGGCCCATACCATAATTCTGATTTTAATGATGAATATTCTTCATAACAACGAGGAATATCACACAAAATGTTGCAGGATGTAATTACTATCTTAGGACTAAATTGAAAAGGTTTTCGATTTTAGAGTCACTCATTGTGGTTTTGATACAGGTAAATAAGTTTATTTCACCCTTTTTGACTTGGATTTGGTACAAAGGAAGTCAACTGCTTATTATTTCATGTTTGATTCTAATACAACTCATTTTAAGCAGTCTTATCGTCTCCCAATATTCTCTCGAGTCTTTTATTAGCCATTTGAACTCTGCATTTGTTTAAATAAACGGAAAATTTTGTTTCACGAATCGTCTTGTGGTCCTTGTAGTATTTTCAGTCATATTATATAAAGTTCAACTGTCTACAATAAATTTGGAGTAATTCAACTAAATAAGTGACAAAGAACTAAAAATTGATGTAATAAGTTATTAAAATGGGATAACGAGTAAAAGCGGTTAGTTATAGGTGAATTCATGAGGTGATCTATTGAACCAATATTTTATTTAATAATTGGTTCATTTTCTTACATCTCAATGGCTTATTTAATTCAAAATATTCATAATGGGTATCTTATCGGAAAGAATTAAATTCTAGAGTAATTTTTACCGATGTCGTTACAAACATATGTTTTTTTTTTGTTTGAACCACGTTGACAGGCTGTTAACCTTCGGTATGTAACTTTCATGAACTGTAGCTTGAACTAAAAGATAATAAATATGTCATTCTACTTAAACACTTATTTTATGTGTAGACTGTCCAAGTACATTACTATTTATATCACTTGCAGGCATTCAAGAAGTCGCAGGTTATCACATGATTCATGTTTTTCCAAAAAATTAAATAATACAGAAATAATAGATGGAAATAATATTGTGTGACTACCGCTATGATAATTACACTTTGGATTTTTTATGGAACCTTTTTGCGCAAACAGATAATTGTAAATAAAAATGGGTACATTAATTATTAGTAGCGATTAAAAAGTTGAATAAAGTTGATTAATCATTTTCCTATGTTTTATTAACGACAAATAAATTTATTGTATCATCCCTTCGATTAAACAAAAATGAACTGTTTATTGTGATTGACCTCTTGAATGTATTAGCCGAGGTGCTATAACAAAAGTAACTCCATTGTCTTTGGCTCAATTTTTGAATAGAGTCCAACTGGGTTAAATATACTTCGACCTCTCCAACATTTTGAACGGGCTATTCAAAACTTTTTTGCTTTTATTACAAATTATTATTTGTGCTTGAAAATAGATCTAATTTATTAATAGAAGACACCTAGTACATAAACAAATATTTATAAGAACATGATTAAGTTTTTATATTTGTTTGATGGAAATTAATTTCACACTGAACATGACTTAGAAGCTAATTTCCATGATGTTTTTTGACCAATCAACACTTCTGTTGAAGCAAATAAAAATTTTCTGCAAGTATTTTAAAAATTAACCAATATCTCGTTGAATTTACAATTTAACAAAAAATGTAATTTTTAATTAGTACTTACACCTCGAAACAAATTAGTATTGATACAATTCAGGGTATGTGTACCGAATATGGATAATTTTAAATAAAAACAATATCTAATGAATGGAAAATGCTCGTGAAATTATGCTCGTGTTAATTTTGTATTTATTAATAACATTACATCATTTTAATATTTGTAAAAACAACACTATATTTGCTCTACAACTTGTCGCTGCAGGCGTAAATACATACATTTACGGGGAAATTTACGTAAATATGGTCGATTTTATTTTACAGTATTTACCAGTAAATGTCTTTTAATAAACAGTTTCGGCATAAATTTTCAACGAATGACGATAATCAAAGCTTACACATAAGATTTGTCACATTAAGTTTGTTATATAACATTCCACGTTTAAATTGGTACACGATTAGGAAGAATGGATAACATGACAAATGGATTGTTCACATAGATACCTCAAATCTTTGTAGGTGCACCATCGGATTAACTTGGTTATACAAAATATTCCACATTCGATATACTTATTACTATCAATACTATAACATTTCTTTTATATATTCTAAAGATGATTAGTTAATGTCTTATGTGTGTTAGTAGATATAATTAAAAATTATTTTATCAATGGTGGTTTTTCTTTATGATCCTTTTGGTCAATGAAGGTAAGCCATGCGGCTTGTTACTGAATTTTTTTAATAATTAAATTTAGGCCAATAACAGACAAACAGTTATTCATAATTATTATTTAATTTAAATATAAACAGGGGTGCCCAGCGTCTAGATAACTTCTGATAGACCCTACTGGCTTGATAAGGTGAATTCGAAGTTGAACTGTATCGAAAATTATCCCTCGCGCCGCGGTGCGGTTCATGGTTAACTGTTTAGCATTTCTTATATAAATGTAAGTGTTTATGATTTTCCCATCTGTCGTTTTGTAATATTGCAACAAGAAGCAAGAATAGTGACCTGAGTGCTCTGCAAAAACTACAAAAGAAAAATTTCAGCCACGATCTTCCCTATTTTCTAAACGGTATAGAAATTATTTTGAAAACTTAATATTGTTCGATATATTCCCTGTCACATATTTTTACGGTCCTTGCAACAAATGCGTCTGCTGCATATTTAAGATGGGGGTACAACTGTTAAGTAGTAGTATGTGTGAGGCCCTACCTTATTACTTATGTAAATATGAATATATTGTAAATTCTTCTACCTGATCTCACTTAATGCTACTGATCAATAACAAAGTAACTTCCTCGTGTAATGTATCTATACACCCATATGAAATTGTAATAAAAATCAGGAATTACGTTTTTGTCTTAGGGGCCATTAATTTATTACGTAAGACGATTTAGGGGAGAGGAGGGTCGACCATGTCTTATTTTAATTTTCTTACAAGTGGGTGGGAGGGATTTTTGATATTTCTTACGTAAGATCACAAATATACGCAACCGCCCGAGTGCTGATGTGACCAAGAAGAAGCAACACCTGATATTAGAGATGCTCCAGTGGCAGATTCACTTTCTGAGTGGGTTTTGAACCCCTGAACTGAAAATGTTATGTAGTGATTATATCCAAATAATTAGAATGATTCCATTCAACATGATTGTAAACGTTCCTGAAAATTGTTACTTTGAAAAATAAACATCAAAACCAACCAAGCGTGTATTCACTTTTTCCTTTAGATTCTTACGTAATAAATATGAAATAGGGGGAGGGATCGGCCTATTCTTTTTTTTTTTCTTACTTAGGGGTGGGAGGGGGTCAAAAACTAGTAAAAATCGTCTTACGTAATAAATGAATGGCACCTAACTGCATTGTCCTGTGACATAACACAAGCGTAACCGTTTTATCGACACAATCAAGTTTGAAAAAACGTTTTAGGTAAACATGTAAAGATACCTGCATTAAAAATTTTGTTTTGGATGAAAACTGCTAAAACGTGTTTATATTGCAACACTTGTTATCTCTTGCACTTTACGAATAGCATAAACTGCAAAGCTCAAGGTAAATCCCACGGTTGTTGTAACCAAGGAAGTGCAAATAACAGTATTTTTTCATAGCTAAGATCCAAGTTGAATGGGTTATTTACATTTCAGAGCTAAAAACATAATAGAATTGATCTGCGTTTACGTAAAATACATTATAAATAGTACAATGTTCTGTTTTTAAATGAGCATGTAAATATTACGCACTAAGAGAGGCTAAAAATGTAGAAACGTGAAAAGCAAAGGCCAGTATGTTATTACATCGTTTGCATGTTTTACTATTATACTTGTTGCACCAAAAATACAATACTTCCTTTCAAATACCCATGTGAAGGCTATTTACTACATATTTCAGTATTTTTCTATTCTTCCTCCAGTTGCTTTATTTAGCTAATATGTAGTGTAGTTTTGCATATCATCCGAAGCAATCCATCAGTTTTCATAGTCCTAAAATCTACTGAACGGAATTTAAGTATGAGCAAATTGTCATGCTTTCTTTTAGATTTTAGTACGTGTTAAATCAATAACCTCCAAAGTAGTCTGTATTGACCACGAAAAGAAATGTTTGTGTCCACGCTTTAATCATGAGAAAAATCGAATTCGACAATAGAATCATTCTTCATCGAAAGGTGAACATAAAATCAAACCCGAATCTCTAAGGGGTTAAAAATATTTTATTATTCAAACCAACCTCCGACGTTTTGCCTTGTAGGTTAAGGCTTTTTCAATAGTAATTAACTCTAAAACCTATAGTAAAAGGGTTTGCGAACCAAAAAGTTGGGACCTCTGTAAATTTAAATAAAGAGGACACATTTTGAACAAAAATCCTATTTTTATTTAATTAAGAAGGAAGCGTTTTCTGCCTGTACCATTTAATTGTTCATAGATAACGGATAATGTTCTCTTTCTTTCGCTTTTTAAATTTAGAGGATATGAAATAAAAAACTCAAACCAGCGTATCTGTAATAATGCATGGAAATAATAACAGATGTTAAGAACCATAAAGGAGAATTTTTAATAGAATGCGATGTACGTACCTATAATATAATTTGTTCGTAATTGGGTCGCTAAGGTATTCGAAACTATTTCTGATTCAGGAAAGGTTCTTAGATTATAGTAGAATGATTAGCCATTATATTCAAGAAGAAGCCGTTAAGAGATTCTAAATAAAGGTTTAACAACTATTTTTGCGACGGGGCATATTAATTATACGACTCCTGTTTGACAATTTTATTACACTGATATTAGCTAGAAATTAACCACTTATTAAAAATTTTATTGTGTACCAAGCTCTCTATCATTTATAGAACTAATAATTAGTTTGTTCCTATAGCCAACAAGCGACAAGCTTAAATCACGAGTGCATTTAGCAATTCTTCTGTTGGCGTAGTAGCATTGTTCCCTACATATTCGAAAGTTAGTAAGCAAAAAAATAAACGGCCACATCTATACTTGTGTATTTACCTGTTATAAAAAATGGAAAATCTCAATAAAAAGGATCTTTCCATATATCAGCGTTTTATATTTATGTTACAGCTTTCATCAATCAGTGAACACGCCGTTCTTAATAATATTGATGAAACGGGCATATTGTAATTTAATGTCAAGATTCGATTTACATTCCTTTATTTCATACATATATGTTTCTTTTTTGTACAAAGATTGAACGATTCAATGGTGATTTGAAAGCAAATATTAGATCAGTCGTGACAAGGAAAGAAGTGGAAACAAGTATCATCAAAAGAGGAGCATGCAAAATTGAAAGGGTTAGAATCGATACAATTAGAATCGATCACTACCTTCAGTTTAATAGTTTCATATCCCCACAGACTGAGATTCACTCTAAAATTGATGATTTTCTGAGTCAATTTTTAATTTAGAGAAAAACGTTGTTTTATAATTTATTGGAGAGCTAGTTGCTACAAATGGAAGATGATAGAGGGGTTAAAAGAACCTTTTTCAAAATTCCCTATTTTTTTTTAAATCTATTATTATTATCTGAATACGTTCTTTATGCATTTATTATTACATTTTGGACCTACTGTCAGAAGAATAAAGCTGAATAGAAGTAGAAACATTATATTATGGTGGATTAAAATAATAGTATTGTAACTTCTCGTGGGTATTTTATTTTTTAAATGGAATGATCAGCTTCGTCGATTAATAAATACTGAATATTTCTTTTTCACAAATCGAAGACATCAGGATTAGCATTTATCACATTCGCCATTCAATAAAATGACACTACATAGATACAAATTCGGGTGTGTTTTCTTTTTGTACCCTGTAAATATTGCACTTAATGAGTTACATTACCTCGAAACAAATCTATTTATTTATAAATAGTAGAATTTTCTTAGAAACCAGTGGAGATTTGAAACAAATGTATTCAGTTCGGATGATGTTTTCTGTTTAATTCATCATGACTTATTAATCAAAAATTCAAAACATGATTTTGTTTTATTCCTTAGGATCACAAGGTTACTTTATATACAGACAACACTAACTTCGTTCGTTCGTCGTGGTTTTGTCATTCCCTTATACATAATGTTTATTCTGTTTAACTTTTTTTTTAGGTATTCTTTTTCATAAAATAAACAAATCTCATTATTATAATCTTACCTGCCTGATTACCTTTATGAAGAGCGCGGCACAAAATGGGAATGGCTTCAGGTATACGATACAAAGTGGGAATAAGCTCAAATTTTTATCCATCTGCACGCCATAAGTAGACACTCTCGATAAATGCAAGTTGATACAATTTTTACTAGGGGAAATTTATCATCATCTTACTGGTTTTTGTTGCTAACTGGAGTATTCCAAATATCTAAAAATAGGGCTTCAAATCTTTGGAGCTCACAATATCAATAAATGATGATAAACTGTTATAACAGCTGGAAATTTGAAATTTGGTTAGTGATTTACTGCCTATTGCGTACTAATGAGGTCTAATAAGATCCGTTAAAATATTTAACAGGATGAACTCTACATTTTCACTCTTAATTTTATGCTGTTGTTTATTTCATCTTTCTTTTTGTATGAAAGTGTTCAATTTGTCATGAATATTTTATTGTTTCAGGCAGAATTATGCCAGTGGGGATGAGGATGTGGCCGCTGACTTTAGAGCTGTTGATTCTTTTCGCAAGTTTTGGAATTTTCCATAGTCAAAAGAACAGTACGTATTTTTATTTTTAAATTTAACATAAATCAGCAATTGGTATTCAGAACTTATATAGCATCAGAAATTTCTAATATTAAAATAATATTTGTATTCTGTCTATTAAGTTAAGAAACAGAAAACAACCGAATTATTCGAATACGATAATTTCGACATAGAAAATATACGCTAAACATCCCAACGCTTCCACCAACTTTATGCTTTTTACCCTTCAGTGAGCATTTCGTTGTGTAGCCGATATAGTTAGAAACTCATTTTGTGTAATTTTAAAGATTGTATATTGGAATTAAAACCCAATAAGTAATTTGGTTAAAGTTTGTCGGACCGTTATCTTGAAAGGTGAAGCAAAATGTCAACAGCAACTACCGATCTTCATAGTAATAACCATAAGAGTACAATCAGTCCCATAATTCATAGGGTAGGAATTGAATGCAGTTTTAAAAGAGTTTGCACTGAGCTGTAGATCCATGTTAATGTGAAAAAAATGTCGTTTGAACTAAGATTTTTAATTAATTATTTATACGGAGAATGGCTTATCTCTAAATCGTCATCCGGTGAGCTGTTGTCAGCGAACTGTCTGCATATTTTTTTTGTCTGTTAGTACTCGAACAACAACATTCACAGCTATGTTTGATTGATAAGAGAATTGCAACTAACTAGTAAATCAAAGAAGTACCGGAATTATTAGAGAAAGTACATTTATTGACAATGAGCTCGATACCTTGCCTTTGGCATTTATTATTATATTTATTAACCATTAGCAACTTCATGCTATTCAGCGTCACGTATCTATCTGTAATTATTATTGAAAATTACATTACGGCAACTGTTTATAGGTTTGCCCATTGTGCAATATTAATCGAATCTACATTTTATAAGTTTAATACGACGCTACACATATTTCTTTATAGGCTATAACTGAATTAATTCTTTCTCATTTAGAAATGTAAAAACAGCGCTTGATGACTCTGCAAACATAACAATAAATTTCACGCCCTGCTGACTATTATATAATGATGAACAAATGATTCATTTCTACAGTAATAGCTTAAAAGCCCTTGATAAATACAGGATATGAATTTTATGGCGGTTTTAAGTATTAAATTCATTTATAATATGACTCTTAAAATAATAATAGTAGGCAAGGCGAATTATATAAATGTGAAAAGGGAACTGGGATATAGACGCACGAAATTTGACTTTGATGATAAGGGCCAAAACATGAACGATTGCGATTAGTCTTATACAAGGGGTAATTGAATTACGTTCATTCATGTTAAGCGAATAATAAGTTTTAAATAATTACGATAGGGTAATTTATGAATTGCTAAATCTTGCCAGGCTGTTGTACAAAATCATAGAACGCTACTTGATTACATCATTTTATTCAACTTGTCACCCGTTCAGCTCTCTTATGGGTAAAGCAGATAATCCAAAATGCACTTATATCGAACTATTCTCTCTTCGTATTTTTGCTTTTGCAAAACTGTTGTTCATTTTTGAAAATAGATTTATCCTTCTTTTCAAAGAAATATTGTGTAAAACTGTGTAGTATGTAAATGTGGTGACTGAGTGAGTGAAATAATGAGTAAGCCACTGAGTGAGTAACTGTGACTGTGAGGAGTGTGAATGTGAATGTGTGAAGAAATAGCCTATTTTTTTAATTTCCTATTACGTAATTCGGCTAGAACGATTAGTTACTATTCAAACATATACCGATCCTTTAGGAATTTTGAATACCCTCCAGGGGATAGTTCCATATAAATGGAATGTTTTATAAACAAGTTTTTTGATATCTTATTATCAATGTATTGATCTAAATATGTCTAAATGGAAATGGAAATAAAAAACCGCGCAATACACTTTTTTTATACTTATAAGTACTTTTTGAATAAATAAACTGGCGACTTTTTTATTAGAGTTCTAATATTCGTATGGAGTTTGAAGATTACAGAAACTAAAAGATAATTTTTACATCTTTTACATCAATATGGTAGTTAAGATCTTGCTTCTTGTTGGCACCCCTCATACCTTTTTTCCAATAGCTCACACATTGCCGTGTGTTTGAATTTCGTGCGTGAAAGTCATTTTTAGTATTCGGTTAAGTGCTACTCGTAAGAATTCGTTTCGAATGACTTGGACTCTGCGTTTCGCACCTGACGGAGATGACGTTAACTTAGTGTAGATTATTTTGTAATAGTCGATAAAATAATCTTGATTTTATTTAGTTAGTTGAAAGAGTTATAATTATTGTAATATTCATGTAGGTAATAGTAGGTAGGTCTATATTCTGCTGTTGCTGCGTGATTTTGAAATCACACGTGCTTAGATTATTAATGGTTGTGCATCTCATTTACTGCTAATGAGGAAGTTGATCTGGGAAGAGGTCATATTAGTATGGTTGGTACGATTCTTATAGATCTTGACCGCTGTAATGAACACGGTACTATTGAATTTCATAACATCCGACTCTTCTGCTAGCGGTGATTAATGTCTGTTTTAACAAACATTTCAGCTCGACGTTTTTCTTGCTAACAAATTATTAATAATTGACAAGAAATAGCTTTTTTTGTTTTGATACTGTAAAATATTTTTTATATCTAACTCTATTATTACAATATAGTAATAATTTTGTGCATTTACTTAAATTCACTTTTTATTCACTACAACTACAGATAGTAATAGCAGTGCTCTTTTTTTTGCGATCCTAGTTACATTTAGAAATCTGTGCTTCCCAATTTGTGTATAAATTACCGTTGATTATTTTCGTTTATTGTGGAGTTATGTACGCATTTTTTTCATATGCCTAATTAAGGCAATTGCCTTTGTGCACAATCTCGATGGACCACATTTGCAATGACCTTTACATTTTTTGCATAATTAGTGCGAGTGATAAACTTGTTGACAAAACATCATTATTTAAGGAATGTATTTACGAAAAGTTGGCTTTAAAGTTGTCTTCTATTACTCTCATTATTTTTCTTCCTAATCAATGAAAAACTTCGAGAAGTTTTATGACCTTATTTATCACTACAAGTCCATATCATAAACATTAAATCACTCAATTAATTATAAATTTAATGTTTTAAAAATACTTGCATCGTTTCTCATATGAATTAATTTAAGTTAAATATTATATAACGTCTATTAATGAATTGTTAAATTCCATTGTAAGGTTTGTTACGAGTTATTACTTAATTGTTCACTAAAGAACGAGTATGCATGTTAAAAAATATGATTATCAGGAGCGTGCGAATAGTTTTTGAATTGAATAGCACTAATTGTATACCTATGTAAGTAAATATATATAACTGAATGTAACTATCTAAGTTTCTCTCATCATTTTCTATTTTAAAGGCTTACATTGTGAAGCGTTATCTAGTCGAGAACAACATACCAATTATTGGAATTTCGAGAATCAATTTGAAGGTATTTTGGCGCAGGTTTAAATGAAATACGTAAGTGCAAATAACAGAACCACCTACAGATAAGCCAATGACAAAACTTTTCCATGAGGAAATTGGCTATTACTAGATTTCCCTTAAGTATCTATCTATTTGCTCGTTGAACATAAGGTAAGTTATTGTTTTGAAATATTGTTCAAATAGGGAAACTACATAAGATACCTTGGTGAGAAATTACATAACGTCAAAACTTCAGTATAAGAGTTTATTAACCGTATAAGCTGATTCCCTACTTCTGTTTAAAATGATTATATATGTATTTGAAATTACCACTAATATGCGACTGGTATTTATACTTCTTTAATGGGCTTTCCAACATTCAGTACACAAGACGTAAGCCTCGTCTAACGTATCGACCAATCAGTGTTCTGTGAGAATTAAATTAAATCCCGCCATTATTTTTCAGAATTTATTCAGGCATACTTCGATTTGCATTCTTCTTCGTATTGTTGATGGACAGGCTGCAAAGAAATCTAAGAGCCTACTAAATTAAATGATGGTCGCTGTACAGTTACATTTAAATCAGTCTTTCCTGAACAGTTTTGGTGTAACGAAGCAATTTCATGTACCCTACCATATAATTCTAACGATATTTTATGTTAAAGTGAAATCGATTTTTAGATAGTGAAGGTTATTTGCAATAAAAAAAAGTAAAGCAGAAACTTTAACATACTTTTTATTAATAAACAATTCTGTCGTCATCAATGTATCTTTTTTAGTTTAAAAATATAATATAATATCAAAAAGAAAACGTTAATGGGTGTAATATTTTTTAATGATATTTATTTTAATTTTCGTAATTAATAATGTAATAATTTTTTTATACATGGCATTGAAGTATTGGTTATTAGTTGCTAAACCAAAATCTTCTTTTACAATAGCCAAAGTAAACACCAAAGTCGTAATTGCTTTTCAAGCTGTTAGCATTAACTTCTAGTTTTATTGATTTAATTCCTGTTTCTTTTCAATTATCTCCACCTTTAAAATAATATTTAATTCTCCTTTGTCAGAAGTTTCGGTGGTTATGTTGTTAATGTGACTAGTACAAATAACAGAGACCGACGGGTAAAACAAATGCAAAAATGCAAGTCGTTCCGTTTTAGCTTTATTGATGACGGCCGTTGTTAAAATACAAAGCTATCATCATGTTCAAAAGAGGGCGGTCGATAGAAGGTAGTCGTCTAAATACTAAAAGATCAAAAGGTAAAATCGGCTCATTCTTAAAAATGAAACCGTCAAACCTTCCTCTAGTCGAATACCCGTGGAGAGACCCATTAGCGTTATGCTAAGTGCCGGCCCACCTGGAAGCGATTACAAACTTCAACAGCTACGGTCCATCATGGTCAGATAATAAATATACTGTTTATAGACATTACGG
This sequence comes from Agrilus mali, assembly GCA_029378335.1. Taxonomy (NCBI): domain Eukaryota; kingdom Metazoa; phylum Arthropoda; class Insecta; order Coleoptera; family Buprestidae; genus Agrilus; species Agrilus mali. The sequence continues at coordinate 12,865,770 of CM055658.1, forward strand.
ATGGGTCACTCTTTGTTTAAAACGATTAAAAAAGTATAGAAATGCCTTATGCTGTTGCCAGCTGCACGTATTATTATTGGCCGACTAATTCGCTTCAGAATATTTTCCCATGCTTCCAAAACGAAAACGTTCCCTTCATCTTGTTAACTTAATGTCAGTGTGTGAGGTCCATTCTTGGAAAAAAAAACAACTTATATGCTTTTATTAAATTAACTTACCTAGAAAGACTCGGATAGGGCTTCATTACATGCCTCTCTTGTAAGTTAATATATGTAAATAAATAATTTAAAAATTTCCTTCTTCTCTTTACAAAGTAGATTTTCCTAACGGTTTTAATTTCCCATTTTAATAGATAAATCGGAATTAATCAAAATTAAAGGGGCTAAGAATTCTTACTATCCACTACAGTAAATTATTGACATTAGATCTAAATCGAAAGGATTAATAAATTTAAAAAAAATATAAAGAAAAATATAAGCAATTTAAATAACGTTTATACTATCGTAGACCTCTTTGTCAATTTATAAAAAAAAATGAACATAAAAAGTATAGAAAACTTTGGTAGGTATACCTCAGTTATACAGGTAACGCAAATTCTTTCTAATTATCATGTTAGATATACCATTGAACTCGTTTAGTTTATTGACCATATATTAAGTATCAACACGTTCAAGGTAAAAAGACTACTTGTACTGTTGTATCCATATACATGTTTGACAGAAGACGAAGTTTATTGTATACATACTGGAATATTAAAGAAACGAATATATAATCGCAACTATCTATGTACTAGAATAACAAAATCTAAGGGACAAAAGATGCGGTTTTTTCTGTCAGCATGCAAATTATGAAAAGAACAACACATTTTTTCAAATGAAATTATGATTGTGATGACATGATCACGAAACGTTCCCCAACATCACCTCACCTTGTCTCCTACAGAATTATATTAATAAAAACATAACCGAACCCGTAAAACGTTTAGAATAAACTCATCTGTAAAGCAGTACGTAAACATGGCATGGTAATGGCCGAAATTTACTGGAAGTTAAAGGTTTGTTCCAAGTTAACTTTTTGGATCGTAACGTTACGGTAACAGAACCGTGAAGGGCGGTTTTTGTGCGCAAGTCGTAATTCTCTGATCGTACCGGAATGCCTTAACTTGGAACGTTATCGTGGATCGTTTCGTTACTGGTTACAGTTAGATCACTCTCGCTCAGTTGGCGCCACGGTCGAGTTAGATATTATTTAAAAAAGTTTTCAGTTTTCAGTGTCAATGTTTAAATTCTCAAATCTCCGCCAAAAATTTCTTCATCCATTTTGGTGAAGCAGAAAAAACTTTTGGTAAACTAAACTAATTGAAGATGATGAATTGAAAGTGAGTGTATAATAACTGAATAATTACTATCTGAATACTGATGGCTGACTGACTGTTGAATATTGTGTATGAAGACTTATTTTTTTATAAACGACAAATGCACAAGAGGGGGTGAAAGTACAAGCAGGTAGCAAACAAGTAGTATGATTCATAAACAAAATATGTACAAATGCTAATCGTGGGCCGTTACAAATGATACTAATGATAATAGGTATAACAATACCTAGCAACTATTATTGTGAATTTGGAAATTACAACCCTAATGGGGCTTTTACTACCAGGTACCGTCACTAATTGTTATGCAATAGAATGTAACTTGTATGATTAGAATTAAATGAACGATTAACAGTGTGAATATGAGAACAAGACTTAATAATAATAAAGATTTTAATTGTATAAAGAATTAAAATTGTTTCGCCGAATAGTGACGGAACACATTTCAATCAATTTACTCCCAAACCAAATTAAACTTAACAATATCAATAAAAATACGATGTACACGAAGCGCGCCGACTGTACTGCGCATGTCAGTCCACTTTCAGTCCATACGGTTCCTAATCCCAGTCAAGTACTGATATGACCGTTCTGTTACGGTACTTGGACCGTCACAGCTTCACTTGGAACGCTTTCGAAACCGTGCTATGAACGGTCACAGCTCACTTGGAACGCGTTTTACATAATGCGCATGATCAGTACCGTTCCTGAACGGTTTCTGCATCACTTGGAACAAACCTATAATAAACTAGTAATTTATTACTTTAAATAATCAGTATAATCAGTAGAGGTGAACAATCCAACCTCATTGAATAGCGATTGTAAATAAATTTTAGTACCTCTATATATCTTATAGGTATTGTGTGAATATTTTTTTACTTTATTAAATCATTACCAGGTGATACAATGTTATAGGGCAGCTTGGTGTGATATTAGCATTGCGGGGAAAATGAGATTTTCATTTAATTCTTTCGTGATGTTCAAAATATTTGCCCAAATGATTTTGCCGCCTTGCGATTCCTTCCGACGTTAATTTCTTAGAAATTCATGATAGGTACTTGTTTACTTCATGTTTCTTCGTGTTTTGATTTAAATTTTCGCCGTGTGACTCATTTTTATCCAAAAGCACAGTTTGATTGCATATATGTATAGTCATGGTGAAATATCAACCTCATCTTAAATAAATCTAGAAAGCTGCATGCACGTTTAAAATTACTGCGTGTTTCCGTAATTGCCAGATTGCTCTGTTGACAATTAGTTATTTAGCAATTTTAATTTTCTTTAACCTAACCTTTAACCCTATGTCTAACAGATGCACAATGTTTTAAAATAAAAAGAAATTAGTTAAATTAACTAATACAGAAAAAAATTGAAACGGGCTAATTGGTGGCGCTCTGGACTTTTGTCCTTTTACTTATTCATTCTCGGGCGTATCTTTGCTACTGTCACATTTAAGCAGCCTAAAAGTGATAATTGTTTTCCTCTATTCGAGATACTCACCTTAGAGAATTCCTTCAGCGTTTTAAGAGATTGACGTCATCTATCACGTTTTTAAGCAACGGAATGCATTCCTCGCTTCTAAATGGTAGTTGATCATGTCCGATGCTTTGTCGATTTGTCATTTCCAAAATGCAGTGGCATTCAGTTCAGTAACTAGTGTACAACATTATTTTGTACCTTTTAAGCTTCTTTTTCAAATACCAATAGACAGGTTGGAACATATTTTCCATCACTGTGGACCTTTCCTTATAAGCAATTACTGTAATTTATTCCATTGAAGTTCGCCAATTTTAATATTTTATGTGCAACACTAGTTTTTCCAGTTATTTAACAAATAATACTCTGGGTTACCTCAAACTTTCGCCTTACACTTTATCGTAGCATGTTGTCTTGCTTTAACGAAGATCAACCATAAAGCGAACCAGCAATGCTTGCTTAATGATCCTCTACTTTGAACTACCGCTGCACGGCTAGTCGTAGCTCCACAGGACAATTATTTGTTTGATTTCTAAAATAGAAGATCATCGCTTGCCTCTGCCGACTAATTTATTGAGCGGTTCTGCGGTCAAAACAAATATCCCTTTTATGCTGGTGAGAATGGATTTAATAACCCTAACCTATGACTTAACACATCCATTATTTGAGACTCAAAATAATAAAATAAGGAGATAGAAGCGGTTTATTCGTTTTTTATTGCTTTTAAGCCGTTTGTTTACTTGTCTAATTAGACTATTCACTTTAAAGTAACACAACATACCAACTGTCTTGATTATACGTATATCTTGTACGACTAGTAGACCAGTGTTCTTTACTTTCTTCTTAAATAAATAAGTAATTAAGCGCATGTATGCGTTCTTTATCTTTGGTTACTACATGTAATTTAAAAGTGTAGGTAGATACTATTGTGGAAAGTACGTAAATAATTTAATACAGAGTTGTTTTTAACTGCAAAACAGAAGATTAAAAAAAAAGGAAATATAAATTTTATCGATAATTTCTTCATTAAAGATTAAACACTTCCTTACCTTAAAGTAGGCTATTAAATTGTAAATAAAATATGCTTTTGTAAACATTTGTCCTTCTGATTACAATTTAAAATTTGTTAAAATAATTTAATAAGATTGTTTACAGTATTACTAAGGAAACTGGGCGAAGTAGGATTTTCAAGGCATATATAGTACCTAAGTTGCTGGCAAAAAATTTGTACTTTATATGGCATCATAATTGATTAAATGTCACCCATGTTGACTATAATAATGGTATCTTACCATATTTGCTATTGTCCATGAGAAGTGTGTTAGACTAATCATATTTATAAGTGAATACGTATGTGGACATATAAAATTGGCCTGCGTTTGCTCCATACGTTTTCTTTCCTATCAACTGGTAGGTAAAGCAAAATGACTGCATTTACATAATTGCGAATTAAGTGACCATAACTTAACCGAGGCCGAAGTGTCTAACGACTGTAATAACACATTCAAGTGTTACGATGATTTACACATGTCGACATTTTAATTTTCGTGCCAGTAAGAAGATGAGATGAGATTCCTTAAGTATCCCTGATTTATTGTTTTATGGTCACGGTACACAGTAGATAATTTATATTAGAAAATAATTTTGTACTTTTACCATTGACTCTAAACGGATGTTTAATATTAATTTATTTGTTAGAGCAAGACTTAGATAAACTTTGACTTCTCATTTCAAATGATAATTCGGATCCGATTATGGTAAAATGTGAAGGATAAAAGCCAATTCCGGATAATATTCCAAAAAGAATTATATTAATTCCAAGAACATTTAATGTTTTGAGAGAAGAAATTTAACGAAAATATTATGTAACTATCAAATATTGCAATTAAGATGAACAAAACCTCTTTGGAATGCTGCTCAACAACATATAGAAGCTTATCAGGGGCGAAGCTAGAAGGGAGTGTTAGCTTAAAATGACAATTATTGGTGCTAAAAAATGTTCAGTATAAAAAGTTGGACACCTAAACGATTTCAATTATGCACAGTGTCCCACAATTCTGTGAACATAGGACAATCACAGGTTCCTGTCGTCAAAATAAATAGATTTAATATAATAATAAATCTATATACCAAATCGCTTGGTTTGCCCGTAACAGGGCACTAAAGAGAACAAGGAAATTCAATTTTTCTTTAACAACAAAACGCGCTTATCACAATTTCAATAAAATTTGGCATTTGGAAATGATATGATAAATGTGTTCAAAACTCTTTTGTTGGAGGATTGAATAGCACACAGTTTCGGAGAAAAAACATTTCATCCATCGATGATTTCCGACAAGAATTCTTGGAGTGTAGATGTTTTTAAAATAACTAAATGAGCCTTAATGCGGTTTAAATAAAATTTGATATTTACACTTTCCTAAGTGGTTACTAAGTTAGATGGCAATTATTTTTTTCTGAAAAGGCACACTCCTTGCCTACATTGTTTGCCTTCTTACCAGAAATCTGTGTACCTATACATTGTTTTGAACGAAAAGATCTTTTAATCCACCAATATTTAACAATATTCAATCGTTTTGATTTTCGTTATCGTTCAGATTGTACTCAATATTCTTGTAGTTTTATGCACATGCGTGAGACTGACAAGTTCTTTTTGCAGAACCACAATGAAGTGTAATCTATCGTGAAAGTGATAATAAACTAATCACGTAAAACTATGGACTTTTTATTTTAAGTTAATCGCAAAAATATTATTGCATTAGATTAGTATTAACATTATAAGTATTTATTTGGTATTGGATTAATGTATCAGAGCTCACAATAGGTAATGTAAACCACTGAAATGTAATCAGATTGATCACTGATATTTCTTTTTTGGTTGGAACGAACGTTTACTTTTCATCTGCTTGAAGAGTCATATTCAAACTTGATTTGATTAAAAAAATCACTATTGCAACGCTTGTAAAACAGTATATCAGGATAAAAAGCATGGTCTTCGCGTTATGAACCACTACAATTATAAATATCGTAAACTAAAATTGCCGTATTGTCAGATCTAGTATACAATTTGCAGTGTTCAAATTTTTAAAATTCCAAACCCCAATTGAAAGTTCTACAGTCTTAAAAGTTATGAACTATTATCAATGTTCAATTCGATTTGATAGTAAGAAAGGTCTCTATGGCGGAGAATTTAGTCAAATGGCAATAGTAAATAAACAGTTCATTATATTGTAGCTTCTAAAGTACTGTCTACATTATATGCGATTTTCAGTAATAATAAATTGACCTTTTACGCAAACAATTATTTGAGTAGATAAAATGTATTGTCGCTGATTAAATCTTTCATTTCGTAATATGGAATATTCTACCTATTCAGGAAATTGAAATGCCACGTTTTGCTTACAATAAATTATTGAATGTTGTTGTCCTTGCGATTAGTGTCTCTTATGAATAAATACCCGAATATATACGCATATTATATTGTTAATTTATTTCGAACAAATACTCTTAATGAATACGTAAAATGTAGACGTGTTTATACAACTGTTGATACATCAATTGGATCTTTTAAAGAGTTGTTGGTAATACTGTCTTATAAACAAAGAGATTACTCCTGCCGCGACCCACCTGATGCATACCTGAAATTCCAGAGCAATCCATTCCATTTAACAGTATACTTACCTGTATTTGTTCTGAGACAAAATACAGTGTCTTGCAAAAGAGATGCAAAAAGTAACCGAAAAACAAATGCCACTCTTTTCCTGAAATTGTTAAAGAAATTGTATGCTATTTATTTTTTTGACATTTTACATTTTTTTTTTTTTTATTTTGCTCTTTCACCTTGTAGGCGACACGTGAGTTGTTGTTAGTAAAATATGGTATTATGCCTTATTTGTTCGATAAATAACCTGTGTTATGTTACAACCACGCCAATAAAACAACTGAAGAAAATTACGCACCTAGGAAGGAAAAGTAAAGAATACTCCAGATCTCATACGCTTGCGACCCGTAATGCATATACGTAGAAATATTCTTCGTGCTTACACCAAGCAAAGTAGCACATTCTGGCCGCCCTGAACGAAAAATATCTTTATGGAAAACACATGTAAAAAGTGCTTCTTTGGGGTATTGTGTATTGGAATACGAAAAATAACATATTGTTGATCACTAATGAAGTTAGTTGTTGTACCTTTGATAAGAATAAAAAGTTCTTCACTGATCATCGTGTGAAAGTGGAATTAGACTCTGGCTTGTGCCTCACTTCTTGCATATCACAATTTAAATCACTTTCTCAACCTATTGCTTATATGCACCGCAGATGTGAATGATCCATCACAGGCCTTCTCCATTTCTGCTTGACCTATACTTGTTGTTTTATCATTTTTATTTTGAATTATCAGATAAAATTTAAAGGAATAGTAAATTTTACTTAGAAATTCTAAAAAATGGAATTCCTTTTATTGTAAAAAACTTCAAAAATTGTAAGTAGTTGCTCTGCATAATAGTTACATTGTTCTTGGTCTAAATGAAGTTTGAGTCAATATTGAATTTCTAATTCTCCTTTATTTTTAGTCGATATGAATTCTAAATAATAATGTATACACCGAACTATTATAAATGGTCTATTCCAAAGAAAAATTTATTTTAGCTGGATAGATAAAAGGATCACTATATTAGTGTGGGTTTGAGAAATTTTAGATATGACACTGATAAAGTTATTATGGGACGCACTGTAGAAAATGGATCGACTGACACTGTTTGCATTCGGTACAGGTGTCAAAGTTCCTAATTGGCGACCCCATTACAATGCCAGTCTCACTTTTGTTTTCTCTTTTCTGGACATGACTGGAATTTTTCCTACTGTACCCACCTTTTATCATGAGATGGTGATTTTTTTCGATTGCAAATTACATATGCACGTGGTCGACTAGCCATAGTCTGCTTACCTTAAACAACTTTGTCAATACGGTTTGTTTTTAACCTTGAAGTCGGTATGTAGAAATAAAATTAGCAATGTGAAGGCCATATTTAATATATCCAAAATTGTAAAGGATGGATCATTTTATAAGCTAACAATGAATTATGCAATACAAAATACTCGAATTATCTAAACTTTAATAAAAGGTATGGCATCAAAATTATATAATTTTCTGATATTTTATATGGTTTTAAGTAAAAAATGGCTTTATGATTGCCTTAACCTGAATAAAAATAAAATATAATCTTTTTGTGTTGGCTTTGCCTATCCACACTCATGAATATTTTATAGGGTAGGTATTCGTAATACTCTCTTGGATATTATGATTTTTACTAGATAATTACACCCCAAAAATAACACGGGATTTTATTTTATTTATTGAAAGCTGACCAAACGAAGTAAATTTTACACAGAAAACACAATAGTTCACATCTACATGTAGACTGCATACAGCATCAGAGATGGAATGACTTCTGAAGAAACTAGCCACTCGTGCTAGCGAAACGTTAGAAAGCAATTCCAACCGACGACGGTCTTTGGACCCGAATCAGGGCATCATAAGTCCACTATGCTTTGCATATAACTTTTATCAATATTCAACTTCAGAATATCACATCAATCTCTTAGATAAATTACAGACTTTACAATATTTTCCTATGATATTTCTATTTTGAGAGACGGCTTATGTAGTGTAGTGCCAGCTCGATAGCTTTTTGGTAGTTTGTTGCTTATCAGCTGGAAATGAGACTAGCTACAAAATTGCTAAACGTGTCATCTTTTAGCGACAATTTGTGACCCTCACGGTATTTTCCTACGATATTTTTATTTCGAGATAGGCTATGTGTAGTGCCAACTTAATATCAAGTTAGCATATCAGCTGATTATGACTAAACAGTTCCAGGGACAAATTTTTGGATTTTGTAACACATTATCGACAAATTATAGTGCATTTCAGAAATAAGAAAAGTAACTTTTCATGCTAGCTTGATATATGTAGTGTATTTTTGTAGTACGACTATAACGGCGAGCGAACAAAGAGAAAAAGTAGTGATAATAGTACTGAAAAGTGAAATAATAAATTGTTTGAAGTTGGAGCAGTGTTTGAAAGGCGTTACAGTACAATACAGCGAAAACATCTTGAGTAGGATAAACAAACTACCAACCTAACCCTAATGTAAAATACGTAACTTAAACCTTATCAACTGCACATAAAAGAGGAACTTCTTGAACTAACAAAAATAAAGAAAGCAAGAGAGTTTTAGCGACGATATAAATCTGTTGAAGTTTTCTGTATGAAATTATCTTGTGAAGAACCTCGGGCCTCAACATTTTTCTAACAATTATATCAAAATTCAACTGTTGAAATCATAATTACAAGTGAAAAAGCTACATTTACAGATTAGTCAGATACTTTTTGCAAAATTCAAAACCTGAACTACCAGTGCTCGATAACGGGCGGTTCAAAGGAAAATAGAATCCTGCATTGTATTACATAACAATCAAAAATATACCATACTATTTAAAAAACTCAGCTCATACGTGTTTCAGCATACTGAACTAATAAACAAGACTAACCTAAAATAATTTCATAACTGCAAATGTTGAATATACGGTATATAAGAGCTTTATTGAAACATAATGTTATATCTACATCTCCACACACTTCAGTACAAAAAAAAAAGTAACACAAAGTTTTATCAATGCATGTTTAAAAAACAGTACTTCCCTTCCTTCTCCCTTCTTTTTCCTGTATTTACCCTCCCCCCTTTCCGCACCTCTCATTTCTAGTATTTGTTTCACTAGTGTCAGACCATTACCATCCGCATTTATTATCCTTCTAAGTTCCTCCCTCTCATTCTTCCCCAATAGTTCTTCTAAAAGATACTCCATTGATCCATTCTTTTCATTCTTTTTTCCACATGCTCTGTACACTCTCTTACTTCGTTCCATCCAAAAAATTCTCATTAAATTCATTCCCCATTCTGCATCTAGCTATTATTTTTTATTTTTTTCCTTGTTTCCTGTATTTATTCTCCTCCCCTTTCCGCCCGTCTTCTTTCTAATATATCTTTCATTATTGCCAGACCACTTCCATCCGCCTTTAATATCCTTTCCGTCTCTTCCCTCTCATTATTCCCCAATACTTCTTCTACTATATGTTCCATTGATTCATTCTTTTCTCCACATACTCTACACATTCTTTTTTTCTTTTCCATCCAAAACTTATTCTCATTACATTCATTCCCCATTCTGAATCTAGCTATTGTTTCTAAATTATTCCTTCTCTTAGATATCCCAGGACCTCTTCCCTTTGCCAATCTTCCCATGTAAAATCCCTCATTCCTCTCGCGTATCTTGATTCCCATATTTTTCTCAAATCCTCACCTCTTACTATTTCATTGCATCTTTTCCCCACCATCTTACTTACTTTCAATCCCCCTCCTCTCCATTCCTCCATTTGTTCATTGTTTATTTTCATTTCTGTTAATGCCTTATCCCTTTCCACATCATATTTATTTTTTGTCCCAATCCCCAAAACGTTTTTCTTCCATAACTCTTTTCTTACGTCCCCTTCCGGTAGTTCTCCCAATTTTTGCTCATATTTTACCGCCCTCCTTCTTGAATCTTCTACCATTTTCCCACATTTTGTTTCTCTTCCTAAAATGTAATCTGGGGTACTCCTTTCTAAGCATAGCACCCATTTTATGTACCTTTTATAGATATTTTCCATCACTCTATACTCTATCCATCCCCATATCTCTACTCCATAAAAAACTATACTTTTCGCTAATGTTTTAAAAAGCACAATCTTTCTTTCCCAGTTGTTTCTACACAGTTTCTTCCTATGCCCCATATTCTCCCCAGCATTGCATTTGCCTTAGCTGTCTGATTGTTTACGTGCGCCTCGTCCTTGTTATTTTCTGACAGTATGTACCCCAAGTATCTATATTTTTTAACTCTTTCAATCAGATTCCCCTTCCATCTCAATTCCTCTTTCTCTTTACTCTTCCTACCTCTTACTTCCCCAAAAACTATAACTTTAGTTTTTTCCTCATTCACTTGCAGATATTTTTTCTCTAAATATTTTTCCAATTTTTTTGACATCTCCCTCATTGCCCCCCAACTTGTCGCCAATATCATCCGCATACGATATTGTCCATATCTTTTTTTTCCTATCACTATTCCCCCCTCATTTACTTTACTTATTGTTTTTTCTAAATCACTTAAATAAACATTAAATATCTGTGTACTTATCTTACATCCCTGTCTTACTCCTTTTCCCATCCAAAATTCCTTGCTCTCCCTCTTGTCCACCTTTACAACTCCTATCGTTTCCTTATATAATTCCATTATTCTACTTATCAACCCCTCGTCTATCTTGCTTTTCTTTAACATTCTCTCTATTTCTTTTCTGTCTGCCGAATCATATGCCATCTTCAAATCTATTACCATCACGCATACCTTTTGTTTTTTTTCAATGTGTGTTTGTATTGCGTATTTTAACATATATACGGCATCTATTGTTCCCCTTCCCTCCGTGAATCCAAATTGTGTCTCGCTTAATACTTTATTATTATTCAATTGTTCCTTTAACCTGATCTTTATTATTTCCGTGTATATTTTATGCCCCGTGTCCATTACAGTAATTCCTCTGTAATTTGCTGTGCTTTCCCTATTACCCCTTTTAAAAATTGGTACAATTGCTCCACACTTCCACTCCCTTGGTATTTCATTTTTATCCCATATGTTTGTCACTATTTCGTGCGTTTTTTTTTTTAATTATTCTCATTGAGTAAATCCACGACTCCCCCGGGATTCCATCCCTCCCTGTTGCTTTTTTTTGCTAATGCATTTATTACTGTTCTTATCTCCTCTATTTCCACTCTATCGTATTCTATCCCCCTTTCTTTTTCCCACTCTATTTCTATATTCATTACTATCCTTTCATTCTTCCCTCCTAACATTTTCTTAAAATGTCCATACTATTCATCTTCTCTAATGTTTTCACTCACCTTCCTCCCTTTCTTTTTTCTGTTTGTATTTACTATTTTCCAGAATTCCTCCGCTCTTTTAGCCATCTGTAATTTTTTAACTATTTCGTTACTGTATTCTTCCTTGCTTCTCTTTATCTGCTCTCTATATTCATATCTTTTTTCTTTGAAAAACTCTTCATTACATTCATTCGTTCTCCGTTTTCCCAACGCCATCTTATACACTTTTTTTCCAACAACAATATAAATTTGGCTTATTTCTGCAAGAAAGGAATAAAAAAATAATAATGCGTAGTTTAAAATATCAACACATAATGATTTTGTCAAAACCGGAAGTCCTGCAGAAGTCTGAGTTGCTTTAAATTAAGATCCATTAAACTCTCTATCCCCGTAGGCTATCAAGTTACAAAAAAATATCTTTTTGTTTACAACCATTAATTGACATTGTTAGGATGACTCACACGTGTTGTTCTTATTTAAATTTTATAGGCGAAACAGTTAATTACCCATTTAGGTCAAAACAGTTAACTACTACTGCTAAAAACGGTTTAAGTTGAAACGATGACACTGCTTCCAAGGTCAATTGGTTTCGTTCAAGGTCGCATTGTTAGCTAGGTCGTCAAGCAGAGAGCAACGATCTCTCGATTTCCCCATTGGCATGTGAAAATTCCTCTGTCATCACCTAAAGGTTGCCTTGAAAATTATAATTCTTCTGATGCATCAATAAAATTAATCTTAAAATAATATCTAAAAAGATATTCTTCCGGTTTCAGCGATGTAACTGTAGATATGTCTCCGTTGAGATTTTTTCTTGTTTCTCTTCACTCATACCTACATAATAACAGTTAATTTATAATCCTTCAATTTCTTTGAGGTCATTAGTGGCGAACTGAAACGTCAATATTATTGTGTTCTAAATAAATAAATTAAGATGGAAACATTAGTTGCTTCAACTTGTGTTAAATAACATATAGTTTTCATTATAGAAGATTACGATTTAATTATTCCTACTTTTACTTTTTAAAGTTATTACATTTGGGTTAAATTAAATATTAATGTTGGTGTTACGTTAATAAAAAAACAACTGTGATAAAATGCGAAAAAGTGAATTTCAACTACTATTTAGGTAGATGTATGTTGTTTTTAATAATAAGGTATGCCGAAATTAAAAGATTCTTTTGCTAGATTTATAAGAATTTTATTCGAATAGATCATTACAAAAAATGTGATCATATATTATATATTATATAGATGTTTCCTGTCGTGCTGGGAAATACATGCAAACAATATCTGTTCGAATAACCATCAATCACTCACCGAGAAATAAACATTTCGACCTTTTATAGACTCTTGCCACTTGCCACACTTAAGGAATTCTTGGCCGATTTGTAATTGTAAGCGAATCACAAAATTGTAATTACATAAATGACCAAGGAACGGGTATAATACAAATATTAAATAACGTCTGAAGAAAGCAAGATAATTCCTTGGGCTTATTCCCACTTCGTATCATCTCATTTCGTACATTTACCTCTAACTTTCCCACTTCATACCACGTCCAAAATGCATACCTGTGACTATTCCCATTACGTACCGCTTTCCTCATATAATCGTGCAGGATTGTTGAAATGAAATATCAATATTTTTGTACATCTTTCTTTTTTCAACGGAATCAAATAAAGATTTATACATTGTTTAATAGATAAAATACAACAATGGTTAAATTATAATATTGTAATGAATTTTCTAGTCAAAGATATTTATTTAAAAAATTATTTATTTAAATAACACTTAACACTAACTAAAAACTACTATTTATATTAGAACAATTCACTTATTTATATAACAGTTTATTTTATCACTTTTGTCTATTATTTATCGTTTTGATTCGCGCACTGATGGTTTCTCACAATTACTGTTCTCTGGCCCAAAGGCGATCACTTTATATACACCTTTCGAACTTTCTGGATGATTTGAAAAGGAAATCCTGATTATTGCCGAATGATGAATAATTATTAGAATGTCGTCGATGATTCCAGAATTGATCTTGTTACTTGTCGCTGGAGCTTGTAAGTTTACGTTGATAAAAGTCCGAGCGCGGTGACTACGCCGTAAGCATGTTAGCGATAAGAAGTACATGTACACAAATTGTTTTCGCACACACGTTCGGTGTCACTGGTCGCTACAATATATTATGTGTTATTTTATTAGCACGTGCTTAACAAGTTTCAAACACTTTTAGATCTCCCTTTACTAGTAATAGGAAATCTTACAGTTTTTAAAGCAGTGCGAAATAAGAGTATTGATATTTATTTTGTAGGCTGTATGAATTGGGAATAAAACAGGTAGAACATAACGCGGAAACAAACGGGACTGTGCGAAGTGAGATAACACCATTTCAGCGACAGGCGATATTATGAAAAAAAAATTCTTTAAATAAAGTTTTTGGAATATCTCCATATTTCAGTTTTTTGTGTGTGATTTTATAATTTTTATCCACACAAAACTTTTATGTATTTGCTTGTGTTTAAAATACTATACAAATAAAGGAAAGTTAAACCTATAATATGTTGCAACACCTTTAAAGGGTTTCAATTCTTTGACAGTCTGAAACACATGAGTACCTGCTTAAAAATGAATGTCTTTCTGATCTATTGTGTATGTATGTTCACGAATCAACAACTTGACACAAACTATGATTTGCTACATTCCCCGGCAACCATTTTTGGAAACAGAAGTGTTAGCATATCTTCTCGATTTGTCACTACATGTGATATTTATTTACCTACTTAGCGAGAATGATGAAGTGAGTTTCAAGTGGTATCGTGATTTAGATGTATGCTTACCTCTTACCTAACCTTTAAGAAATACAATTTTGTTCAAGTAAATGCCAGTATGTTGCCATCTGTAGATATTACTGTTAAAGTGCTAACTGTTTTTCTACAATAAGTGACGAATTTCTTGCAAAGGACTTACATTTACTAAATAAAATCTACATTTAATTATTGCTAATGCACATCTGATAGATTCGGAAAACTATCGGCAAAAATATTAAAGCGTAAAGTATGTTGACGAGTTCTCGCGCTTGAAACAAAGTCTATTACATCCTATGCTTCAGAGAGACAATACAAATAGGGCTAAGATATCTCGTGTAGATTTGGTATACAGATAAATGCGCCTAAATTGATTTATTTTGATTCTAGAAACCTTTTGTTTTCATCTGCGGAATTTTGGAACACCCTGTATGTAAAACGCACAATGAGCGAAATACATTAATATTGTGACAGATGTGTCATTCTGACGTTGACATGCGCCTACTGCAAAGGTTTAGTAAAAGCATAAAAGTAACCTATGACGCGTTCCAGAAAGTCCGAGAGTTGCTGGACGTTTCGAGAGTTGCCTAGAAACGTCCATAAGACTATATAAGGAACAGCGTTGGACAGTTTAAGGGTATTTGATAGAAGAGAGCGACAGATATAAGCGAGAAGAGAAGATAAAGCGATTGACGAGCGAAATAGTTATAGAGTTGTTGTTGTTATAGAAATAGATATTGAATCGTTGTTGTGTTCGAATTGAATTAATAAAAAGTGTTGAAAAAAATACGTGAAATTGTAAATTACGTAACAATTGGTGTCAGGAGTGGGATTTATGCCAGTAACAAGAAGTCAAGCGGCCAAAATGGAGGAGCAAATGAAATTTTTGATGGAAATGCTTAAAGAAATGAAGGCAGGCCAGGAAGAAATGAAACAAGAAATGAAGGCAGGCCAGGAAGAAATGAAGGCAAGCCAGGAAGAAATGAAGGCAGGCCAGGAAGAAATGAAGGAAGAAATGAAGGCAGGCCAGGAAGAAATGAAGGAAGAAATGAAGGCAGGCCAGAAAGAAATGAAGGAAGAAATTAAAGCATGTCAAGAAGAAATTAAGGCAGGTCAAGAGAAATTAATAGAAGATATGAGAACAATGAAAATTGAGCAAGAAGGATTGAAAGAACAGTTAAAAGAAGTAAGAGTAGAAGTTCAAGACGTTCAAGAAGAGTTGAAGGAGGTAAGAGTAGAAGTTCAAGAAGAAATAAAGGAAGTAAGAGTAGAAGTTCAAGAAGAGTTAAAGGCCGTACACAAAAAGTTTCAAAAAGAGTTAGACGATATGAAGGCCAATATGAACATTCAAGAATACCCAAAACTAAACAAAAGCGAAGAAGGAAGTGTAAGAATGTCGAGAATAAAACCACCAACATTTGATGGGAAGATCTCTTGGTCAGTCTATCTCAAACAATTTGACGCTGCTGCCAAAGCAAATGAATGGAACGAAACGGAGAAAGCCACTGCCCTGATCATAGCGCTACGTGGGGAAGCTCTCGACGTTCTGCAAGCTATACCAGAAATACAACAAAACGATTTTAAAATTCTGGTGGACCGATTGGAGATGCGCTGTGGTGATAAACACCTACAACAAATGTACCAGGCTCAATTAAAAAGCCGCTATCAACGTAGCAGCGAAAGCCTCCAGCAATTCGAAGCGGACGTCGAAAGGCTCGTGCGGTTGGCTTATCCTAGTGCCCCTCAAGACTTTACAGACCAGCTGTCCACCCAAATGTTTGTCGATGGAGTGCGAGATGTCGAAATACAACAAGCCCTGCGCATGTCTCGACATAAAACTGCAGGCGAAGCTTTGTCGCACGCACTGGAATATGAAGCAGCCAAACAAGCATCTAAAGGACATGTTAGAGTTCGACAGGTTGGGTTTAATTTTGATGAGGACAGCGATTTACTTCGACAAGAAGTTGTAAAAATTGCTAAAGAAGTGTTGTCTCCAAAACCGAAAGAAGAGATGCGTGAGCGCCCACGTTGTTGGACTTGCGACAAACAGGGTCATCTTTCACGCGATTGTCTCAAAAGAAAGAGAGAATTTACTTGCTGGAATTGCGGAGGTACGGGGCACTTGAGCAGCGACTGTCCATCTGGAAAAAAGACAGACGTCAGCCGCCAAAGGAATCAAGCAGGGAAACTAAGAATAGCCGGCCTTACGGGGCGAAAGTCGGCTTTGCGTCCCCAAGCCCCAATCATCATTTCCGTATCGAAAACAACCACTGATAATTCACTTACTGTGGATGGTTTTGTGGACGGCAAGAAATTAAAACTGATAGTGGATACCGGCGCATCAAGAACGATAGTTAACCCTCGAATAATCGGTAAATGGAGGATTCGACCGCTAACCATAAATGCTGTCTTAACAACTGCGACAGGGGAAACAACATCGTTTCATGAAGAATGCGAAGTGGTGATCGATCTTGGAGACGCAAGCCTGTATCAACAAGTGCTGGTGGCCGATATCACCGATGACATAATTTTGGGACTCGACTTCATGGAAAGGCACCGAATCCAGCTAGACATGGGCACAAAATGTTTACGAATAGGAGATCAAGAACTGCCACTACAAAGAAATGGGACTGATCAGCGAACACTACGGGTTGTCGTTGCTGAAGACCAAGTTTTACCTGGACACTCCGAAGCTGTTGCCCGAATTACAATAGAGGACAATGTCCCTTATGAAATAACTGGGGTCATAGAGCAAGACAACGAAGAATTGAGGCAGAAGGCCATCCTTGTCGGAAGAACTGTGGTACAAACCGGCTCGACCACGATTCCAATCAGAGTTATCAATCTGAAAGGTTTTGAACAAAAACTTACGAAAGGAACACCAATAGGGACATTAGAACCAGCCATTACCATCAATCATTTGGACCAAATGAGAGAACAGAGGGAAGAAACCGGGAAGCTGCCAGAAGCATTGAAAGAATTAATCAAGAAGGCAACTGAACATCTAACTGAAGATGAAACTAGAAAGCTAGAACACCTTATTCGAAGTTATAAGAACGTCTTTGCGATTGATGACACCGATTATGGTAGAACCAATTTAGCGTACCACCGAATCAACACAGGAAATGCAAGACCTATCAAACAAGCACCCAGACGAGTACCATGGGCCAAACGAGAAGAAGTCGATTCACTGATCAAAGACATGCGCGAGAAAGGGATAATAGAACCATCGAAAAGTCCATGGACTTCCCCTATCGTTTTGGTACGCAAGAAGGACGGATCAACGAGATTCTGTGTTGATTATCGACGATTAAACGAAGTAACACATAAAGACAGCTATCCTTTGCCACGAATCGATGATACGTTAGATTGTCTGTCGAGCGAAATTAAATGGTTCTCGACGTTGGACCTAAAGAGCGGATATTGGCAAGTCGAAGTACATCCTGAAGACAAGGAAAAGACTGCGTTTACTACTGGGAACGGTCTCTGGCAATTCAATGTAATGCCCTTCGGCCTATGCAACGCACCAGCTACTTTTGAAAGATAAATGGAGACCATTTTACAAGGACTGAATTGGGAAATCTGCTTGGTCTATTTGGATGACGTCATTGTGTTTGGGCGAACGTTTGAAGACCATCTCGCCAATCTAAGCAGAGTACTTCAGAAATTCACAGCAGCAACACTAAAATTAAATCCCAAAAAGTGTGCGTTGTTTAGAACTGAAGTGAAATATCTAGGCCATGTCATATCAAGTAAAGGCGTTGGTACAGATCCTGACAAGACCGAGGCAGTTCGTAAATGGCCGCAACCAACGAACCAGCATGAATTGAGGAGTTTCTTAGGATTATGTTCGTACTATAGAAGATTCGTGAAGGGATTTGCGGATGTGGCTCGCCCCTTGCACAGACTTACCGAGAATGGAGTGCCTTTTGATTGGACGAACACCTGTCAAGAAGCTTTTCAAGTTCTGAAAAATAAGTTGTCTAACACCCCGATTTTGACTTATCCCGAATTTGGAAAACCATTCATAGTCGACACCGATGCGAGCAATGTGGGTATTGGAGGGGTTCTTTCTCAAGTTCAAGACGGCAAAGAAAGAGTAATCGCATATTTTAGCAAGACACTGTCAAAGCCCGAGAAGAACTATTGTGTGACCCGCCGAGAACTATTGGCCGCGGTGAAAACTATAGAACATTTCCACAAATATCTATATGGGCGAGAATTCCTGCTGAGAACTGACCACTCTTCTCTTAAATGGTTGCTGCAATTCCGAAACCCTGAAGGACAGGTGGCCAGATGGTTACAGCGTTTACAAGAGTACAATTTCAAAATTGAACATCGGCCAGGAAAACACCATGGTAATGCCGACGCCTTATCAAGACGACCATGCCCGCGGAATTGCAAACACTGTTCTTCTGTGGAGCGAAAAGAAGGGTTAGAACACGTTCCATGCCTACATACCACCGTGAAGAGACAAGAAAATTGGGAAGATACAGTGTTGATTGAAGAACAGCGAACCGATGATGACCTTGGACCCATCATGAAATGGAAGGAGACAGGAGAATCTCGACCAACATGGGCAGATGTAAGCCCCCTGAGTACTACGACGAAATGTTATTGGGCCCAATGGGATTCCTTAAAGCTCGAGAATGGAGTCCTTAAAAGAATCTGGGAAAGTCCGGACGGGACCAAGAAGCGATTACAAGTTGTATTGCCCAAGAAAAAGACGAAAGAAGTAATAAAAGAGCTGCATGCTGGGACTGGAGGTGGACATTTTGGTGTGAAGAAGACCTTAGAGAAACTACGTGAACGGTATTACTGGGTGAATGCTAGATTGGATGTGGAAGACTGGTGTAGAAGATGCGAAGTATGTGCTTCCAACAAAGGTCCGAGAACCAGAACACGAGGAAAAATGCACCAGTATAACGTCGGAGCGCCATTCGAAAGAATAGCCATGGATATCGCTGGTCCCTTTCCCCGAACTGAAGATGGCAACCGCTACATCCTCGTTGTGATGGATTACTTCATCAAGTGGCCGGAAGCCTATGCAATCTCCAACCAGGATGCAACCACCGTGGCGGAGGCAATAATAAACAACTGGATCAGCCGATATGGAGTTCCCATGGAAATTCATACTGACCAGGGCCGAAATTTTGAATCAGAAATATTCCAACGAGTGTGTGAATTGATGGGAATAAGGAAAACTAGAACGACTCCGTTGCATCCTCGGTCTGATGGCATGGTAGAGCGATTTAATGCGACTATAGAAAACAACCTGAGGATGTTCGTGAACGATCATCAGACCGACTGGGATCGCCACATTCCCTTATTCCTTCTGGCCTATAGGACATCCATACACGAGACCACCGGACAGACACCCTCCTGCGTGCTATTCGGGAAAGAACTGAGACTACCTGCTGATCTAATGTTGGGTCGACCTGAAGATTCTTCGATGTCCACGGACGATTATGTGTCTAAACTACGCGAGCGGCTTAACACCATCCATAAAGCCGTCAGAACAAGAATTAAATTCGAAAGTGACCGGATGAAGACCCGCTACGATCAGCGAGCGAATTCCACTAGATTCAGGGAGGGCGATCGTGTATGGCTCTATAACCCAGTTCGCAAGAAAGGAAGGTGCCCTAAATTACAACGGAATTGGGAGGGCCCGTACAAAGTGGTTACCCGGATAAACGATGTCGTCTACAGGATACAACGAGGCCCCAAATCGAAGATGAAAGTTGTACACCTCGACCGGTTGGCTCCATACACAGTGGAAGAAACTGATCGGGACGATCAGCGCTAGAGGGGGGGGCAGTGTGACAGATGTGTCATTCTGACGTTGACATGCGCCTACTGCAAAGGTTTAGTAAAAGCATAAAAGTAACCTATGACGCGTTCCAGAAAGTCCGAGAGTTGCTGGACGTTTCGAGAATTGCCTAGAAACGTCCATATTACTATATAAGGAACAGCGTTGGACAGTCTGTCAGTATAGTGTTTTGATAGAAGAGAGCGACAGATATAAGCGAGAAGAGAAGATAAAGCGATTGACGAGCGAAATAGTTATAGAGTTGTTGTTGTTATAGAAATAGATATTGAATCGTTGTTGTGTTCGAATTGAATTAATAAAAAGTGTTGAAAAAAATACGTGAAATTGTAAATTACGTAACAATATATTTGTTTTAATAGTCAAAAAACTAATCTTATTTTAAGTAAACAATTTATAAAAAGTAATTTGAATGGCATGCATGCCTGCATAATTTTTAATAAGGATAAGTTACGTGGTATAGTCTGCATTGATGTCTTATAATTCCTGTTATCGAACTAAAAATCGTAGCCTTTTGTAGAATTACTTTTTTATTTTTTTTCTTTGTTTTCAGGTTTACAATTACCTGGTGGCCGAAGAGCACCGTGTAATAATGAAGGAGAGTCCGTTGCAGTTGATGATATTGACAAAAAGGGATGCTTCTCTTGTATTTGTAAGGTACATTCAAATTCACATACCTAGGCTAACAGTAGTTTTTCGTAAACCTTTTTTCCATGGTCACACAGTGTATCAATTATCTCATTTTTATTAATTTTGTATAGTATAAGATAACACTCTAAAAGTTAAAATAAATTGATGTTGCCAACATCAAGAATACCAGTAAATAAATTTTTTTATTAAAGAAGGTTAGAAGCAAGGTAGCAGCCAATTTGTTCTTTGACTCATCTTTCTCGGTAAATATACCCGAGGCATACAATACAGAAGTCGCCAAACCAGTTGAAAGCTCAATAAATAAAATTAATAAATTCTTACAATGTGCAGCGGTACCCGATTTTAATACTGGCATGTCAAGAATGAAAAGCCATGGGCAACACTGTATTTAGCCAACTTACAGTTGCATATGTAAAAAGCCACCAGCACAAAAAATATTTTAAATAGACAAGAACGTTATCAGCAACCACAAAATGTTTCCGTTCGCTGATATGTACAATACGTTTCTTGGCTTGTAATAAAATCAAGCCAGGAGATTTTGGAGGTGTTTTATATAATAAGCTAAAAAGTCAATACCAGCCAATTCTGTAGAGCCTAAGTATACCCTACACCTTAAAATATCATTCAATAATTTTTCAATTGTTTGGTGTAATGTACCAATAAGGAAAATTAAATTAATGCTATTGGTTTTATATTTACTTAAAAACGTTGCTTTTAATTTCCCTTATGAGTTCCCAGAACCGTTTCTTTAGAATTGTGGTTATTTACTTAATAAAATAATAATATATCTTATGAAATAAACCAGGATATCATTCCAGCTTCCTTCTAATGATGCAAGTAATCAAGTAGTTTGAGTTATTTTACATCGGTCAGTTTTTTTTTGTTGAATTGACACGCCGGAAATAGAAATCACCAGGAAATAACAAAATACTAGTTATCGTTTGCTCGCGGGTTCTCCACAAATTAACTTTTTATATCACCGGATTTGTTCAAGAACATCTGTATATTGTTCCAAGTTTAACGATTTGCTTAAGAATAAATATCGATCGCTATTGTACACTACCGCTATGGAGGTTGTTTTTGAAAAAGCAATTTGTAGCTTTATTTTATTTGGATTTTATTCCATCGTTGAATTTTCAAACTGTGGTATTGGAGAACTTGTTCAGTAGGTTAAGCAAAAGTAGTAGTTACTCAATTTTTGCCTAATACATCATCATAATCAATAATTCTTCTACTAGAGTTATTTATTAAATTTAATTAAATGGGCTAGACTTCGACTGTTTAAATATGCGTTTGATGCAAATGTCGCCGACGCGGTTTACATATAAAATTATAAATGAAAACAAAGATGTACGAATAAACCAAAATTACAAATAATTGGAGTACCATTTTTTTTTTTATTATTTTCTAATTTACTATTTTCTTTGTTTCCACTTATTTTTTGTCTAAAATATAACCGTCACTTTGTTTAGATTTCACTAGAACAGATACTTCTAAAACGCTTTATTTGATAACTGCAAATAAAAACTTCATGATTTTCGATTAGAAAAATATTTATTTTCTTTTTTCAGTAAACCAGATAGTTTTTGCCAACAGTTTCAAGAATTCTAAATAAAGCAAAATTCTACCACATTAACGTAGATTTGTTTTCTGTGAATATTTCGCGTATATACATTTACTAGGAAATCTTAGCCGTAAATGTAAATATTTTCACTTTGGCTCTGTGCGAATTGCACGAAAGAACTTCTGGCTATAAAACTGGGCTTTAATCTGTATGTTCTTATTGATTTTACTGTTAAATATTTTATTCAATTAAAAATATGAATAAGATAATGTAAACTACCTACTCAATGCATGTTGGGTTCAATCAGGTTTCATACATCCCTTTTGTTATTTATTTCGAACTCAAGTATGTAGTATCCGCACCCAAACTTTAAATTTTCCTCCCGAACTCCCATCTCGCGGAGAGAAGTCGAAGCTGAGTAAAATTTAAAAAGAAAACAAAAGCAATTGTGCCCGGTCACCACATCGCGGTGTTCCAGTGTTTCTTTCGGTTTTCCCCTTTTGCGAGTGATTCAAAAGTATAAAAGTGTGGAAAAGAAGAAAAAAGAATAGTAGTTCAGTGACATTAAAGGTAAGAACTTCCAAAAGAACTAGTTTAAATTATTGTTATAATATTGTACAATATTTTTTTTTGCGTGTTCTTGATTTTACAACAATCAACAAGTAATGAAAATCTTTGCTTGTCTATTTGATTTTATAGTTTTAATTTTAAAATGTAACTTATTATTTCAAAGAACGAAAAGAAATAATTCGTTTTAACTTTATTGTACTGGTGTCATTTTTATCAAATCAATTTTATAATTCTTTTTATAATTTTTGTAAATGATTCTTTTTTATACATATTTTTTTTATTATTTTAAACAACTGTGAATTAATTTTTGAAAGAATCATTTTGTTGTATTGGAAGTGTTTTCAGGCGCGTTAATTAATATTGCGCAATTTCATGCAAAATTAAACAACTTTATACTATTTCGTTATAACAGACAACATTCTGCAATCTCAAGCAACACCAAACAACATTGTGCAATTGGCGTATTTTCTTTTGCATTGAACACATTTTATATTTCAACCAATTTTTGAAAGAGATTTTATGTATGTACTAATATTTTCTCGCGTGGTGATTTTGGGAGCAGGTATTTACGCAACTTGTACTTTACACACACATATTTCTGTTATTTTCAACGTTATTTGGATTGCATCCATACCAGGACTTCAGACTTTATTATTTTGTTTTGCGTATGCCCAAATCACATTTTTATTTTCAACGTTATCTGGATTGCATCCATACCAGGACTCCAGACTTATAAACTAACTAACTAAATATGTACTGGTTTAAAATGTTCTATTGTTTGAGAGGGTTGAATTATAATTTGTGGCGCTTTTGCGTATAAATTGCTTGCGAATATTTTCTTTTGCAAGATTATTTTGAAATGCTACAATTATTTTTTTAGTTGTCTGTTTTGTGGTTGTTTGTTTTGTGCAATATTATTTGAAATGTTTTATTATTTTGCTATCACATATTTTACACATGTTTTTAATTTGCATTTGTTTAATTTTGTACTTGTTTTTGACTTTCTTATTTGGGCCATTATTTTTATATAAATAATTTTTATCATTTACTATTTATTTGAATTATTTCCTTTTATCGTTTACGTTTATTTGAATTGTTTTTAACATTTACATTTGTTTGGAATTATTTCTTTTTATCGTTTCCATTTATTTGAATTGTTTGCATTTACCATTTACATTTGTTTGACTTGTTTTTCCTGTAATTTGAAACTTTATTTGATTTTTGTGTTTCATGTGAATTTTATTACTTGCATTTTTGCTTTTCATTTTGAGGAGCAGTGATCGTGGTTTTCTCTGGCATCGCTCTTTTTCCACGTGAGCTTCAGGCTGAGCCTGGCACTCAAATTTTTGTTTGACATTTGTAATTGTTGCTCATTTTGTTTTTTTTTGTTTTATTCATACACTCACTCAAACATATTTTCAATTTTACATTTATTTAAGTGTTTACTCAAAGGTGAGTCCAACACAAAACTTTCTAAATCATACATTTTCAAATAAACTTAGGGTTTTTCAAACAAACATTGCCTTTTTATTTTAAAAGCCTTGTTCCTAAATAATTAAACCTGTACCATGGTGGAGCGTTCCATTTTTGGAAAACGAATTTCTTTATCACAACGTAGGTATTTTATGACGATCAAGTTTGAATGGGTAAGTTACACTACAAGTAGAAAGAAATCCCGTAATCTATAAAATAAGCATTGCATACAACAATACGCAATTTCCTAGGAACGTACCTACGTAACCCCCCTTTATTGCTAGATCAAACTAAAATGTACGATTAAAAACTAATTTTTCCAGGACGGAAATAGGTAGGTACCGATCACTTTTTACAATACACGTTTATACTTACAATAAACATCGAAGTGGAAATTATTAACTGGTACTGCTGTGGTAGTTTTACAGAAAGTGTAATTAACTTATGTTTTTATTTTAGAATTTGTAAGAATTTGTTAGCTGATTATCCGTAATATGGTAATTGTTTCTGCTTTATTAATTCGATATATAGCGATTGTGTAAATTAATAAGGGTTTTTCAACTACTTTGTGTCTGATCACTTACAATATTTCAGAAATCGTATTTCCTTTTTAAATAAAATTGTAGGGATGGAAAAAGACTGAATCTTTTCTAACACATACGTACAACTGTACTCAAAATGATAACAATAAAATAAATCGTAAACAGATTAGCTAAGGACCCCTCGTAATTATGACATGGATATATATATATATATTATATATTATTATTATTATATATATATAGGTATATTGAATGTCGTTTTCGACACGATAGGTTTTCATCGAATCGATCCGATAGTTATAGGGAGGTATACCAACACCTATCTACATAAGAACATCTTTCTGTGGTCGGTTAAACTTATTATTGTATATTATATTGTAACGAATTTTCTAATTGCGGGAACGTAGGTCGACGTAAAAAATACGATTAATTATACTTGAACTAATTCTATTTAAAGCTTAGAACTACTATTTATGAGAACAATTCTCTTATTTATATAAGATCTTATTTCTATCACTCTTGTCTATCACTTATCGTCTTGATTCGCGCACGGATGCTTTCTACTACTACTCTCTCTCTCTCTCTCTCTCTCTCTCTCTCTCCCGGCCCAAAGATTATCATTTTAAATACACCTTTCGAACTTGCTAGATAATTTCTCAAAGAAATCCTGATTGTTCCCGAATGATTAATAATAATTAGAAAGCCGTCGATAATTCACAGAAATGATCGTCTTACTTGTCGCTGGAGAAAGATTTATAGCTTGTAAATCGATAATGATAAAAGATCCGCGCGCTGTAACTGTGCCGTAAACATGTTAGCGATAAGAAGTACATGCACACAAATCGTTATGTCACACACGCACGTTATCCCTGGACGCTACAATATGTATTTATGCAATGCATTGTTATTGTTCCCTCAGAATGTTGAAAAGTAAGTTAACTAAAATGTAAAGTGATTTATAATTAATTGAATCTACATTTACTTGATGGAAATTCATTGTAGAATAAGAAAAATAATAAAACACTTTGATTTCTATAAACTTTTCTTTTACTTAATATATGCTTCGCCACGATGTGGCTTATTCAAAACTAATAATACATTGAGTAAACACATTAAAAATAATAAAGATAAAACTAGGAACAGTAACAAATCAGGAGTACCTATATAAAATAATTTGCGAGACTTGCAATAAATTTACATTGGACAAACAGGTAGGCCATTTAACGTATCAAAGAACATGTTAATTCATTCAAAAACCGAAAAACTGACTGCAATTACGCTGTACACTTAATAGCAGAGAAACATAATTTAATTTCAGTTTTTAAAATTCTAAATACAGAAAGTAAAAGTTATAAATTAAATCTCTTAGAAACCATAGAAATTAATAAATAAAAAAAAATCTATTACTGAATGAGCAGTTAGATTTACGCAATTCTCCGCTATTGAATTTGTACCCACACAAAAACCATCCCCAACAACATAATGTATAGGTATATATACAGGGTATTTTCCTTTTCACTATAAGTATATTTGTAACTTCTGAAGAAGCTACATTGTGGTAAAGCATATATTAAGTAAAAGAAGAGTTTATGGAAATTACAAGGGTTTTATAATGTTTCTAATTCTAAAGTGATTTATTTTGGTATTAGTCACTGTTACCATCGAATGGCCCATCCTTTGTAAATGTACGTGAAGTAAAAGGGGACAGCCATTAATTTCGTGAACTCAAAACGAGGAAAACAATTTTATAGCAAAATCTCATTGAATCCATTTAAATTCTCTTAAGTGCAAGGGGAGAGGTGTTTAAAGTAAAATTTTTCATTTAAAGGAAGGGTGTTAATTAGAGATAAAACACCTTACTATTATAAATCTAACTCACGATACAAAAAACGCTACATTAATGATTTTTCATTTCTATAAATACCAACAATAAATACAATCATGTTTTTCTAATTTCCTTTAAAATGGAGTCTTGTATTTAATTTTCCATTTAAAATTTCTTTATGGACCTTTTAAATTTTATTAAAATCATTAAAGGCTTACATGAATGCTTACAGTAGGTAAATGAGAAAATAGGATTATACTAATTCTATATAAATGTTGGGTTTAGTACTTTTAAAAATACGTTCAATTACAACTAAAATACAATGGCTTTCAATTAATTAAATGTCTTACTGAGATTTATAAGATACACTTGCAAAATATAACAAGCTGCTACCACCCGTAGAGCTTAAATGATCGAAAATTCGTTCATTATGTACAGTTTGTTATTCTTTGTAGGCTATACCATTGTAATTACCACCAACTACCAAAATAAATTAATTTATGTAATCTACAACACATAACGTACTAGTCTTAAGTAGGTAAGTGTGTTAATATTTTGTATTCTAGTGAGTATTAAGTAATTTCACTCAATTTTTGCCATTATCCTTTCTTGCATCAATCGTTTTGCGACCGAAAACAACTTAAGTACCCTACATACTTGTATGTAGGTAAAAACTAATATGCAGTACTTAAATATACTGATCTAGTAACATAAGAACCGAACATATAGGAATTACATGTTTCTTTGTCGGTATTTTTTTATATGTATATTTTAATACCATGTGCTATTATCAAAAGATAACGCCACCCGTTGTGATTGCATGTAACACAATATACCTCTGTTCGGTTCCTAAGTTAGCAAATCTGTATAATTATACGCATTTCACTTCAAAAGGGCTAATAAATTTCCCATAAACTATAAGATACCGCCATGACCTTTAGAACATGGTACCAGCAGTAGGTGTATCACGGCAGTGTAAATTTCAAAACAAATTAATCTCACTCAACTCCTCTTTAATCAATTAGTTTGTTTATTTATTTTGCAAAGTGGCATGCTAACTCTGGGGCCTTGTTTTATTACGTTTCTTACAGTCGTTGGTGTTTGTTACCTTAGATCGATTTTGTATTTATTCAGAGAAAAAACAGAAGTTCGTAATAGTACCTGTAGAATATTTGCTTTTGATAGTTTTAAAATTGGAACGTTTTACAGTGACCTGCAACTTTTATTTGCCAAAGTACAAACAAGTTGTCAACGGGGCTTGTTTAGTCTACTAGGTACACAAACGTTCTAGAATTTAGATTTTGCTTTTTCGAATTTGCATTTAGTATTAAGTCGTTGCAGTTAACTTAACTTCGCTGAAGAAATTCATTACTGACTTGCAAATTGAATTAAGGTATTTCGCATGGTATTTTATTCAAACAAGAAACTTCTTTTTATACATCAATCGAAGAACTCTCAATACAAAATCATCTACAAATAAATTTCTTTTGCTCTTACTGTATTTTTGTAATTTAGAAATATACATTTAAGTATAGTCTAGATTCTAGAAGTTTCAAAAAGGTTCCGAAAATCTTGCAAGCATATTTAGAATCCATTATCAGTTATGCTTAGATGTTTTCATTAATTCTGTATGTGAGTATACAATGTATACACGTTTAGATGTTCGCCGTTAGTGCACCAATTATCAAAAGAGACAGAGCAACGGTTAATTGGTGGATGTTTTTCAAAATGTAATGCTCTCAACAAACCTCATTTCAAATTAATTCTCCTTTCAATTGTGAGATATTTTGGAAAAACTGAAATTTGACTTTTTCAGTAATGGTAATGCGGTAAAACAATTACATTACCCAAACACTTTTTAAGACAAATTTATTGATGTTGATAATAATATCAACCCCCCGTTTTCGTTTGTTTCCAGGTTTCGGACATTTTTTTGTTTGTTTTTCTTACGGCGGCCGTATCCGATCTATGATTAGTTAAATTAATCCTTAAAAAGAGCTATTATTATTTTTAAATCCTTTTTCCATTTCTTTCTAACGTTTTATTTCATTATATATTTGTTCAAGTTGGTATTTGTTCACTTGCGGTTAGGAAAAGTAGGTAACATGTTTTAAAGTTTGCATAATTAAACGGCCAAAGAAGCACAGGAGCTTGCTGATTTTATAAACAAATAACCTAAAATTATCAACAGCATCCAATCAACACGATCGTAAAGAAATATGGAGTGTATTTCAGTATTTAGATAATATTTAGTAGGTCTGTTTTACAGAATATAGTTGAAATTCAAAATTAACTACATTTGTTCAACACTTCCCCGTTTTCCGCACGTTATCATGTCCGTAAAATAAACTGTGGTTTATATGCTGCCGAAAATAACTGCTTCAACTATATGCAGCCTAATTCGAAGCTAAGTGGCTTGTGACTTTAAGACATTATATTATTGTTGTTACCATGGAATATGAAGGTTACAAAAGTTTTTCCTTATAAAGAAGTAGAAGCGGTAAAAATTTTTGTGTCTAAAATTAAGTATCAATAACTATTTTTATTTTTATTGATGTAGGTAGAAATTTTCTATTATTTAATAAACAGTTCATTGTTTATTTCAATTCTTGCAGACTAATAAATTTTTTATTTACAGAATGGATTTGTGGAATGTCGTAGTGAGCACACTTGTCCACCAATCGATGGTTGCTACATGTTAATTGAGGGAACCGAGGACGGTTGCTGTCAAAGATGCAAAGGTAAAAGGTTATTTAAGGACAATGCATACATTACACATTTATTATGCCTTCTGTTTCATTGATTGGTAATGGCATGCCAAAGTTTTTGGATAATACAAGATATAGTAGGTAATTATACCTACCATGAACTGAGAAACACATCTACACTATTTAGTTATAGGATATTTATCCTATATTTACCTACTTGTGACCAAGTAAGACATATTCCGTTTGGCTGTTAGATTTGTCACTCGACGATTTTATTTTTAATGAAATAGATCCCATATAAGTGATCCAACTTGTATTTTTAATTCTACAATCTCAGATTATCTGGAAAGCTTTTTCAAAGCGGTGCCGAAATATTTGTTGGACGAAGCCCTCTTCCTCGGATTTTCGGGCAATCTTTGAAATCCTACTCCTCCTAAACTAAAGGACCAATTTTGATGAAACTTTTACGTACGTATTCTGCTTTAAAATTAGACGATCATAGGATCAATTTCAATATGATATCTTTAAAATCAACTGAATTATGATAAAAAAAAACATTTTTTTCGGTGTTTTCTGTGTGTAAGACGGAGAGAGAAAAGAGTCTTGAAGGGGCGGAGACCGAAAATCAATTGTACCCGCAGGCAATTTCCGTTGATGTTTGGATATGCTATAAGCTATAAGTATTCATCGTGCACAAGGAATAAACTGAGATAAAGCTATAGTTGACCTGGGAGAGAACTAATTTTCAGTTGGCTTATCCTATGTAGGATTATCTCGAGTTAAAACACTTGGTGGGCTCTTAATAAAACCAGATTTCAATTATGATAGATTAAAAAAAAATAATCAGAGTAAAGCCATGATTGGAAGGAGAAATGAATTACAATGACTAATGAAAATTGCTGATGTATAATTTATATTTGTTATAAACTCATAAAAAATTAATTTGTTTATTTTATATTAATAAAGCTTCTAAGATTCATTATTATTGTTCAAAATAAAATTTTTTTTTTCACAGAATAACCAAGTGTAGGTACTTTAATTATTAAGTGTTAAACAATCGTTAATAAAGGTAGAAAAATCATTTGGTGAAAAGAAAAAACATAAAATCATCATTATCATTTTCGTAAAAAATTTATATTAATCAAATGAGGCTTCGCCCGTTTATGACAAGGTCATTTCCTAGTATATCAGAGTTGGTATTATAAATCAGTGAAACAATTATGAAATATTCCCATTTGTATTTATGATAAATTATAATTTTTCTACACCTTATTCTTTAAACACTTTTTCCTGTGTCGCAAAAGCCTATTTGTCAGAATTTTTTACTAATATAATAAAAATAACAGCTTATGAAAAACAACTTACGTAACAAAACCTATTTAAATATAAAAATTGGTGTATTAAATCAGTAAGTGTTTATCCTTGTAGTGTATTTATCTGTATCTAGTTGTGACCCAGTAGTAAGAGTGCTTGCAAACTTCGTATAGGAGTAATAATGAAAAGGCAAAATAAAAAAAGTGGTTGTTTAGGAGTAGTATAAAGAGAGTATGAGTTTAGTATCCTTCTTATGTAGTTAAAACTGATAGTTACATCAAATATTACCATTACTAGATTTTATTTTTAATGACGCCAAAAGCAGGCAACTAAAAAAACACTAGCAATGGTCCAAAAGAACTTGATTGATAATACTTTTCCAAACAGTGTACTTTATTCCATTACAAGGTAATCTAATTTATATACCAACTGTGATTCAACTGAAGCCTAGGAGTGGCTTGTAAAAAAATGGTCATTAATATTAAAACCATAGCAATAAATATAACAGAATCAGATCCACTCATATTACGCGAAATGTAACAAATTTACTTCTACTGTATCTTCAAAAACTAAAATTAGCAAGTAACAAATCATTACAAGACCAATAATTTAGCAAATTTCATTTATCAACACTTAATGGAAATTTATGATTATCGGTAATACTATGACAAAATCATTCACTAAACTAATTGCTTTCTTCCCAAATATGAATGTGTTTATATGTGCATCGATGTCACTTTTATGAAACCTATTAATACCCATCTACTTCTTAAGAGCGCCATTTGACTTCATTATTTCGCTGTTTACTTCATTAATGCATACGTACATGTCATATTATTGTAAAATTTTTCAATTAATTTTATAACTATTTTTTTACTGTGTAGAACACAAAAGTTTATTTATAAACATTATTAAATCCATTCATCATTTTCAATGTTTTCTCTCCCTTCTCATTTCCATATATAGGGTCATTTATAAAGAGCTCCCCTATTTACGAAACTCATAGATAAGGGTGAGGTGAGTAAAAAGGGTTTTGTTGGATAGAGGGTTTATGTTATTTTCATTTGACAGTTTTCCTTGGTTGAAAGAGCATCGCACCTTTGTTATTGATGACAAATGTTAAGTTCCCTGGGGTTATTTGATACCCCGCTATACTAACATCACTCTCAAATTTTTCAAACATTTAAAGATGTAGTTTTCAGGCTTTCACGGCGGGCGTCATTTGAAACAGTGGTTTCTTCCGGGCTGTTTTGCCGTGGTCCATGGAAGCCATTTTAGAGATATACTTTTTAAATGTTTTAATTTGGCATTCACGTTAAAAATCTTTTTTTAAATAAAGTACATACTAAAATTTCTCAACCCCGGTTCACAATACAAAACGCACTAATGTTACCAGCATGGCGAAACGTTTGCAGTTAAGCAAGGATTGATCAGGCAACACAGTTCAACACTCGATTTGTTTTAGATAAACTCTAAAATTACTTACGATATAAAAAAGATAATAAATAGACTTTTGTCATTAGAGGATAATATAACATCATATATGTACCACGGTTACTTAGCAAGGAGAATTGTCGTTACTCGACATTGCCTCTGAAATTGTATATTCATTCATACATACCTTTTTTTTTTAATTATTGAATAGTTTCTTTGTGTCAATTTCCACAACCGTTTTCATTTTGGACTTTTCACCTCAGTCCGGTATTGAGTTTTTTTTTTCATGTTTTTATTATTAATTGGAATTTTTGCAGTAATTTTTTCAGTTTGTACCTTATTAAAACCAATAATAGGTATAAGCAGACTGTTTCGTTTTTGGGTATCGTTTAATTCCCTTACAGTACATAGTGTATTTCTTACAATTTAGTTAGATTAATTAGTTTTGTGTTGTTAATGCCTCTTCATTGTTTAAGGTTGCGTCTACAAGGGGATACATTATGCTAGTCATACTGAATGGATAGATTCAAGTGATCCCTGCAAGGTGATGCGATGCGAAGCAGGGATTGTAACGGAATCAACAATGCAATGCTACACTCCTTGTTTAAACCCACAACCACCAGCTCCTGGAATGTGTTGTCCAACTTGTTCAGGCTGGTATTTTCTATTTCTATTAATTAACGGAACAAGTAATTAAATGAGAATAATTTTATCTCCTCCGTTTACACATATATTGCCGAAATTTAAATTTGAATTATTGTTCGATAATCTTGAAAAAGCAAAGATTTACAAGTTAGGTTAATTATCATTGTATCTCTAAGTTTTCACATTCCTAAGAAATCGTGAATTAGTTCCTTTAAGGTAATTTTTGAATTTTATTAATTCGTAGAGTGCAAAATAAATGGACAGATTGCAACTGATGACAGAGATGTGACTTCTGACGATCCGTGCCTACAGTGTCGTTGTATAGATGGAAGATTGACTTGCACTAAGAAAGCATGTCCTGTTCTACAGTGCTCAGAAGAACATCAAATTCACACATCGGGAGAGTGTTGTCCAAAATGTTCTGGTACAAGGTCACTGTTATCCATATCAAAAGCATGTACTGTCGGCAATAGTTTCTACTTCGAAGGCCACAAATTTAATACAGATAGGTAAACTGCTGCAGATTTTTATTTAATAAAATCTTATCTTTAACTCGCCGATTCAAACAAAGTTCACTAGCTATATGAATCAACTCAAATAATGCAGGGACTACAAAAATGTTATACCATAGTTTTGATTATACTACCTACATGTGTACCATTGATTATGGTTATAACGGGAATAGTTAAATAATAAACTCAAAAAAAAAATTTCTTTTCTCCAAAATGGAAAGGCAATTGGATGGAATAACCTAGAAACTCAATGTGCATTTCTTTTTGCGCAGGTGTACACATTGTGCTTGTATTAATGCAACTGCAGTTTGTCGAAGGAATTCATGCCCAGTGTTGAATTGTGGCCCATCGTTTCAAGAAAGAGTTCCAGGAAGTTGCTGTCCGTACTGTGCAATGCCAGCAGAAATTCGATTGCAGTGTAGTTACATGGGAAAAACTTATGAGGCGAGTACTATATTAATCATTTAATAAAATGGAAATAGGATAGAACAAACATATAGTTTTTGAACCTAGTGTTCAGTGCATTACAAGAATGACAAAAAAACCAAATGAGCTTCGTGGTTATTGACTTACTGTTAAAGATTTCGAAGATGTTTATTTTGAAAAAATGTGATATTAACTATCAGTAAATCGTCTTGATTTCTTTGAATATTTGACAAGTTATTTAAATTAATATACATTACGCAAGCCGAATTTTTTCGGTTTATTATCAATATTCATTATTGAAATGAGTAAAGCAACGTAAAACATAGCATTGAAATTGCATCTAATTATGAAGCCTAAATAATCAAACAGCTGTTAGTCAATAAGTAGAAACGCTCACTCACAAGGATATACATCATCTATATTTTGTCTCCTTCATAACATGCTTTTTTTTTTTTCTAATAAATTTAGGAATATACATGTTTATCTCTCTGGAATTTAAGTATGTAAATGGATTTCATTTGAATTGAAATTTTGATTTAAAATTGTTAGTTGTTAGGGTGACGTAAAAGGTATACGTATTATCTACAGTTAGCTACTGATTTATTAATTTATTCTACGGTAAATACGCAATTACACGTAAACGTTTTAACAATTGTTAGAGGTTCATGAAATCGTAGTTTTTCCACCCCCTCATACAGCTAATTTGAAGGAACTATGTATTCAAACTTGAGCTTGTATGGATTTTTGAATGACTACTCTAATATATAATTGTCTGTTGTGGAGGTTTATAATGCAAAATGGAGGCTTTTACAAATAAAGTTTGTCGAATTACGTTCTAATTTTAACCTATTAAACCGGAAAAAGGGTCCCCCCCTCCAAAAAAAAAAAAAAAACAATCGCGACCTACTACATTAGAACAAATGTAATATAATGAAATATAAAACAATTAATGAAAAATTAATTTTGGCACACCCTCCAAATTTACTCTTTTTTCCGGCCTAGGTACATGTATTAAAGTATGTAAGAACTGTTGTTAGTTTTGGTATATGTGCGCTCTAATTTTATTTTTTATTAATAAAATTACGACACTTGATAAAAACGTTTAACTAGCTGATGTGGTTTACTCAAAGGTTCGTGACTAAGTCAGTGTTGTACATAGAAAAAATATAAATATAGATTATTAATCTTACATATCGCAAACAAGAACAAAGGCACACTGTGCAAGAATTGTTTTATAGACATATAGCAGTTCAGCTTGATATAGTTTTAAAGTACATATTCACAATATATAATACGTACATCCTCCCCCCCTTGGCATGTTAATATCAAACGAAAATATCATACCTTTACACTTTAAACAACCCCGCAGCAATTTAAACGTTTCTTTCAAGCACCACGCACATTATTGACGTGAAGCACTCGTTTCACCGTCCTGTAATTATTCTAAGCGTCCACCTTCCATTGGAAGAGGGGCCAACCTTCTTAGGGGTCGCTTGAACTCACCACTCGCTGTTTTGACGGAGACCACTTGAACAAGGCCATCGGAATCCGCGAACAGCTGCGTAATTCTGCCAAGCTTCCACACCATCGGCGGAAAGTTGTCGTCTGCAAGCAGTAGAGCTGTAGCAAACCGTATGTATTCGGTACTGAGTAACGGGTGCGCCATCTAGTAACGAATAACGAAACGTTACACACGAATGCATTTCGTTACTCGCATTTTTCGGTACCTACACTGTTTCAGTTCACGTAAGTACCGTTGATGCGTGTATTGAAACGTTTACTGATCGTATGTTTTACGCATGCTCGCGCTTTTTCGGCGAATTTAAAAACGGACGTACGTTTTGTAACGTGACAGAGTGCGATGTTTATTAAGTGAAGTATAATTTGAAAATTCGTTAATATGTTTAGTTTTGTTTAAAATATGTCTGTTTCTTTTTTTATGTTTAATTTCCTTCTAAGAAAAACGTTAGCATGTTTTTTAAATTTTATTGTCAATTTGTTAATAAATAATTTTTGACACTTATTTGTTGCTTTTTCATTATAATCGATGCATAATGGATTGCGATGTTATTGTGATATAACATAAGCTAATTATTAAAATTTTCAAAATAATAAATCCATTGCAAATTTAGTAGGTTCCGTCAACAGTTCACTTGTATCTAGTTCTAATACACTTTACCTATTAAATCAAAGTAAATTTAAAATAACTTATACATAAGTCTGGTTTAAAATACGGATAAGTGAAAAAATGCACCTTACGCAGCTTGGTATGTAATGTATAAGTATATAAGTATGTTTTCTACAAATAAATACAAATGTTGCGACGCCGTGACGTTATACTGTACGCGTACGCAATACGATTTGATTCGTTGCTCTAACATAAAAATGAGGTATCAGAAGTAACGAGTGTAAAAGAAAACAAAAATTTTTTAAAACTTCACCCCTTTTTTAAAAACACACCAAAAAATAAAAACTAGACTTTTTTAAATTGACATCGCGAACCCAAATTTTAATTTTAACTAAGTAACAAAAATATATGCTACATAGAAAAAAGAAAATTTTTTTCTATTTTGGAAACCCCATTGGCCAAGCCGTCAAACCGAAACCTCTTAGTTTTGTTTACTGTTATTAGACGTTGAATCACATTTCCCTACCTGTTTCCAATTTAATTTGGGTTTTAAAAAACCAAAACTTTTAAACTAAACTATTTTAAATAATTCTATAATGTATAATATTTTTTACAAAACTGGGCATCCCGCAAAATTCCCTTATCGGCGACGCAGAAGCAGTACCCCGTTACTGCGGATAAGGCTGCCCCCTCCAAAAAGGGAACCCTTGGGGTTTTGATAAAAACCACGAAATTTTACAATTTGAATAGGTGTAAGAAAGCCCGAATTAGATTTTGATGCATAAATTTTTCCCAAAGTTTAAAAAATCGGTGACCGGGGTTTTAAAAATAAAAAATCCCTTAAACTGTTATTCGCCATACTTTGGCCGGGTAACAAATTTTCAATGAATCTCACATCACAACCTTGGGGGGATTAAAAACACAAAACACAGTATAAAATGTACAAAAAACTTAAACTTCAGTCCCCAAAACACTTTCACAAAAAATGCAAAAAAATGGCATTTTTTGTTTTTCTTTTTAAGTGATTGGAAATTTCATAAAAAAAAAAGCAAGTCTCGCATACTTGCCGATTGCTATTTCGAAGCTGATTTAGTATCAAAAGCTTGAAAATTAAAGGCCGCTCTATTAAGTGATCCGTAGTAAAACCCCACAACCCGGGGAAAATTCTTTAAAACTTAAAAAAATTTTTTATGAGTTTTAAAAATCTAATTTTGACGGCCTTTTCAGCGAAAATTTTGCACGACAAATTTAATTTAAAAAAACAATAGCAAATATTTTTCCCCCTTTTGTGATATACCCACGGTTTTAGTTTATCTACCGCTACAACGGTTTTGTATTTTTTTTTTGCAACCTGCTCTTAAATAATCTACTATATATTCCCGTAGCTGGGTTATTTGTCCTCAGAACCATGACAACATCACCTATCTGGTATATTGTCTCGCTTTAGCTCGTAAACTGCCAAACCTTACCTTTTGGTCTTTCTGATTTGTAGTTATCTGCTTAGACATGTCTGACCTTAATTGCTGAAGGTCAATACGGTTCAAACTTTGCTTTATTCAGCTTAATATTTTCGATTCTACAATTTTTCGTCCCTTATAGCCAGCTAGAGCTTCTAGTGGCGACACCTTAGTTATCTTGTTAGTAGTGTTGTTCAAAACACTCTGTATATGCTTAACGTAAATTTCCCACATATTTTCTGACAGACCACCAGCTGTGGTTGCCAAACAATGCAACACGGTTCTGTTTATGCTTTCGCATTGCCCATTCGCCCTAGGCATCGCGACTTCATTAAGTGCATATGCAGATACCGTAGCTATTAAACCCTCAACAGACACATTTATCTCGCATTTATTATTCGCATGCACTGTTCCTTTATTAAAAGATCGTGAAGTTATTAATCCAGATTTGATTTAAAAATTAATTGTAATCGCTTAGCAATTGACAGATTCAACAAAGTGCATGGACTACCAGTATCTAACAAAGTTTATTTTATGTTGATTTATTCGCGCAGATTTAATAAACACCTTCTCATATTTTCATTGACCTTCGCACAAAGCGACGGACCTGTTTCTAACAGTATCGGAATTCCCTACACAATTTTCTCGCGTATGACTGTAACCTACTAGTAGCTAATTTCAAAGTCATTAAATCGTCCCACCCATGAAGTACTGCCAATTCATCAACTCTTCGAACCCAATCATTAATTGTCATATTTTTGAAAATTGGATTGAACTCAAGAATAACAGTTTCATCAACCGCGGCACTCGCGTACTGTTTATTACTATATCTATTACTTACTTTTCGATTGAGTGCATTAAATTTCTTTTCCAACCTTTTCATTTTATTGCGTCTCCTACTGTCTTCCGAGCTCGATGATGAACTTGATGGAGATCGCCTCCTCGAACTGCTTTTCTTTGAACGCTCCATAACTAATGGTAAAGACTTATTACGTGTATCTAGTGGTGTATATCCCACCGCTGCTATGTAAGAAACACTTAAACTTCACGTATAAAACACACAAAAATAAAACTAATACTTCTTACTGATAACAGAACAACTTTTATTTTACTCAAGTACATATGTATGCCCATGATGAAAGAAAGATTCTGTCTGTGTTGGAACCGCGTTCCCGAATGCCCCAAACCGAGCCTCTTCTTTTGTTTACTGTTATTAGACGGGAATCACATTCCCTACACTGTACCAATCAATGTTTGCAAAACAAAACTAATCGTAAGACTATTACATATGTATATGTATATATTTACAACACGAGTAACGTAACGATACGATAGTAACGAGTACTAATTGTTATAGTAACGAATACATACGGGTACGCTTTTTTTCGTTACTTTTACACCTCTAGCAAGCAGCACCTAGATGACGATAATAGATGTAAATCTTGATTTCTTAATTTGACATCTGCACCATCTCACCAAGTGTCTTCCCAAGCTAAATTGAAGAGTGAGAGCATAAGTGAGACAGAAGATATAAAATTCTACATAGAAAACTACCATTTCTGAAACTTTTATCATATTTTGGACCACATTGGCCAGCGCGTCAATTTGATTAGGCTGTTGAGTAGAAAGTGGTGTACCGTTAATATCGTGTGACGACGTGTTGGATGACGTTGAATGATGTCTTCTCCGCTTCCGTGTTACTTATTTCGGTAATTCAGCCATTCTGGGAGTAATTAATAAAAATACTTTTCTAAAAATCTTTAAATCTAAACGAAATATTTAAATTTAATTTCTATCAACCCGTGTATAAGTAGTTGTTTCGCTTACAATTAAACTGATATCTGCAGATATTCTTATCGGCTGACGCAGCAGCAGTCACTCCTGTGTTCTGCGGCTCAAGGTCTGCCGCCTGCCAAAAAGGAACGCACTTGAGCGTTGTTATTAAATTTTGTAACGCACGCAAAATTCTACGAATTTGAATAGGTGTAAGTAAATGCCTGAATAAGATTTTGCATGCATAAAATTGTTTTGCCTAAAGATTGCTACAACAATACGGTACCGATTCCGGTGACCGATATAATGTTTATAAACAGTAAACAATCCTGTACAATTTCTAGTTGGACTTCTCGCACAAAAACGGCTACATAATTAGTAAAAAGGTCTCGGATCAACAAATCAAAATTGTCAATAAAAAGAATACTTATCATAAGACACTAACCTTGGTGGCGAGATTAAATGATGCACAAAACACAGATATAAAGTGTCACAAAGAAATAGCAAATTAAACTTCAGCTCCACAAAACCACTTGCACAATTAAGAATCGCAAAAGTAAATGAGTCAATTCTTTCGTTTATTTCTTAAGCTCCGATATCGGATATATTTAAACATAACAAAACAAAAAAGTACACAGAATCTACGCTGACTCATTAGACCAAGCATTATATTGACGAAGCTGATAAAATTCCAGCTTGTGCAATAGTCATTAACGACACATTAATTAGGCCGCTCTGTTAAGTGATCCGCTCGTGAAAGACCCCACACCTGAGTGTAAGATTCGTAAAATATTCTTAGATAAAATTTCTTTGATTACCTTTGTTTTTCAAAAACTTCTCACATGGGTCTTCACGAGGCGGTCCTTTAACAGCAGCAAATATTTTAGACTCGACAGAGATTGGCCATACATTAAAACAAACAAAACAAATAGTTACTGTCCCATTCAAATTATTATAAGCATTGCAATTACTCACCGGGGGACTTCCTCCCCCTTTCCTTCCAAAGTCTAATATCGCATCCAATTCATGTTTACCATACATTCGGACTATTATTCATCTTCGTATCTTCGACGACTAGCTAGTGTCACCTAAAATAAGTAATGGCTTCCCCGGACATCCAACCATCCGTAGATGTTAGCATCCCAGTGACCAATTCGTGGGGCACCCACCTGCGGTCTACCCTCTCGAATCTGTTCACATCATTCGAGTAGCCCGTAGCACCCCTTTTACTACGAGTAACCCCACTCGAAGGAACCACGGACCTTGCCGGGCAACAGTGCACACAAAGGGGTGTCACATGCGTTATCTCAATTATTTAAATAGTATTCACTTAGCCTCACAGGGCTACTCACTATTGACCTTCATTCGTCAACGTTCAACACCTTACTGTGTATTCATGGCTTTTCGTTCTGTCGGTCTGCCCAAACATGAACAATAACGTTTTGTTCATTATATCGCTCTGGCCTAGTCATACAATCGTTTCGCACATATCAAAACATAAATAATTAATAAGAAGAGAAACTTTTATTGTTAATAATAATAATAATAATAAAATCAACTATATAAAAAATATATTTTACATGTGTATTACCTGAAAACTTGTTTTTTTCACTTGAAAGAGGGGCATAAATTATTCTAACCCTCAAGTAAGTTTACTGCCTTGAATAGAAACATCGCTACTCAGGCGTTGCGATTTATTATGTCTTGTTATTTAAAATTTGCTAATTTTTGTTATACTTTTAAAAAAGAATAATGCAGTAGTTCTTTTATATGAAATTGTAACTGTATTGTATTCGCACTATTTATTACGTTACTGTAATTATACCTTTCATTAATATAAGTACTTTTATGATAACGTATTTTCTTTTTTTTATAATAATAAATTATGATAACAAAAACCCTATATGCTTCACGTTTCTAAAATTCGCGCCATTGCCGCTATAGTAGTTTTCTATGTAGAAATTCCATCTTCTCTCTCACTCTTGTGTAGCTTGGTGGGACAGTTGGTGAAATGGCGCTGATGTCATATTTGTTAAATCGAGTTTCGTATCTATAATCGTTATCTAGGATTAGGATGCAGTTGGTCGGTTCCATTCATGTTTGATTTGCATTTGGCATAAAACCTCTTTGGCCTACCGCTTCCAAAAATGATGTTTAATTTGTTGTAACTGTTGCTATCGGTTAAGGCGATTCAACACTTCGTTTAATGGGTCGACTTCCAGCAGAGACGTCAAAGGTTG
Organism: Agrilus mali; assembly: GCA_029378335.1. Lineage (NCBI taxonomy): Eukaryota > Metazoa > Arthropoda > Insecta > Coleoptera > Buprestidae > Agrilus > Agrilus mali. Next base: position 12,907,490 of record CM055658.1, read on the forward strand.
TCTAATCAAGAAGTAGGCCTAAGGCTTATCCGTTTGAGAATCCAGGGCCAATTGTCTGACGCATCTCATAGCTCTAAATGGCGAACTAGTCAATCCGAACATGGCACGATTTATTTAATAGATTTTGAGAGTTTCGTTTTCCGAATTCCGCCAATAAAACCGTTGATACCGCGTGTGGTTTTTGGAGAAACATTTTCTCCATGCCGCACGCGTCTAGTCAGAAGTTCGAATGCGTCATTTTGTAGATTAGGACCGGTTGAGACTTAGACCCTTCGAAGTTTTTGAACAACCGTCATATACTACTCTAATTTTCTTTAATTCGCTCGCGCGTTTAAAGACGCCGGAATGAGGGAGATAATAGTTATCCCGAACATCTTCGTCTTTCGATGGTACTTCTTCGGCAAACCCCAATGCAATTGTTTCATTTACCGCCTTTTTGTAATTTTCTGCAAACACGCGATCCCTGTTGAATCGTTTCTCAAGGGATAGAAGATGCTTAATCGCGGCTTGACCGGAATTACCCAAAGGAGGATAAGACTTGAACGGAAGTTCAACGATAAATCTACCATCGGTCTGGTCTCGCTGATGTGTGTTAACAAAATGCTTTTCGCAACGAAGATCTTCGTATGTTTCGCTTCTTCTTGGGCCTAAAACGTTTCAATTTTTTTGCTAAGACTATCATTTTTTATATTAATTGCGAGGTGACACTAAAGCAGTTTGCGTTAAATGAAAGTTAGTGTTCGAAAGTTTAAAATGATCATAGCGTAATAAGTTCCAAAAGGTTTCTGCTCCTAATAATATTGTCACGAGTACTTGCCAATTATGTTGGTGTAAGCCTAATTAACAAACACCTTCCCTAAAAAGACAATGGATTTTCCCGGCTTTCCTGAAACATCTAGAGTATTCCAGCAAAGATTAATGGGAAAACAATTGGATTGCGAGAAGGCTGTAGAATTCCCTAGAAAGAAGCTGAAAAACTTTCTAAGGCGAGCCGGCTTGCACCGAGCGAGTTAGTTGTCAGCTGATCTTTACGAGCGAATGACAGAAGCGATCGATTGGCGAATCATAGTGGCGATAGAATTCATTGAGTGCGATTAGGCAGTGGTTACGATAACGGCGAACGGAGAAAAGACTTTCTAGTAAAATAAATTGCGTGAACTTGTATATAACAGTGGTGTAGTCCAATTCATTTTAGTTATTAATAAAATTTGTTGTTCTGTTTCGTTAACTGTGTTTTTCGTGACTGAACACGTCACATTTGGTGTCAGGAGTGGGATAGTAAGGGAATTGAACATTCCCGAAGAAAGTTGGTGCGACAGATCGTAGAAGAGGTCCGAAGAGAAGAAGAATTTTGAAGCCTTATGCCAGTAACAAGAAAGCAACAATAATGGAAGAACAAATAAAAGCTTTAATGGAAATGATGAAGGAAATGAAAACTGGACAAGAAAGAATGGAATGTGGACAGGAAGAATTGAAGAATTAAATGGAAGCTGGACAGGATGAAATGAAGGAAGAAATTAGGGCAGGTCAAGAGAAATTGATCGAAGATTTGAGAACAATAAAAATTGAGCAAGAAGGACTGAATGAAGAGTTAAAGGGAGTAAGAGTTAAAGGAAGTAAGAGTAGTAGTTCAAGAAGAGTTAAAGGAAATAAGAGTAGAAGTGCAAGAAGAATTAAAGGAAGTACAACAAGAATTGGAGACGAGACAAGAGAAGCTAAGAGATGAGTTGAAAGAATAAGTACAAAAGGAAGTAGAGAAGATGCGACAAAAGTTCGAAAACACAAGACCGGCCAGTGAAGTAAAGTCCGAAGAGACTACGAAAGCGATCAGAATTAAACCATCGACTTTCGACGGAAAAGTTTGCTGGTCTGTGTACAAGCGACAGCTCGAGGCAGCGGCAGAAGCAAATAGCTGGAGCGATTTCGATAAAGCAACGGCGCTGGACATAGCTCGGCGAGGAGAAGCATTGAACGTCCTCCAAGGTATTCTAGACCGCCAACAATGATACTTCTCGACTCGAAATGAGATATGGCGACAAGCATTTGCAACAAGTGTCGCAACCAGAGGACGTCAGAAAATTTACGAGAGTTCGAGGCCGATGTGGAACGTCTGGTTAGATCGTACCGCTCCGCAGGACTTCGCAGACCAGCTAGTAGTCCAAACGTTCGTCGATGGTGTAAGGGACACCGACTTACATCAAGTTCTTCGTTTGGCCCGCCATAAGACTGCGAGTGACGCACTGGTGCACGCCTTTGAATTTGGAGCCGCAAAGCAAGCTTCCAAAGGCCACGTGCGTGTACACCAGGCAGCTGTTGAGCACGATGATTACAAGAACGAAGTTACAAGGCTGATCAGAGAATGCGTCGAAACTGTCAAGAGAACTACCATCAATGACAAAAGAGAATCGACCAAATGTTGGAAATGCGGGAAGGTCGGTCACTTTTCCCGAGACTGTGGCCAAAACAAAGGAAGACCAAAGTGCTGGGAATGTGGAAAGCACGGACGTTTACAGCAAGACTGCCCTAAAGGCCTCGTGCGTTTACGCCAAGCAACTGTTGAGCACGACGATTACAAGAAAGAAGTCACAAAGCTTATCAGAGAATGCGTCGAAACTGTCAAGAGAATTACCATCAATAAAAAAAGAGATTCGGCCAAATGTTGGAAATGCGGGAAGGTCGATCACTTTTCCCGAGACTGTGGCCAAAACAAAGGAAGACCAAGGTGCTGGGAATGTGGAAAGCACGGACGTTTACAGCTAGACTGCCCTAAAGGCCTCGTGCGTTTACGCCAAGCAACTGTTGAGCACGACGATTACAAGAAAGAAGTCACAAAGCTTATCAGAGAATGCGTCGAAACTGTCAAGAGAATTACCATCAATAAAAAAAGAGAATCGGCCAAATGTTGGAAATGCGGGAAGGTCGGTCACTTTTCCCGAGACTGTGGACAAAGCAAAGGCAGACCAAGGTGCTGGGAATGTGGAAAGCACGGACATTTATAGCGAGACTGCCCGGCCGAGGAACGCCGTGCGGATCAACAGCGGCTACAAGTATACGATTTCAGCATCGAGTATCGAGCTGGAAAACAGCATGGCAACGCCGATGCCCTGTCGCGAAGACCATTTTCGAAGAACTGCAAACATTGCATGGCCGCAGAGAAGAAGAAACCAGTTAACTTGGCAAGGATCTTTCAGACGATAGTGGAACCTGAAGAACACTGGCAGAGCGAGGACCTGGCGAATGACCAAGATAACAATGAAGACATTAAACCGATACTGCGGTGGAAAAAGGCAGGAACAGCACGACCTACCTGGGCAGATGTTAGTAGTACGAGTACCATCACGAAGAGTTATTGGGCCTTATGGGATTCGCTCATCATCGAGAATGGGGTACTAAAACGAGTTTGGGAAAGCCCTGACGGGACTAAAACTCGACATCATGTAGTTCTCCCGAAGAACATAATCAACGAAGTGCTGACGGAAGTCCGTGGAGGTGTTGATGGAGGACACTTCGGAGTAACAAAGACGTTGGAGAAGGTGCGAGAGCGATTTTATTGGTTAAAGTGTAGAAGAGACGTCGAAAATTGGTGTAGGAAATGTCCAAAGTGTGCGTCACCCAAGGGACCTCAGACTCGTAGCCGAGGACGTATGAAACAGTACAATGTTGGTGCCCCATTCGAAAGAATAGCTCTGGACGTAGCAGGACCATTCCCAACAACAGCTGCTGGCAATAAGTACATCTTAGTAGTGAGGGACTATTTCAGCAAATGGCCCGAAGTGTACGCAATCCCAAATCAAGAAGCTACTGCGGTCGCTGAAATGTTGGTGAACCAATGGATCAGTCGGTATGGAGTTCCGATGGAGATCCACTCTGACCAGGGACGGAACTTCGAACCCGCAGTTAAAAAATTCCCCATGTGCTCAACAGTTCATGGGCGGCTCGAAATGGTGGTAACATTCAGCCCTTCCTGACAATCGAGCGTCCCGCTTTTGTCAATAGGTACTAGAAATTGCACATTAGAGTTAGAAACATTAACTTGAAATTGAAGGGTAACATATTTGTTTAAAAAAAATTAATACTTGGCCAAGACAAAAGAAAAGCATAATAATTTTAATTTAATCGTTGAGTTTGTTGTAAATAATTTGTGCAGGATGATTTTTTCTTTATATTTATTTAAAAACAAAATATTAATATGAAGAATATAAGAGGTCTTAACTAACTATTTGCTATTTTTTTTAGTACGTCGCTATGCTGTTCTGACATTCTGGCGTTCTGGTGTTCTTTTGTTCTGACCTTTTTCTCCTTACAGGCATATTTATAGACAATTCTATGTCTACCTCTTACTAATGAAATTTCCAATCATCAATTGGCATTAACCAACGGTCATTTTCGAAAGTTCCAATCATGTTCCTGTAGGAAACGAACGGTCCTAACGGTCTTTTTCACCAACGGCCAAATTTTATCTGACTTATCGCTAACGGAAAACAAAACAATAACAACTAAAACCGTTTGAATCGATTTCATACCTACATATTAAGAGCAACGGCTTGTAGCTTGCTATTGTGTATCACTCATACTCTGAGACATAAAATATTGTAACAAGTACTCATCTAACTTAACCTAGTGATCGCCCCGGTACCTTACAACGATCCCAGAAATGCAAGCCCAGACCCTAATTATTAACCCGGGTAACCGCTCTGCATTTCTGTCCTAAAGTATTACTCCCTTCAGACCCGTAGCCTCCTCTACTCATATTTGACCTAAGACCCCGTGATACCGCAGTCGGGATCAACTGCTCCCTGGGATGTCCCAGATCTCATACCGATCCTTTCCCAGAACCCTTGTGACCTTGAGTGATCCTCGCCATTTTGGTAATAAGTTTCGGCTAATTCCACTAGGCGGGGTGCTGTTACTGCGAATCAGGACCAGATCCCCCTCCGAGTACAAGAGAGCCTTACTTCTATTGCTATCAAATCGGGGCTTCTGATCCTCCTGGTACTTTAGGATACGGGATTGTATGTTTTCTCGGACCCTTGTGACGTCCACCACATCCCTATCCTCGGCTTCTAGCTAATCCTTGGCAAGGACCCTGTAACCAAACAAGGCCTCGTTCGGTGAAACCCCTAGAGCATTATTAATAGTGCCATTAAGCCCCCAATTGAATGTTCATAATGTTTTGATCCCCTCAAGAGTTCAAAATGGTGCGATTGTACCGCTCTACCTGCCCGTTTCCGCGGAGAATCGCTACCTCATTAAGATAATGGGTTATTCCGATGGTATGACAGTACTTTTGGAATTTTCTGCTAGTAAATGACTTTCCTCGGGCACTAATATTGCGCCTAGGGACCCCTAATACTTTCATTAAATCGTTTAAAGCTCGAATAACAAATTTTGTTTTTGTATTTCTGACGGGGTAAATAAGAATAAATGTAGTAAAAGTGTAAATGGCGACAAAAACTTCCGTATTACCGGATTTCGTTTTGACAAATAGGCCAAGATGGTCGATATGAATGGTATGGAATATGATAGTAACCGGAGAAAAGATCAAGGTTCGTAAATAATGTTGCACCCGAAAGTCGCTTTAATTGTCCTTCGATTTGGGATAGCGGATAGCGGTCGTTGACCGTAAATTAATTTAAACCAGGGTAATGGACGCATATAGTTCTTCACCGTTTTTCTTTGAGACGAGTAGAATTTCACTACCATATGAAGAATTTGAATCCCGGGTAATATTATTTTTCTTGAGTTCGTCGACTATGTTCCTAATCTGGTCGCGTTCTGAAAATGGTCTAGGCCTGCGATTGACGGGTTTATTGCTGGTTAGATTTATTTTCATTTTATAAGATTACAAAAAATATATATATAAAAATAAAATCGAATAATAAACAAATTTTATTTTTGTCTATAAATAACTTTGCTACAGTAAGGTCAGTATCAGATGTTGCTGTAAAAACTATCACACTGGATTCTGTCTTCAATTTCACTACTTGTTTTTGATTTAGTAAAAAAATCTCAAAGTTACAATACTTACATTAATGCTATATTTACTTACGTTAAAATGATCCTCGCAACAGAAAAATTTTGATTTTGTTTTAGAAGCATCCCGCCTGGCTGCTTTAAATCATTTAACTTTACGAGAATAATTTTGTGGCACAGTTGTGTAAATATTTTGTTTGGAGTACTTTTTGAAGTATTTTTGCATCCCGGCACAAAACACGACTTATTTTGTGATTCATACATGTTTTAAGCCTTGCACAATACAATAATTTTTAAAAATTATAATAAAAAACTTAATAAAACATGAATTAAAGCAGAAATAAATTAAAAGCATTAACAGGCTACTTTGTTGATTATTGATATGATTTACTCCGTCACATTAGTATAGGCAACCTGTCGTAATCCCTAAGCTGTTTTTCGCGGTAAAAATTTCGTTTAAACTTAAAACTGATTTAAAACCATTATTGCGATCTTTTTTTTTTTTAATGTTTATATTAATTTTATATGACATAAATATCTTCTATTTTGTAATAAAAAAAAAAGTGAAAGTTCCCTATTGTTTCTGGCTTAACTTCGCCATCGGTAGCGATGCAGACGCCGGTCCTGGCGGAGCCTCGATTGTGTCAACAAGAGATTTGTAATACACTGAGAACAGTGTACCATTTGTTTTCAAATTATTCTAATTCCTGTATTTCTTTTTCATTGTGGTCATCGGCATCGCTAATGCTGGACAAGCTCAGAATTTCAAGTCATTATCATCACCCACTTTAGAGTCTTCAGCAAAGGCCTTAATGCTATCAAGTCTATGGGCAATTATTTTTCGAATAATATAAAGTTTTTTCAAATCCGCTAACGACATTTTGTTGAATTGTAGAGGAATTTGACTAATGATAAAGAATAAAATGAAATGAATAAAGTTAATATTTAGCTACCCCAGAGTTTCACAGGAATTGAGAAATACAATGAGGGTGAAGGTAGATAAAAGTTTTCATCTGCCCTACAAACTAGAGATATTGGAAAGAAAAATTCTTAACCGTGCTAGGAAGAAGTTTACAACTCTTTAGAAAATCTTTTCCAGTCACAGAGAACTGTTATTGAGTATATGCAAGTTTCCTAATTTTACTTAAGCAATATATTTGGTAATTGTGGAGTGTAAGGATAACCATGAAACGCCGATATACTGTAGTACTCGAGGGGTTGAACAAGTTTTCTCTGGAATTAACGTTGCATTCACTTTGGGATATGTGTTAGGTTACGGTGTATAGTATAATGGTTCCTTCTTTCCTCTCTTTCCTCTTCCCCGCCACCAAACTAACGGTGTTTAGAAAAAAAAATTATGCTAAAAGTGACGCTTCATTCGCTTTATGAAATGTGGCTTAGGTTACGGTGTGTAAAGGTTCCTCCATTCAAGGAAATTGGGGAAGTTGCCCTTACAACTCCATAATTACCACATATTCCTTATTAGTATCTGATCGAAATTTTTATAAAGCATTTCATTATTTTTATTTTTGATTTTTTATCTTTTCTGTTAATATTTCTGCACATAATGTTGATTAAGATAGGTACACAAATTTAAAAAAAAATGTAACAAACCGCTTTCTTGTTGAAAATTATTTGATATTCAAAAACAAATTCAAAAGCATACAAAATAATCCCGCCGCTCCCGCTTCTCATTTAGAGATGGCGCGGATCAAAAAATCCAGTAATCCATCTATAAGAAAGTACAAAGCATCTCTTATCTATGACAGAAAACTAAACTTGTAACGATTTATCAAATACGTCGAAATAATAGCAGTTTGAACATATACCAACATTTATTTGGTGTAACTTTTCTACCATTATCGTAAATACCCTACAGTACATTTTCATATCTTTTCATTCGCTTTTAATATTGTGTTAATAATTAGGACATCAGTCTTTTTTAAATACATAAATTTATGTTGAGACTTAAAAGTAACATTAAACATTTTAGTAATTACAGTGGGTAATTCTTATTTGTGGTAAATATAACGTAATCTATTTTTGTCAGGCAGGATGGCCAATCGTGGAAATTAAATGAATGCAGTTCTTGTAAATGTGTCCAGGGGATGCAAAGTTGTGCACGTACTAGATGCAACGTCACCATGGCTTGTCCTCCAGGCTCGAAATATGTGCAAACTGCAGGGGAATGTTGCGGAAGATGTATTGAAAGTAAGTTCAATTTTTTTCCTTAACATTTAAACTACCGTTTTACATAATTAAGAAAGTTTTTTAAATAAATAATTACATTCCACAAGTAGAATTGTTAAAATTATTGGAATGAATAGTTAAATTATTATAAGTTTGGGTTACCTTCATTACCAATTTACTTTTAAGATGTTCTGAAGAGGTTGATGAACATACGACAAATCATATTAATTATACATTTTCAATAATCATTTTACTTTTACCTTTAATAAACACATATAAAATATGGTTTTTAATTTTTAAATCAACCAGTCAACCTTTTACAGAAGTTTTGTTTAGAGATCTGCTGTAGTATATAAAATCTAACTTCAAAGTAATGACAAATAGGTAATGTTGTGAAAACATTGAACAAACTTTTTTTTAACATGTCATTAATATATGTGCAAAATGTTCATAAAATATATATGTACTCAATATTAAATATTACCCGTATTCCTTCACATAAGCTTTTATAAGAGTGGTAGATAATAGTCAGGATAAACAGCTGTTGAAAAAAAAATATAGGACAAGGGTTTTGAACTATTACTTTCTTATTGTGTGTATTACAAGAAAAATTAGGTTTCAAAGTCATGTCAACATTCTAAACTTGTCAACAAACAAATGCAGAGCGACCTACAAAGTGTTTTCTTTGAACATTCGGTACAAAGGAATTTCAATATGATAAAAATAAAAAGCGATTACGAAAGAATGTTAAAAATGCTGAAGTAACGAAAATAAAAACAAATTATATTATAATAGTTTAAATATAACTGCCGATTTCTGCAAATCAATATTTTTTTTACCACAAATATACATACTTACATACTTAAATACTTAATTATACGTCTTCATACAGTTACTAAATTTATGATCATTACTGGTACATATGTGTTCGCAATTGCTCGGGTCTACCAATTAGTAACTACTACGTTACTTTTATTTATTTTCAAAATCTTGCTAGCAGTTAAAAGACTAGGTATGTACATTAGTTCCAAGTCACAGCCAAATATATATGCTAATTTTTTATGAAAAGTGTAGAGTAACTAACTTATTCTAGATTAATTTTATGCTGTTTTTCCTGAAGGGGTGTTTAATTCGGGGTTTCAAAATAAATGGAATATAATAATTTAAACTCATTAAAGCATTCATAACAAAATCTGTTAAAATAGTCGTCACACTCAAGTCACGTTCCTGATCTTTATGGTTTAACTATTTTTTTCGCGATGCACGCGATCGTCACACATGCACATACATAATACAGCAATTTAGAAAACTCCCGAAAAATTATCGTACTACTCAAATTAGGTATAGAAGTGCACATTATAGAAAAGCAACTACTACACGCGAGAAGTTGTGAACAGTTTGTGTAAATATGCATACAATTACTAATTTTCACTTTGATGCACGAAGTAAAGATAATTACATGTATACCTATACTAATACCCGATTTTCATTTTTGATTTATAGTACTTTTTTAAATTTTGTAGTAGGCATTATAATTATTATTATTAATGGAAACTAACTAAAGTACCAAGAAACTAATTACTACTAATTTTTTAACGTTGTTTAATCTAATTTCCAGATGAAGGAGTATGTATGGCTTTTGGTAATTACCATTACAAAACTTTCGACGGGAAAATATATAATTTTGGAGGATTAGGAAAATATCAGTTCGTATCCGACTGTCGCTCGCATATATTCTCCGTTAGAGTTACGAACGTCCAGAATAAAAGATCGGTGAATACGAGAAGAATAACCATTAAATCAAACAGCATTCGCATTAATTTAGCACAGAATTTCAAATGTAAAGTTAATGGTGACTTGGTAAAGTTTCCATTTAAAATTGAAGGTACTGTTAAAATAGAGAAGCGGTCAGACGTCTTAGAAGTGACTCTTTTAAACAAAGTTGTTATTGTTTGGAACGGCAAAAGTTTTCTAGAAGTTACGGTCCCACCGGAATTTAAGAACAAACTCTGCGGTCTCTGTGGTAATTTCAATTCTAATATTAAAGACGACTTCAAACTTCGAAGAGGTGCAGTCGTAAGGGATACCGATATTGTTGAATTTGCCTCATCGTGGTGTGTCGGACCGAAGTCCTGCATTAAACAATCTGCACAAATGACACCATTCCGACAATGCAAAATGAGGAATAGAGATAGAAATCATTGTAAACATCTCCTAAGCACCAAAGTTTTTAACGGATGCGACTCGAAGTTGAATTCAAACAAGTACTACAACGCTTGCAAGTTAGACATGTGCGACTGTCCCAATGGAAAATGTTATTGCGAAAGCTTAATTGCTTATTCTAGAGAATGCAGTAGGTTAGGAGTAGATGTTGACAATTGGAAAAAGGATAGCTTTTGTCTCAATGCAAACAAAGCGAGGCGAAAGAAACTCAGTTCTAATTCAATGTTTTCCCAAGAAGATATAAGCAAAATACTAAGGGTGATGAATAAACAAAATAGAACAAAAAGCGGGAGATCTCCTATACCGTTAAATTAATTACAGAATCTCAGAACTAGTCATAATGCAGACATCAGTATTTGTATTTTAGACAATCGATTAAAATTGTTATTATATGCTTTTGATATCGAGATTTTAAGATTCAAAATGATAAATTTTTTCATAAACGAGCAGACAAGAAAGCAAAAAAGAAATTTTTTTCGGCTTTAGTTTCATTCACAAAGGGCTTGCTTGAAAAGAAGGTTTTTTATTGTATTATATTATATATATGTATACACTTCGCCATAAAATAATAATGTTGCTCTCTATGGCAATCACGAATGTTTCTTTCAGATGAATTTGAACAATATCAATATTTTTTGAAAATCTAAAAAATTCATAGACTATGAAACTCTATTAACATTATGTTAAATATAATATCATGAACGGGTAGGGCAGAGGATTTGCATATCACACTTCTTTCTATCCATTTACCCCCAACATCTACTTTAAGTCGCAGAAATCAGCTAATGTTAGCCATATTTATTAGAGGTGTAGAAATTCCCAAATAAACTTTGTCTAAGAAAGCTTATCCTCTCCCTACTATATTTTATAACAGGATGACATCTGCAATATTTACATTACAAAACGTACAATTTGTAACACTTACACAATTTTTCTTTATACGTATAAAGTACTTTCGACTTTACAAGAAGATGATTCTCAATGGACGCATATTGATTTCAAATAAAACTTTATAAAAGAATGTCAAATCCAATCTCACGTGACGCGTCGTCTCTATTTTACACTTTTTTCTTATATGTATTCTTTGCGAAGCGAAATTTTATGTAGTACGAAAGCAACCCAAGAGGATGCGCTTAAAATATTTCACATTTGAAACTACATTCAATTTGTTTTTTTTTGTAACTAGTTTATGTACATATATAATGGAGCCTGTATCCATCTATTAAGTAACAATGGCTAAAGCAAAATAATTTTAAGGTACAATATATTAAAAAATATATAAATTGTTGTATAAAGTTGAGCTCTATTAGTTGAGGGTAATTTAACTTTTCTGATTAATAAGTTACGTATTGTGAAGAAGTAATTTTGGTTTTTATGAAAAAATACATAGTATTATTTTATGCAGGTACAGGATTCATTTCAAAAGTTGTGATTGCAGCCTGTTGGGAATAATTTTGAAAGGAATCTCTTTTAAGTAATTATATCTACAGTTACTTTACAATTCAATTTTGTTTGACCAAAGACTTTTTTCCTGATTTACAGGGTCTGTAAATTGTTTACTACAAACAATTTTTAGTATATACGTTTTAGTATTCCACAATGCCTATTATTTTTGTAAATTTAACATAAAATTAACATAAACGCTAACCATTCATGAAAAGCTATACGGACAACGAATGGGTTTAATCGATTACAAAAAAATCAATTTGTACTGTTAACTTATTATAATATAATTGTTTGTGTTCTTCACTTATTTATTTATTATCGTTACTTACAATTAGCTACATACGTTTTCCCATGTAATTTCTTCAACAATTTTTTTAATACTGCCACAAAAACATTCTATGTTGTTGGGAGCTTTAATGTGAGTTAAACATCGATGCATTTAACTGCTTTCTAATGTGTGTTACAATAATTTAATAAATAATTTATAAATGAAAGTTTACGAAAGCAAAATGTATAAAATATACAGTCACTGAAAAACAAAAATAGTACTTAACAAAAATTTTCATTCTTCATGATATTTTATTTTATAAAAAACGTTTAATTACGTTTAATATTTCTAGTAAAGTACACATCTGTACAAAAGTGTACGTTTAATCCTGATTCCTGTTAATTTAAGAATAATTTGTTCCTATGTGTTGTGTGAATGTATTTTTAATTTTTTTACATTCGTTTGTTGTAAATAGTTTACCTATCAGTAATAGAAACGAAAAATATTGTCTTAGAAAATATTCATGTTTTTTATAATTCTACCCACATGATATTTAAGTGAATTCGCTAAGGAAAAAATTGATCGACTAAACTACCTATCTGTTTTGCTATTACTTAACAAAGTAAAAGAAAAGGTCATGTTTGATCTCTTCAACATTTATACGTTCAACATAATAAATTATTCCTCAAATAAAATATAATATATAGTAATCTTTAATGTTTTAATATAATATGTAGTAGAATGTAGTGTTGTACTTTCGAAAACTACTTAGATATAATAATTTGGAGTACATGACATATAGATATATATATAGTATAAAAACAGATAAAGTAGCAAATTCTAATTACACACAACTCCTATTTCCTATTTGTGCAATATAAAAAAATAAAAGGTGTAATTATTTTATACATCACATTGTCGTGTTGTTATTAAAATTGTACATTTATTTATAATAAAATAATAATTGAATTGAATTTTACAAATCAAACGCTGTGTACATTAACTTTTGTATATATAGTAATTACGCATATAAAATGTGTCATTCTGAAAATGATTCATCAAAAAATGTAATATAGACTGAAAAAATTGTTTTTTCTTTTATTGAAACGATGATACTCTGAGTGAAATGTTAGCAAGGGACGGAACCAAGGTAGTTATACAGTAATTCTAATGATTGAGTTTAGTCAGGTGTTAATAAAAATATTTTCGAAAAGAAATCTCAAACCTATACAGTGGCATATTAGACAACTATGGAAAACTAATGGTAGAACAATTTTTAAAACAATTAGGTAGTAGTTACAACATCTGGTCTTTATTTTAAAAATATTTGTACCGCTTCCGTATATACCGGAAGTTGGTATTAACTTTTTTGTAATAAATTACTTATTTTTACACTGTTAAATTTCGTCAATTTTGGCCTCTTGCGCTCCTTTGTTTCATTGTGCCACACTTTCTTGATCTCCCCTATAAATATTACACCACGAAAGCAAGAAACCCCCCCCCTTCCTATACAAATAATTTATATCGATTAATAATACAAAAATACTAATTTGAAAATATTGTTACGTAATTTACAATATCACGTATTTTTTTCTCAACACTTTTAATTTAATTAACTCGTACACAACAACTATTCAATAACTATTTCGATAACAACAACAACTCAATAGCTATTTCGCTTTTTAATCACTTCTTACTTCTCTTCTCGCTTATATCTGTCACTCTCTTCTATCAAAAACTGTCAAACTGTCCAACGCTGTTCCTAATATAGTATTATGGACGTTTCTAGGTAATTCTCGAAACGTCCAGCAACTCTCGATCCTTCTGGAACGCGTCATAGATAAAATTCACTCAACTTTCGCAGTTGGCGCGTGTCAGCTTCATTCAAAATGACACGTCCGTCGCACTGTCACCCCTCTAGCGCTGATCGTCCCGAACAGTTTCTTCCACTGTGTATGGACCCAACCGGTCGGGGTGTACAACTTTCATCTTGAATTTGGGGCCTCGTTGTATCCTGTAGACGACATCGTTTATCCGGGTAACCACTTTGTACGGGCCCTCCCAATTCCGTTGTAATTTTGGGCACCTTCCTTTTTTGCGAACTGGGTTATAGAGCCATACACGGTCGCCCTCCCTGAATCCAGTGGAATTCGCTCGCTGATCGTAGCGGGTCTTCATCCGGTCACTTTCGTATTTTATTCTTGTTCTGACGGCTTTATGGATGGTGTTTAGCCGCTCGCGTAGTTTAGTCACATAATCGTCCGTGGACAGCGAAGAATATTCAGGTTGGCCAAACATCAGATCAGCAGGTAGTCTGAGTTCTTTCCCGAATAGCACACAGGAAGGGGTCTATCCGGTCGTCTCATGTATGGATGTCCTATAGGCCAGAAGAATAAGGGAATGTGGCGATCCCAGTCGGTCTGATGATCGTTCACGAACATCCTCAGGTTGTTTTCTATAGTCGCATTAAATCGCTCTACCATGCGATCAGACCGAGGATGCAGCGGAGTCGTTCTAGTTTTCCTTATTCCCATCAATTCACACACTCGTTGGAATATTTCTGATTCAAAATTTCGTCCCAGGTCAGTGTAAATCTCCATAGGAATTCCATATCGGCTGATCCAGTTGTTTATTATTGCCTCCGCCACGGTGGTTGCATCCTGGTTGGAGATTGCATAGGCTTCCGGCCACTTGCTGAAGTAATCCATCACAACGAGGATGTAGCGGTTGCCATCTTCAGTTCGGGGAAAGGGACCAACGATATCTATGGCTATTCTTTCGAATGGTGCTCCGACGTTATACTGGTGCATCTTTCCTCGTGTCCTGGTTCTCGGACCTTAGTTAGAAGCACATACTTCGCATTTTCTACACCAGTCTTCCACATCCAATCTAGCATTCACCCAGTAGTTTCTCTAAGGTCTTCTACACCCCAAAATGTCCACCTCCAGTCCCAGCATGCAGCTCTTTTATTACTTCTTTCGTTTTCTTCTTGGGCAATACAATCTGTAGTCGCTTTTTGGTCCCGTCCGGACTTTCCTAGATTCTTTTAAGGACTCCATTCTCGAGCTTTAGGGAATCCCAATAACATTTCGTCGTAGTACTAAGGAGGTTTACGTCCGCCCACGTTGGTCGAGATTCTCCTGTCTTGTTCCATTTCGTGATGGGTCCTAGGTCATCATCGGTTCGCTGTTCTTCAATCAGCACTGTGTCTTCCCAATTTTCTTGTTTCTCCACGGTGGTATGTAGGCATGGAATTTGTTCTAACCCTTCTTTTCGTTCCACAGAAGAACAATGCTTGCAATTCCGTGGGCATGGTGGTACTGATAAGGCGTCGGCATTACCATGGTGTTTTCCTGGCCGATGTTCAATTTTGAAATTGTATTCTTGTAAATGCTGTAACCATCTGGCCACCTGTCCTTCAGGGTTTCGAAATTGCAGCAACCATTTAAAAGAAGAGTGGTCAGTTCTCAGCAGGAATTCTTGCCCATATAGATATTTGTGGAAGTGTTCTATAGTTTTTACCGCGGCCAATAGTTCTCGGTGGGTCACACTTTGACAGTGTCTTGCTAAAGTATGCGATTACTCTTTCTTTGCCGTATTGAACTTGGGAAAGAACCCCTTCAATATCCACATTGCTCGCATCGGTGTCGACTATGAATGGTTTACCAAATTCGGGATAAGTCAAAATCTGGGTGTTAGACAACTTATTTTTACGAACTTGAAAAGCTTCTTGACAGGTGTTCGTCCAGTCAAATGGCACTCCATTCTCGGTAAGTCTATGCAAGGGGCGAACCACATCCGCAAATCCCTTCACGAATCTTCTATAGTACGAACATAGTCCTACGAAACTCCTCAATTCATGCTGATTTGTTGGTTGCGGCCAATTGCGAACTGCCCCGGTCTTGTCAGGATCTGTACCAATAGTAGGGGAGGTAGCGTTAATTTTTAAGTCATTTCATACCGGACGAAAATCGTAACCATAATAGTTTATCACCAATACATTACGGATTTCACCGTCAGCTACTCCAGTAGCGGTGAAACCGGAAATTAGAGCAAGTTGAAATTTAAAAGAAAAATCATGCTACAAGTACATTTATACCATACCAAAATTTATAGGGTGACTGTTGAGATTATTTTTAACCAAAAAATAACCATCAGCTGTATTGAAGAGAGGGGATTATACGTCAGTCACGTATATGAACCATTTTAAAAATGGTAAAGTATAAAGTCATTTTATACCTTATGAATTTTATACAGCTGAATTTTCATACTATATAAATAATTGAAAAAATAGTCAGCTGTATTTAGAACAGTGGTAAGACCGTCAGCCAGCGGCATAAACATGCCTCGCCCTCAGTGCATCTCAATGGTGCATAGTTACGTTGACAGATAAACTGACGATCTTTACACCCACAAGCATTCAGCCGACGACAATTTTTCTTATTATTAACAATAAAGTTGCTCTATATTCCAATTTCATGAGGCATTCTATTAATTTAGATCATGCCACTTAATGCTATCAACAACGATGTTTAATATAAATCCCTTAACGATGCAGAGAAAAAATTGTTTACATTCCACAGGTCTGTAGACAAAATAGTTTATCAATATTTATAAAGGAGTTGCCCTCGTGGGTTAATAAAAAATATGAATAATTATTTATAGTATTAATAATTATTGTAATAAAATAATTATTAATTATTGAATATTTACAATTAATATTTGATAAAAAATATTCGTCATGACGCATAAATGTATCAAACATTGCAAAGGGGTTAATGAAAAATTTTCACGTACCTATTATTTCATTTATTTGTTTATTACAATTCACAATTTTAATTACATTTTACAACTATAAAATGTTTATATTATTATTATAAATATGTGTATTTTTCTGCCTGCTCAGTTTTTCATTTTTTTTTAAGTTATAAAAATTATAATACAACTTATACAAAACCTTTGAACTTTAGCTTAAAATGTAAAAAAAATAATTAACTACAAATATTAAATTTTATTAGACGTTACTTTCTTTCAAAAAAAATATAATTGTTTTCCAAAATTAGTTAATTTTTTGATCATATTTTTTAAATTTAGTAATTCATTGTATTCAAAAATTAAAAATCGATAAATTCTTCTATATTTTCATATCCATTAATGTCGTCGCAACTATCATCTGAGCTATCAATAATAACATTACGATTATTATTATTTATTTATTTTTTATTTTGGCCGAATTCATGTATTTTTATATACTGTGCTCCAGGTAGTAAACAAATGCATCTTCATAAGGGTAGGTTCTAATAGATTTTAGGACAACCTTGGTTGTCTTTAATTTGACGTTAAAATGGAAATAAATCTTCAGATGTTAAAAGGCAAATAATTTGTAAGTAAAATATCGATTTCAATAGAAAAATGTAACTAAATGAGTGTCTGAATATTAAAAATACATAAAACTGTTGAGAGAAACAATACTTTAAAAGATTTAGAAAAATGCTAATACTCAACCGTCATTTAAATTTTATGAAGGTATACAACAATCATATGAATTTAAAATTAATACGAAACATAAATTTAAAATTAATATAAAAAAATATATATGAACAATCGTTGTTGAAAGCATTAAGTGGCATAACCTATGTTAAATTAATAGAATACCTCATGAAATTGGAATATAGAGCAATTTTATTGTTAATTATAAGAAAAATTGTCAGCTGAATGCTTGTGATTGTAAAGATCGTCAGTTTATCTGTCAACGTAACTATGCACCGTGGAGATGCACTGAGCGCGAGGCATGTTTATGCCGCTGGCTGACGGTCTAACCACTGTTATAAATACAGCTGACTATTTTTTTTATTATTTATAAAGTATGAAAATTTAGCTGTATAAAATTCGTAAGGTATAAAATGACTTTATACTTTAAGATTTTTAATGTGGTTCATATACGTGACTGACGTATAATCCCCTCTCTTCAATACAGCTGATGGTTATTTTTTGGTTAAAAATAATCTCAACAGTAACCCTATAAATTTTGGTATGGTATAAAATAACTCGTAGTTCCATTTTTTTTAACCACTTTCACATACTATCACTTTCTGCTCCATCGCGGGTGCGGCGACTGACGCTTATTTTGTTGCTTATTGAATATCAATCAACTACTTAAAATAAAATTCATTCGGTATAAAATGCCTCGAAAAAATGCAACGCTACCTCCCCTACTACAACGCCTTTACTTGATATGACATGGTCTAGGTATTTCACTTCACTTCTAAACAACGCACACTTTTTGGGATTTAATTTTATCTTTACCGCTGTGAATTTCTGAAGTACTCTGGTTTAGATTGGCGAGATGGTCATCAAACGTTCACCCAAACACAATGACGTCATCCAAATAGACCAAGTAGATTTCCCAATTCAGTCCTTGTAAAATGGTTTCCATTAATCTTTCAAAAGTGGCTGGTACGTTGCATAGGCCGAAAGGCATTACATTAAATTGCCAGAGACCGTTCCCAGTAGTAAACGCGGTCTTTTCCTTGTCTTCAGGATGTACTTCGACTTGCCAATATCCGCTCTTTAGGTCTAACGTCGAAAACCATTTAATTGCACTCGACACACAATCTAACGTTTCGTCGATTCGTAGCAAAGGATAGCTGTCCTTATGTGTTACTTCATTTAATCGTCGATAATCAACACTGAATCTCGTTGATCCGTCCTTACGTACCAAAACGATAGGTGAGGTCCATGGACTTTTCGATGGTTCTATTATCCCTTTCTCGCGCATGTCCTTGATCAATGAATCGACTTCTTCTCGTTTGGCCCATGGTACTCGTCTGGGTGGTTGTTTAATAGGTCTTGCATTTCCTGCGTTGATTCGGTGGTACGCTAAATTGGTTCTCCCATAATCGCCGTCATCAATCGCAAAGACGTTCTTGTAACTTCGAATTAATTAGGTGTTCTAGCTTTTGAGTTTCATCTTCAGTAAGATGTTCAGTTGCCTTGTTGATTAATTCTTATAATGCTTCTGGTAGCTTCCCAGTTTCTTCCCTCTGTTCTCTAATTTGGTCCAAATGATTTATGGTGATGTCTGGTTCTAATGTCCTTATTGGTATTCCTTTCGTAAGTTTTTGTTCAAAGCCTTTCAGATTTCACAGATGGCGCGTGTCAGCTTCATTCAAAATGACACGTCCGTCACAATATGTATTACTTCAATAATAAAATTTCAATATAACCAAAAATAATTTAAATAAAAAGGAAATACACATTTTGTAGTTTGATTGATAAAATGCGAACATCACATATCCTTAGAAGACCCCCCTTGACAATAAATTAACAAATTATTTTTCTGAAATTATTCAGTCTGTAATGAATGAATTTACTTTGAGATTTAAAGAATTCGAAACATTTGCCAGAAACATCAAAATTCATTATGTTCCTAAACACGGTACCTTTTTAAAATAGTCTCGATTATTAGTTATCTGTTCACAAGATGATTATAAATATTAGAATATCAAAATGTAGAAAATCACTGCAAACGTTAATATAAACCATTACACTTTAATTAAAATTGTGTACTTAAGAAAAATAATTCCTATAATATCTTGTTAATTGCGCGGATGCAGGTTTTGCGTTTTATTATCTTTGTTATCAAAATAATTTAAATTATTCTAGAAACTAGACCCAAAGATTCGCAATTTGGCATTTTTGGCCGAAATTTTATAATTTTCGGAGATTTAACATTATATATATTTTTATATTACCGCAAGGGCACAACACTTTTATTTTTATGTATAATTTGTGTTATGTATTTTGTAATATATTCCAATTGAAAGATGTTGCACCTTTGTGCTCACATAAAAACATAATATTAAATCTCTGAAAATTATGAAATATCGGCCAAAGATGCCAAAATGCGAATTTTTGGATCCCTGGAAAACAAATAATTTCTAGAATAATTTAAATAACTTTCATAAAAATACGTGTGTCTTAAGATAATAAAACGTAAAAATTGCATCCGTGCAATGAACCCGATATGCGAATTTTTAGGACCAAAAACCCCCCTATGGGCTTCCACCCTGTACCCTACAAAGAACATTTCTCTTGATAATGTAATTTAACAGTTAATGGTCGAAAAGAATGAATAAAAGTATTGGTAAATCGGTTTTTAATTTTTCGTACCACATTCCACCCAATGTAAAAATAAAAAATTATTTTTTTGTGATTGAGTAGGTTTTTTCTCTTTCTTTTTTATAGCTACTCAAAGTTATCAAACGCTTGTGAAAATTTCAATTTGGCGACCAAAATTTTCGTTCACATTTGATATCAACTTTATTTAAAAGAAAATCCGAAAGGACAAGGCTTTTTGCGAGTTTTAGTATTATTTTTGTTGGTTATTTTTCGTGTGGAAATAAATAAGAAAAGGTCAAATGTTATGCTTTATTGAAGGTTAGTACAGTACATCATTGATATCAAGGATTGATGGTGCTTTAAAAAGGAAAGAAATATTGAAATTCTTTATTACAAACGTAAACAACATGATTTCATATTAAGAACCAAATACCTGAAGAATTTCCAATTGCAAACGGTTTCTACAAATCTAAAACTCGTTATATTCTAAGAAGAACAATGTTCCCAGTTTGCGCATTAACGGATTAAGGAAAGACAAACGAGTTTAAAGAAAACCTTTTTAATCCTCTGCTCATTTAAAAAGTTAAAATTAGAACTGTGGTAATGATTATTTTAATTAGTTACCTACCTTCGTTGGTGTCACATGTGAGCAAGGATTCAGAACTTTCCTTGATATTACTAAGTAGTTTATGGTACCTTTTTAGACGTTCCGTTTCAAATAAGTCGCTGTTATTGTTTGGTTTGTTGCCTGTTTCCATATTTATATTTAAATTTTTATCCTAAAAATATATATATATATATCAATCACACCCATAATTTAAAAACGCATACAAAATTTGTTGAATAAATTTCTATTTGGGGTCGTAATTACTAGGTTTATCTAAATTACATATTGTGGCGTGTTCAGTCACGGGAAATACAATTAGCAAAACAAAACAACGAATTTATTTAATTACTGAAGTTAATTTGACTACACTACAGTTATAAACAAGTCTACACAATTTATTTCACTAAAAAGTCTCTTTTCCCGCTCGCCTCTGGTGTAAATACTCACTATAATGTAGACACTATCTATCTATCGCCTGTTGTTCGCCTATCGATCGCTTCGCTTCCAAACATCAGCTGTTCACTTTCAACTAACTCGGTGTGTGCCGTCTCTGCCTTTTATAGTCTTTTCAGCCTCTTTCTAGGGAATTCTACAGCCGTCTCGTAATCCAATTGTTTTCTCATTGATTGTTGCTGGTGTTTTCTAGATATTTCAGGAAAGCCGCGAATATTCCTTATGTATTCAGGGAAGATGTTCGTTAATTATGCTCACACCAACTTAATTGGCAAGTACTCGTAACACTGCCGCCTTCTTAGAATTGATCGTCCCGATCAATGTCTTGACCTTTGTAGGGCGCCAAGCGGTCCAAGTGTACAACTTTCATCTTGGCCTTTGGTCCTCTCTGAATACTGTAGACCACGTCATTCAGCCTTCTGACCAACGTGTAAGGTCCTTCTTAGACTTGCTGTAGCTTCGGTGAGCGCCCTTTTCGACGGACAGGATTGTAAAGCCACACCTGGTCCCCTTCTCTGAATCCTGTGCTGTTGGCTCTCCGGTCGTACCTGGTCTTCATGCGGTCACTCCCTACTTGGATTTTGTTACGAACGGCTCTATGGATGGTATCGAGTCGTTCCTCTAGCTGCTGTGCGTAGTCGGTAGCCGAAGGTCGCCGATCTTCTGGGTGTCCACACCGGATGTCCATAGGTAACTTCAGCTCTCTTCCAAATAAAATGCTGGCTGGTGTTCTTCCGGTGGTCTCATGAACCGCACTTCGATAGGCCAACAGGAACAAAGGTATGTGCTGGTCCCAGTCTGTCTGGTGATCGTTGCTAACCATTTTTAAATTGGTTTCCCGCGTCGCGTTAAACCGTTCGACCATTCCGTCAGATTGTGGATGTAATGGAGTGGTCCTAGTTTTATGTACTCCTAGCAGCTCACAGACTTCCAGGAATACCGTGGATTCGAAGTTCCGTCCCTAGTCAGAGTGGATCTCCATCGGAACTCCATACCGACTGATCCATTGGTTCACCAGCATTCCAGCGACTGTAGTAGCTTCTTGGTTTGGGATTGCGTACACTTCGGGCCATTTGCTAAAATAGTCCATCACTACCAAGATGTACTTATTGCCAGCAGCTGTTGTTGGGAATGGTCCTGCTACGTCTTTAATTCTTCTTGCACTTCTACTCTGACTTCCTTTAACTCTTCTTGCAATTCAGTTCTGACTTCCTTCAACTGTTCTTTCAATCCTTCCTGTTCAATTTTTATTGCTCTCATATCTTCGATCAATTTTCCTTGACCTGCCTTAATTTCTACTTGCCCCGCCTTCATTTCTTCTTGTGCTAATTTCATTTCTTCTTGTCCACATTCGATTCTTTCTTGTCCAGCTTCCATTTTATTCTTCATTTCTTCCTGGCCTGCCTTCATTGCCTTCATCATTTCCATTAAAGCCTTTATTTGTTCTTCCATTATTGCCGCTTGTTTTCTTGTTACTGGCATAAGGCTTCAAATTCTTCTTCACTTCGGACCTCTTCTACGATCTGTCGCACTAACCTTCTTCAGGAATCTTCAATTCCCTTATTATCCCACATCTGACACCATATGTGACGTGTTCAGTCACGGAAAACACAATTAGCAAAACAAAACAACGAATTTATTTAATTACTAAAGTTAATTTGACTACACTACAGTTATAAACAAGTCAACACAATTTATTTCACTAAAAAGTCTCTTTTCCCGCTCGCCTCTGGTGTAAATACTCGCTATAATAGAGACACTATCTATCTATCGCCTGTTGTTCGCCTATCGATCGCTTCGCTTCCAAACATCAGCTGTTCACTGTCAACTAACTCGGTGTGTGCCGTCTCCGCCTTTTATAGTCTTTTCAGCCTCTTTCTAGGGAATTCTACAGCCGTCTAGTAATCCAATTGTTTTCCCATTGATCGTTGCTGGTGTTTTCTAGATGTTTCAGGAAAGCCGGGAATATTCCTTATGTATTCAGGGAAGATGTACGTTAATTATACTCACACCAACTTAATTGGCAAGTACTCGTAACAATTTGTAATGAAAATTGCATGTTAACGCCTACTTGATCGGTTAATAAGCTAGTAGCGGTAGTAATAATGAACAAAATGTCAAATTCGGTTTAGATTCAGTGAGAATCATATTAGTAGAGTCCTGAAGAAAATTAGGATTGTGAGACGGGAGACCACTACGCTAGGTTAGGTCAGGCTAGATTAATTCTTATTATAAAATAATTGTTCGTTTTTTATTTATGTTTGTTTATGATTAATGTATTCAGTGGTGTATTTATTAGGTACTCATTTATTTCTATTAAATTTTATTTAAATTATATTATAAATCAAACATGTTTCTAAATTAAAGAATAAAATGCTTATTGTATAAGTATATTATAATAACTTAATTATATTTTTAAATAATTTTTTTGTTTTAAAATGTACTTACAATTTCGTCAGTCACAATTATAGCATGCTGAGTACATTTTTCTTCAGTAGTACGTAGATAAAAGGGTTGGAATGTGCTGTTTGTGGAAAAGTCTTTCTTATTGTTCTGAGTGGGATTTGCAAATAATTCTTTTTCACATTGCACAGAATTTTCGCTATAACATACAAGCACCCAAAAAATTGCCATCAAATAAAGGAAAATAAATGTGGCCACTGTGTAGGTAATCACCTTGTATATGGTTCTTTATCTTTATCATTTTTTTTATGAATTTGCATTAGCTGAGCCATTGTTAATTTTAAATTCTTTATTTCGCCTAACATTTCCATAAAACTGGATTGAAGCTGCTTTATTTCTTCATGAGAATTACCGCAGGAAGTTTCGAAAATATCTAATTCGTATGAATTTTGTTCTTGATCACCTTGAAAGATGTGTGTGGATCCGATGGTTGGGATTTCTTCATTTATATTGCTTTCTAATAAAAGCAAAACAAGCAGGGTTGTTAAATACAACATTTGGGACCTCTAACGGGTTAAGTTAAAGTTTCTATTTACTTATTGTTTTATACCTTCAAAGTCTTTTAAAATTTCAGCCAAGAGCATACGTTTCTGTGATGTATACGCTTCTGAATTATCGGAGAGGGAACATGTACTTGGAGAAGTAACTCCCTCTGCTCTTACCCTACTAGTATGTAAACATTTTATAGAAACATTAAGGTAATTGCGAAACAAAGACTTACTTGTGTATAACATCAGAATTTGACTCCGTTCTTGAAAACTGCCTTGTTTCATCGGTATTCTTTAAAATGCCATTTTTTCTCTTTCTTGGAAACTTCCCTATTTCTTGGGACTTAGATGAAGGTGCAATAATATTGACGTTCTTAGACAGTTCCATTTCGCTTGATCTTTGAGAAATATTTACTGACAAGCCACAGTTTTCGGTTGGTTTTAAGCCATAAACTTTTTTTACTTTTGAATAATTCTGAAGACGTTTAATAGTCATATCTTTTTCAAGTAACATCTTTTCTAATTTTAAGTTTTCCTCTTTTAGACGTAATATAATTGAAGCTCCTTTCTCGGATATCATTCTTCTTATATGAGCATTCTATCTCGAAAACAGCAGTCATTTATATGTGAATTATATTGGAAATATCACAGAATTGCTCATTTGTGACAAATCCTATTTTTATAAGAAAGGTAAAAATACTTTAATATATATATATATATATAATAACCTAAATACCTATTTCAGTAATATACGTATTTTAGATTTCACTGATCTATGCATATATAATTGGGATCTAACTATTCTTTCATTTTTAATTTCTCGTTATTTAGCATGGCTGTAGTTTCGAATAGGAACATACGCTAAATAATTTAAAGTTTTTACACCATTAAGTACTACATACTAATTTCTGAAAAGATTTTTGGCGACTCTAACCGGAATAAAAAAAAATACCCTTTTTAGTATTTTCACCTTACTTAGTTTAAAAGTTGCTTTCCGAAAAGGAAAGTCTTTCCATTATCATTAAATTTTTACCATACAGTCGGTTACATCTTTCTTAAAAGAACAAGTTTTTTTTTGTACAAAAACATTACCCTCGTTCTTGTAAATACAATAAGGAACACATCCGCAATTACACTTATACTTCGTTTGTATTGCTTTTTCCTACCTTATGGTACCAAGCAATCAATTTAAAATGTTGGACAGCATAACACAAATGAGGCGAATGTAATCGTGGGCGTGTCTTTCCTTTCGGCGCGGTCGCCAAAAATCCCTTCAGGTAACATGATGCACTTAGTGCATGATAAAGTATATGATAACGATTATATTATATTATATTAAACAGATATACATAAAACTTTTAGTTAAAAGTGAATTTTAATTTTCTGTAAGTTTCTGTTTTTGTTAGTTATACATACCTTTGTGGGATTAATTAATGTCTCAGCTTGTTTGTTCTTCTTTTGAATTTCTTCATGTAGTTTTCGTATTCTAACTTTCAAAAGACCATTTTCTGATTTTATGCAACCATTCTCTTTTTTTAAATTTAAAATTTGGTTCTTTAGTTCCAGTATGTCATCCTAAAAATTGTTATAAGAATAGCTGTAGCTCAGAAACTGTAATTATTATCTTACTTCTTTGGACATTGGGGTGTTTAATAGAATTTTCTTTCATGACTCTAGACAGACGTAAAGGTAACTTTATCTTTGACTTTTAAAACGTAACTTTGTTAGAAATTGTTTCTAGGCGACAACATAAAATATGAAATTCACCATCAAGTTTTTATTTGTATAATCAATATTTATTACACATAGATAATGGTAAAAGAATCACACATGACTCATGAATATGATAATGTGAAAAAAAAATATTATTGTTAAATAAATTTACTGTAAAAGTAAGCAAGATAATATGGCTTAACTGATGCTATTAGGTACTGAATGTTTAAACAGGGTCGGTATACTTTTGTTCCCAATTTGTTAAACAAAAAATGAATTTTTTTGATTGATTAGGATCGTAACGTTATGGAGTGGAAAGACATCAGGTTAGTCATTTATGGATAGATATCAATATGAGTTAAATATCACTTAAGAGTTGTGGTTGCGCGCATTTTTAGAACATCATTCACAAATGTACTGATTCCTGACAACCAAAAGAGTTATCTAAGTGTAATTTCTTTTTAACCTACCCTTAGTAATCAAATAAATGCATTTCTTGGTTAATGTTTAACTAGATTGGGACCATATGGTTGTGATGAGAGAAGATAGCATAAACGAAGCAGAAGCAGTAAAAGAAAGATCTTACCCCGTTTTACCACAACACTATTTTAATACGGACACGTGTTTCGCTCACTTACTTTAAAGACTTTAGCCTTACGTTGAAAATGCTCACGCTAAGTAACTGAGCGAAACACGTGTCCGTATTAAAATAGTATTGTGGTAAAACGGGATAAGACCTTTCTTTTACTTATTTGCATTACCACAGTCTCCTCCATTCTTTATGAAGCAGAAGAACTCTTCGTTATTTGAGGATGAGCGGGGTGCGTTATGCCTTCAAATTACAAAAGTCTGAAAAGTGTCCCCTCCCGAATATCTACTTGCATACAAATTTAATACTTCTGTGTGTTTTCCATTTGGCAACGTAAGCTCTGCACAACCTAATAGTACAGTCGAATTAGCACCTTTACAAAAATTAATTGGCTCTGGTATTTACGGGGTATGGTATACATACTCAGGACGGTGTTAGAAATAAAGGAATTTCAAATGCATCACTTTTAAAGGTGGGGAAAATTTTTTATTAAACAGTCAAGGTAAAAAAACTGTTTTTTATATATTTTAAATAACAGTGGTGACTATTAAAAATCTCTTAATTTATATAATTTGTTATTGTAAAAAACACCCTAAAACATAGGTTTCTTCAGTTGATAATAAATAATAAAATATATTTACTATTGAAAGAGCAAGCCTAGGTGGTGTATAATAAGCACGCGAATGCGCAATCCGTACATTTACATAACTTTCTAAATATTGGTTTGTTAATAATAATTATACCATATTTTAATGTTAATTTCCCAGTGATCTTGCGGATCTGAGGACATTCGCATAACGAGGTTATACTTCAAAACTTATACTATCAATAACAAAAAAGGAAAAGGTAAAGCATTATTTTTAAAATACTGAAAATAAGCCTTTAATTTACCATGAATTATTTCGATATAAGCAAATAGAATATGTTCGCTGCTATGTATATTTCAGGAATTTAAAAAAAAGAGCGAAGTCGATTGGACCTTTTGGAGCTGAGATTTTTTATTTTTTAATCACTTGCATTGTTTATTAACATAAAGAAACGTTTTTGATCAGAATATATAGAGAAATACTTATATTTGTAGATGATTCATTTAGCTACTAATTGTCTATATGTTAATTGTTAAAAGCTACACTATTTTTAATAGTTGTTCAGGGAGAGGTAACGGAGGATGTTTTCCTCACGAATTTGATACTGAACGTCGCGTGCTTTAAATTTATTCCGTCTGAAATACTTAAATTAATTAACATTTTTCAAGGATGTTACAAATGTGTAAATGAATAACAGAAATGCCCAACTATAAATTGAAAAGCAAAACTAAATTTTTTTTTCAGAAGTTGGCTCCGCTTTATGTTTTGAACCTAAGATCATTGAGTGTGCTATGATCCATCGAGCCTGTAGTATGATGTGCTCATAAAATGATTTTAGGTTCGAAACATAAAGCGGAGCCAACTTCAGACAGAGAATTTGAGTGTTGGTTTTTCATATAAACAGTTATGAAAATTTCACTTTTTTTCATTTTCACATTCTGTAACATCTTCAGAAAATTATAGCTCATACAATAAAGTTTGGTACGTGTAACAAAATGGTGCCAATTTCGGGAGTAAAATTTTAATTTCTCGTGTCAATTTACGACCTTGTGTTTTCTTTAGCGGCAAATGGTGCTGGAACTACGGTACACTATGATATATAAACCGGAGGTAACTTTTGAACTAAAACTAAAACTTTCCTCTTTTTGTATTTGCAAAAAAGCAAATCTTATCAAGTAATATATCTTTTCAATACGGCACATTTTAGCACATTTGAGCACATTTCGGCACAATTCTAGTTCTTCTGATAATGTAGTTACGGAGCTAATTGGAGTAATTTAGGGCCTCCTTCTAAAGATAGTATTTCTTTTTATTAATTCTGATTAACCGTGACTCGTGAAAGCACATGTCCTATTCTTCCTAGCACATTCGTTTAATACGGAGAAAATTTTATAATTTCGAAAAATTAAAATTTACAGTTTGTGGAAAACACCTTTTTTCATTGGAAATCGATAAATTCAACTTTTTCCTTTTTCTGAATCCGGCATCTTTGAGTAGTAAGTTGCTTCTTACTCAACTGAAATACGTCTCCAGCCGTTTTGTTCCATCGTTACGGTGTGTTTCTTTTGATATTCCCTTGCAGTAGGCTGTTTAATGCACAGTGGCTTGCAGGCAGCGTTTACTAATTTCGGTTTGGCGTAATTGATGATTGCAGTTATTATATCAGGTAAAGACCGAATTACTTTCGCCTAGACAAAGCAACTTAGAAAAGGAACTTCTTTTTCGCCGAATTTGCACTTCGTCCGATGGAGAGCACCGTACCAATCTAACCGAGTAAACGCTGTTTTAAACGTTTTTTTATGTTACTTAGTGGATTCCGACGCAACTAGGATCTCATCGATGTAAGCAAAACAAAAATCGAGACCGCGTAGCACTTCGTCTATGAATCGATGAAATGTCTGGCTGACATTACGTAATCCGAAGTTCATG
Source organism: Agrilus mali (assembly GCA_029378335.1). Classification (NCBI taxonomy): domain Eukaryota; kingdom Metazoa; phylum Arthropoda; class Insecta; order Coleoptera; family Buprestidae; genus Agrilus; species Agrilus mali. The sequence continues at coordinate 12,936,540 of CM055658.1, forward strand.
TACGGAAATTCGAATAATTCAAATGGTGTCGTTATTGCAGTCTTCGGAATGTCATCAGCAACCGAAATTTGACTGTATACTCGAACCATGTCAACTATGAACAAAAATATGGGGGAAAGGGGTGAGGACCGGGAGTGGTGTTGATTAAGTGCCTCGGTGAATGTTCCCGCTGAGACGTAGAAATCCAGAGAATTGCTTGAGTATGTCGTCGTGTAGAAATGGAAGGCACTTGTTGTCCGAGATAGTTGAAATATGTAGGTTGTTGGCTGCAACTAGTCAATTTGCAAGGGGATATGAGGTGGATGAATTGATCCAAAAGGCGCTTGTTGCTCAAGTCGACGAGAAGTTGCTGATGTACAAGAGAATGGACTCCAATGATGGGTTGATTAACATCCGCGATGGTAAATCCTCCTTCGTAGGACTAAGTTGAGGGGCAGGTTGATGATGTCGTAGCCATCGAGCCAGTTGTCCCTCTGGGATTTTAAATTGCAGCAGCCATTTCAGGGACGCATGGTCTTAACACTTATTAGACCTTAACAGAAATTTTCGTCCGTGAAGGTACTTGTGGAAATGTTTAAGATTTTTGAAGACTGTCAGCAATTCTCTACGGGTCACGCAATAGTTTCGCTCCGGCTTTGACAATGCCCTACTGAAGTAACCAATTACTTTCTCTTTTCCTTCCTGCATCTGTGATAGTACACCACCAATTCCTACCTTGCTGGCATCCGTATCGACAATGAAGTCTGCGTCGAACTGTGGGTACGTCAGTATTGGGGCATGAGAAAAGATAGACTTCAGTGTTTCAAAAGTTTGCTGACACCGTTCTGACCATTGGAAAGGGACACCATCCTCTGTTAACTTGTGGAGCGGTCGAGCTATATCTGCAAATCCCTTTACGAACCGTCGGTAATACGAACACAGCCCCAAAAAGCTTCTCAGGTCGTGCTGGTTCTTTGAGACAGGTCAACTTGTCAGGATCGGTTCTTATTCCTCCTGAGGCGATAACGTGGCCAAGATATTTCACCTCTGTACAGAATAGATTGCATTTCTTGGGACTGAGTTTTCACATGACTGCTGAAAGCTTCTTGAACACTTCTTCGACATTCCGGAGGTGGTCTTCGAACGTCTTTCCCAGTACTATCACGTCGTCTAGGTACACCAGACAAACCTTCCAATTGATCCCTTGTAGCACATTTTCTATAAGTCGCTCAAAGGTGGCGGGAGCGTTACATAGTCCAAATGGCATAATGTTAAAGTGCCACAGCCCGTAACCAGTCGTGAATGCGGTCTTCTGCTTGTCTTGTGGATCCAGTTCAACTTGCCAGTATCCACTCTTCAAATCTAACGTTGAAAACTATTTGGCACCAACCAAGCTGTCAAGAGCGTCGTCAATTCTGGGTAAGGAATAGCTGTCCTTTAAGGTTACATCGTTGAGCTTCCTGTAGTGAACACAGAACTGGGTCGATCCATCCTGCTTCCGAACCAACACTATTGGCGACGGTTCGATTACCCCCTGTTCTTCCATGTTCTTCATCAGGTTGTTGACTTCCTCTAGCTTAGCCCATGGAACTCTTCTAGGTGGTTGTTTAACAGGACGAGCTGATCCCGTGTCTATACGGTGGTATGTCAAATTCATTCTCCCAAAGTCGTTGTCAGATAGGGCGAAGACGTTTCGATACTTTCCTAGCAGTTCTTCGAACTTTCTAATTTGTTCGCTGTTGAGGTTTGTGGACGAACGCTGCACTAAGTCTCGAAGAACGATTGGAAGCGGTCTTTTTGCCATTGAAGATTCAACTTCGACTTTGCACTGGAGGATGGACACCACGGGTTCAAGAACTCCAGTAGGGGTAGATAACAGGTTCTAGCTCAGAGGGTTGAGAGGATATTGATTTCTGACAATTAAATGTATCTGTGACGTTCTTCTATTTTAATAGTTTGTGGGTCAAGGTCATGAATGTTGATTGAAATGAAAGACGTCGACTGCATCAGTCGACACCTTTGCTGTACTACAGCGGAGAGTATGTGTATCATTGATCTCGTAAACCAGTCTATTCGTGAAGACGTCTGCAAAACGCAGTCGGGAGACGAAGTTGTCTGCCTGAAAGGCGTAAGTACAACTGATACACGGTCCATGTTAAGTCGGGAAACCCTTCCGAGGAAATGACGCTGTTACATAGTGACAATGGTTGAAATAGGTAGAATGGTGTTGTAGAGAGAGAGGTGATCGGTTAAATAGCAAATGTGAATTGCAGACGCAGCATTAGCTCCACGTTGAACACCTGCTTTTGTTGCTAATACGTATGCGTGGTTACCTCACACACACACATACACATACACTACTTTAACTTTTTTTTTACTTCAACCAAACAATAATTCTGCAAGCTATCATTTTACGTGTGTAAGTTGATCATACAGATACACAGACAGACATCACTTGTCGTTCACGCATACGTCAACAACTTTGCTATCGTAATCAACATTCGCTGATGTTGCACACACATGTCTACTTTACGCATACGTCTTAATTAAACCTGTACCCATTCCTCTATGTCTACGTATTCAAATTGGAATTCACGCGCTTTACGTCTTCTATCTTACTCCGTCTACATCGAACAACTACGTTTCTTCTTCTTCTTTCTACTGCGTTCTACTTTAACTTTTGAAGAAACCTCATGTACAATCATTTCGAGATAACCTACCACAACATTCATACCTAACAATAATTCTGCAAACTGTCATTTTACGTTTGTAAGTTCATCACATACAGACATCACTTGTCGTCCACGGTGAACACATACAGTTTTTGTTATACATATACCCCAACAACTTTGTCATCGTAATCGACATTCGCTGATGTCGTGCATACATGTCTACTTTACGCATACAACTTAAACCTGTACCCGTTCTTCTACGTCCACGTATTCAAATTCGAATTCGCGCGCTTTAAATCTTCAATATTATTGCTCCGTCCACACATCGTACAACCAACAGGCTAAAGAAAATACTCGTACGTATACATAACAGCGCGTGTGATTACAATGCAATTTTACCTAGCATCTACACAACCGACAACGAATACACACACACGCTTATTGTTTAAACAGTATTTCGATACACATGAACCGATGAACGTTGACTCGATTAATAATTATATATATAAACGGTATATAGAAAACACACTTGGATAAATCATTGAATATTTTATAGTATCTACTCTATGTATACATTTCGCCTTATGAAGCTTCTGGAACAGAGGAGTGAGAGGATATTGATTTGTAACTATTGAAATATGAATTAATTGTGACGTAACAGTTGTGTTATGTCCAATGGATAAGTACTTTATAGATGATTAATAGTAATAATAAAATTTCAATAAAAAGTTTCAACGAAATATATTTGAAATAAATGCTCTTACAATTGTTTCGACGAGAAGACCGACACATTATCAAAGAGTAAACAACTACTAAAATTAAAAATTAAAACTAATGGTTTAAATATACGATCAACAATTACAAATACAAACGTAAAGGTATACATACACATACATATAGATACATAAATCTATTTCATTGAAACTTTTTACTGATATTTTATTATTAATGATAACTACTTTATCAGCAGTTTTATCAAATATCACGTCACCTTCTAATTACATAGCTTTCGATAGTGTAAGAACTGATTGTAGAACAGAGGAGTGAGGATATTGATTTATAACGATTGAAATGTGAATTAATTATGACGTAACAGTTGTTGTATTGTAATGAAAAGTAGGTCAAGATTATAATTTATAAGAAATATTGGATTCGTCAAAATTATCGATTCTTTATTTTGATATAAATAAAGTAAATAAGTGCTACAATCAAAATATTGAACAATTAAATTACATTAATAATGCTAACAACTTGTACAAATAGGAATGAATCGGTGAAGTAAGCCATAGACACAACACCCTCTCTTTTCTCATCCGCATAAACTTGAATCCATCGACTCTCAATGTATTTTCGAGACTGTCCATCTTTTCCAACAAACGCAAGTTTTACAGAGTAAAGGTCTTGTACGTTGTCAATAGTAAAGACGTTTGTTCCATTTACATTTTTAAAAATAATAGATTCCCAATTTTTTTCCACTTACACGGCACATCAATATCTTTATTAAAATTTCTACAAACATAGGCTTGATCACCAATTGTATTATCAGGTCGTGAAATGTGGAGAGCACTATCGAATAAATTGAACTATCGAATAATTACTAAATGACTACTTTTAACTATCGAATGAATTCATTCAAATGAATTCATTCGAATGAATTCATTCATTACTATTTCTTCAATTACACGATAGTCAAGCAGCAGACGGTTATCCATCGCTCGGTCCATACTAACATACAAATATACTGACTGATACGAACGTGTATACTAACTGATAAATATACGATTCATATGCTAGTATATAAAATAACAAACAGGCTATGCTAAAAATAATAAATAACCTCGACTTGAAACATGGTTTCTAATTCTTATTACTTTCATAAAATTATTATTTACTTAGGTAAGCGATCTTTTTTGTATTATTTATTGATATACCTACTTTATTGTTATTGAACTAAAATTAGTGTTTTAGAAACATCTGCTGTTCTTATCCAGGTATTTGTTAGAGGGCGACAAATAAATAAGTTTTTTATTTTTACATTAAACTACTTTTTTTTATTTGCTCATGCACCTACTTATTTTTTTTTTTTTGGTAATTATAAGTACGCAGTACAAACATATAGTAAGTATTTATGATCCAAATCCTCACTACACTAATTTAAAAATTATTAATTATTTATTTGCATTTTATTTTGCCTCATATTTAAGTAGTATAAATTTGCGCCATAGAAGGTTATGCTTTTAAAGTATGTATATATGTATTGAAAACGTCCAATAATTATAGAATTGTTTATATTATTCGGCTCTGCTACAAGGAAGTAGCGAAGTAGTAGCCATTGCGCAAACGTATCATTTACCCATTCCAACCACGACTCCAACGTTCAGTTCGATAGTTGAAAAGTATTCGAATAAAAAAAGTAACTACTAGTTTCAGTAACCACATTCAGTTACTAAAACTATTCATTACTTTTTTTATTCGAATACTTTTTAACTATCGAATAGTTCGAATAGTAGTGAACTATCGAATAGTTCGAATAGTAGTGAACTATCGAATAGTTCGATAGTTTTTATTCGATTGTGCCCATCACTAGTATAATTATGTTAAAATTAGTAATGATGACACATTGATCATGATTGCTTTTTCCATTACAACTGAGATGATGTATACTAGGTACGTATTCTTATTGCATAGCCCCCTCCCCCCTCCAAAGATATGTGTAGCAGTGCAGGAAGGAGGTTTTGTATAAGTTATGCGAACGAGCGTAGGAGCGGTAGATGTTTAGCAGTATTCAGTTAGTAAAACATGGAAGCCTTTATTGAAAAGTTTAATAGTGTGCGGGTGGGTTATGAAGAGAAAGAAATACGTGCTCTGAATTCATTGGAATTGAACTATACATATCCCATACAATCCTTCAAAAAGGTGCATACAAAATGGGGACCTCGTCTGGTAATCGATTTGTACAGCTTCGTTGTATTTCTTCCATCCAGACATGCAAAAGCTTTTACAGAGGCAGAGATCGAGGATATAAATAATAAAATTGATAAACAAGTGGGTCAACCATTGATCCGTCTCAAAGGATTTGTGGGAAAATCGGCTGATGTTGTAATACATATGTAAAATGTATAACAAAAAGTAAAATATATATATATGTAACGTTTAATAAAATGAAAACCAATTTTATATTTTTATTTTGTTTTATTTGTTTAAATGAAAAAATACATCGTATTTAGGAGTGTAAAGACAACCAATATTTTAATAAAAGAACATTTTTGTAAGCACAAGTCGGTTCAACAGTTCAAATGATAAGAACACACCTTAACTTTGAAATCAGTTTCTAGATTTGACAACGATGGACAATTGATGTCTTCAATGTTGACAAAGTTAACATTAGGAAAGTATTCTTGTGGCCACACTTTCTTTTGTAATCCCTTGACATAAACAACTGTTGACTCTATCAATATAGGATGAATACTACAATGAATCGCAGAGTACGGAAGATCACCATTATCCCAATATAACCCATGAAAATTTCTGGTTAAGCAACGATTTTGAATTCTGTAACGAACCGGGAGGGCGTCCCACGGAAATGGTAGTTCAAATGTGTAATGATAAACTGGTTCTTCTTTTAATGCAACAATAGCTACTTTTTTGAAAACAAATCGATTCTCGCTATATTGAAAACCTTGTACATCTAGTAAGAAAGTCATCGTGCTCACTGTTCTGTATCGAGAAAGAAAGTGAAACGTTGTAGTGGTTATTGGGTTTTATACTTCTTGAACTAAGTTTGTAGAGGGATTGTAACGTATCACACGATCATGAATGATTAAACAGTAAGCTGCTGTTTTATCTTGTACATTATGTTTAGTGTTAAATTCTAAACAAATATCGGTACTGCCGGATTTCACAATTTCATTCTGATAAGAACAGTCTACTATTACAAGAGGAGCAATCGTTAGAAATTCCTTAGGATCGAATAAGGGTTCACTCACATTACCATAATACGATTGTTGAAAGTTAACATACATTTCATACAAAACAGCAAATCTGGAAACATCGAAATCTAAATTAAAATTATCGTACGGGTACATAGTGGATCCTAAGTGAACTTTAAAATTGGTGAGGTTGCAGTGATCGAAAGTACTCATACTTTTTTAATATCATTTCCTTTACCGGTTTGAAATCCGAAAATCATGAAGCGAGGCTTTTCCCGCGGTGACGTAGTTTTCACAGCCCAGTTGTGGGAACGAGATTGCCTAAGTAAGGGACATTCATGTAGTTCCCAACTACGGAACGAAAGTTCCATATTATAATAACGATCCACGTAACGTAATAATTTCAAACATTCAGCATCAGCAATAGATACATGAGGAATTTTCCAAGATATCTGATTCAATTGTACAACTACCTCTTCAACCAGTGTTGCTGAGCAAAAGAGAGCGTTATTGTCAGTACTGCTGCGAACTAGAACTAATTCTTGGCGTATGTTGAGTATTATCTTTCGAAAATCTTCACCGAACCCTAAAATCATACTAAGAGGAATACAAACGTTGAAGTAACCATTTGTATCAATCAGATTCCTAGCATGAAGGGTAACTCCTTGTACATCGCCTAAAGCAGGAGGTAACCATCCACTATTAATGAGACGTTTACTTTCATTTTCATTGTAAGACGCTTAACCTTTCATCGTTGTAGTGATACTAGGATTACGGACTCGATCAATAACTTTTCCACCCAATTCATATCGAATTTCATCAAACAGGTGTAGAATTCCATCATCGATAAAATTAGTTGCGGTAGGTACAGCTCCATCCTTTTTCAGCAAACGTCCTTCTATGTATATAAAACTTTTGGAAGGTAAGGTGTAAATATCTTCATTTTCTATCGGAATTCGTATGGTATCATTATTTTTAAAAGTTGAATTCGCATAAGGTTGATGGGTATATTTATCAGCATTAACAATAGCGTTGTCAAAGACAGTTTTCTCGGTGACATTCAGTATTTCTACAACCATTTTAGCGTTTCGTCTTTTTCAGCCGCAACCCCAAAGATTTAAGGAATTATATTAGTAAAATTATTCTCGGGCTGGGTAGCCGTGGTCCAGAGGGATAAAAAGTACCCGACGTTTCGTCCAAAACTGCGTCGGACATTTTCAGCGACGACGTAGATGGTAACGATGTAAGCTCGTCAACGGCTCAGGCTCGACTGCGATCGTGTGGTGGTCAGGACCAGTATTTATAGGAGTTACGGCAGATGGTTGTTGCTGTCCCCCGCACTGTGATAGGCTGCTACCATAAGTTCTTCTATCGGATTGGGTGTTTGGGTTTTCTTTATTTTGTCGTGTTCTAGCCGTCGATCTACTAAGAATTGGACGCCAAACCCGGTTTATCTTCATCAATTCCTCTTTTCTATTAAAATTATTGGGGTGTTTAAATATTTCGATGGCCTCTCTATATAGTCTGGCGTAGTAGCTTTTTGTGGTAGATAAGACGTCTGTTTCTTGGAAATTGATGACATGGACACCCTCCTTATGCGCATGTTCTGCTACTGCAGATTTTTCGATCTCACCTTGGCGACAACTTCTCTTGTGTTCAGAGAGGCGTGTGTTGACGCTACGCTTTGTGGTTTCTATGTACACATCACCACAGGAACATGGGATTCTATAAACACCTGCAGAACACAGTTTGTCCTTGGGATCTTTGGCTGTCCGTAGCAGGCTACAGAGCTGATGCGTAGGCTTAAAGACAGGTTTAATCCTATGACGTCGAAGCACTCTCCCTATTCTGTCAGTTATTTTATGTATATATGGTAGGAATGCCGTTTCTATGATCTTTTCTGGTTCTGGTGTCCCACTGTTTGACCTTTTTGGATTAAGAGCCCTCTTAATTTCCCTATTGTTGTAACCATTCGCTTGAAGTGCCTTTTCTGAATGCTTGGTTTCTTGAGTCAAGGTCAAAGGCTCGCAGATTCTCGTGGCTCAATACAAGAAAATTCCATTTTATCGTAGATCCGGTGTGCAGCTGCGGTAGAGAAAATACGTTTCTGACGCAGGAACCTTGGAATGACCTTGGCGTCACGACATCTCAATAAGAAGGTTAAAGAACAGAGCAGTAGAGCTTTCTTCTTACGTAGAGCCTCAAATCGTCGAATCAGTTTGCAAGTCTACTCCCCGTAGAGGCGATTAACGTAACAATGTAGGCTTTCACGGCCGGTGTCAATAATATTAGTAAAATTATTCTCTCAGATCATCAACTGACATCAGAAGAAATCGCTATTCTTGCCAAAGGAGGAAACTTTGCTCTAACACCGGGAGTAATACCGACAGAGGAAATTATTGCAAGCATTGAGTCTGGTATCCGCAACTTACCTTCAACCACTGCAGAGGAAGTCAGACAGGATTGCTACAGGATCCTTAGGAAATCTGCAGTTCCAAAATCTAATGTCTCAACTGGTGAAAGGAAGGCTCTGAAGAGTTTAAATGCGGACAGAAGTATTGTCATATTGGCTGCAAACAAAGGTAATGCGACAACAATATTAAACCGCACCGATTACGACTACAAGATTGGTGAACTCCTTGATCCTGCCACATATAAGAAGTTAAAATCAGACCCAACTAAACGCATCCTCCGAAAAACAAATCAGCTGATCAAATCATCCTCCATATCAATTGATGATCAACGCCGTATCATCACCTCCGAAGCTCAGCCCCCGAGGTTGTATGGGTTACCAAAGATACATAAGCCTTCCGTGCCGCTGAGACCCATAGTAAGCGCTATTGGCTCTCCAACATAACTACTAGCTAAATATTTGACCAATCTATTGCGTCCGCACGTTGGAAAGACCATCACCCACATTAAAGATTCTACGGATGTCGTACAAAAACTTCAATCGATTACCATTAAGCCGAACGATCTTCTTATCAGCTTTGATATCGTATCACTATTTACCAAGGTTCCTGTGAACGATGCCGTAACGCAGATGAAAAAGATATTTCCTGAAGATATCGCCGAACTTTTTCATCATGTTCTCACAACAACATATTTTCAGTTTAATGAAGAGTTTTATGAACAAACAGACGGTGTTGCCATGGGAAGCCCACTAAGCCCAACCATTGCCAATTTCTACATGGAATTTTTCGAAACCATGGCATTGGAGAACGCGATCTTCAAACCTAAGTGTTGGTACCGCTACGTGGATGATACGTTCGTTATCTGGAGCCACGGCGAAAATACATTACTGGATTTCCTACAATATCTTAACGGTGTACATCCACAAATACAATTCACTATGGAAAAAGAAAATGATGGCCAACTTTCTTTCCTGGGTGTGTTAATAAGTAAAAAGGAAGATGGGACTTTGGGTCACTCTGTGTACAGGAAGCCTACTCATACTGATCGTTATTTGCACAAAACTTCTAATCACCATCCAAGTCAAAAACGCGCTGTAGTCAAAACTCTGATGCATCGAGCCACGAGAATCTGCGAGCCTTTGACCTTGACTCAAGAAACCAAGCATCTAGAAAAGGTACTTCAAGCGAATGGTTACAACAATAGGGAAATTAAGAGGGCTCTTAATCCAAAAAGGTCAAACAGTGGGACACCAGAACCAGAAAAGATCATAGAAACGGCATTCCTACCATATATACATAAAATAACTGACATTTATAACAATCAAACTATCACCATACCATAATAATATAATCATATGTATATTTTCTAGAAACACGTGACAAGGTTATTAATTCTTACACGCTAAAGAAAATACTTGTACGTATACATAACAGCGAGTGTCATACAAGAATATAATGCAATTTTATCAGGCATCTACACAATCGACAACGAATACATACACGTTTATTGTTTTAACAGTTTCGATACATATGAACCGATGTATAACAGCGCGTGTCATACAAGATTATAATACAATTTTACCAGACATCTACACAACCGACAACGAATATACACACGTTTGTTGTTTAAACAGTTTCCATACATATGAACTGATGTATAACAACGTGTTATACAAGATTACAATACAATTTTACCAGGCATCTACACAATCGACAACTAATACACATACGCTTGTTGTTTAAACAGTTTCGATACATATGAACCGATGAACTTGAACCGATTGATAATTACGTATAGGTACTCTCCTGACCTACCTAACAATAACGATATTGATGATTTTAATCCACTCATTGATCTATGATTTTTCTTAAAATAAGTATAAGGTCTTAAAGTGATAGTAGGTCATCCGTTAATACCATTGTGATTGGTATCGTGGTAATTTGCTATTTCTTCTAATAATTTCTCTTCGGTTATGCTAGGAGGATTGTTGGTTGACTTAACTGACAGAATAGGGAGAGTGCTTCGACGTCATAGGATTAAACCTGTCTTTAAGCCTACGCATCAGCTCTGTAGCCTGCTACGGACAGCCAAAGATCCTAAGGACAAACTGTGTTCTGCAGGTGTTTATAGAATCCCATGTTCCTGTGGTGATGTGTACATAGAAACCACAAAGCGTAGCGTCAACACACGCCTCTCTGAACACAAGAGAAGTTGTCGCCAAGGTGAGATCGAAAAATCTGCAGTAGCAGAACATGCGCATAAGGAGGGTGTCCATGTCATCAATTTCCAAGAAACAGACGTCTTATCTACCACAAAAAGCTACTACGCCAGACTATATAGAGAGGCCATCGAAATATTTAAACACCCCAATAATTTTAATAGAAAAGAGGAATTGATGAAGATAAACCGGGTTTGGCGTCCAATTCTTAGTAGATCGACGGCTAGAACACGACAAAATAAAGAAAACCCAAACACCCAATCCGATAGAAGAACTTATGGTAGCAGCCTATCACAGTGCGGGGGACAGCAACAACCATCTGCCGTAACTCCTATAAATACTGGTCCTGACCACCACACGATCGCAGTCGAGCCTGAGCCGTTGACGAGCTTACATCGTTACCATCTACGTCGTCGCTGAAAATGTCCGACGCAGTTTTGGACGAAACGTCGGGTACTTTTTATCCCTCTGGACCACGGCTACCCAGCCCGAGAATAATTTTACTAATATTATTGACACCGGCCGTGAAAGCCTACATTGTTAATTTAAGGAATTGTTTATTGGACGGTATTAATCGTTGAGTAGGTGTAAGCGAAATAAGCGTCTGAGAGTGTGGTAATTGTTTTATAGTAGTATTCTTGTTCGAATATCGTTGGATACAACTATATTGTGCAACCATATTATACTTTTCGTAAGTGAAGTCTTACTGTGACGCGCTTTCCACGGAAATTAACAATATTACCGTCTTGATCAACTATTTTAAGGGAAATGTAATCGATGACATGCTTGTTGACAGATAAGTATATAAGACTTGTGGGATTCTCTACAATTTTAAATCCGGGAGGTACATTGGGAAAGAATTGATGTAGTACATGTCCATCTTCTCCTTTAGTATCATCATTGGGATGTATGTAGGAGTTAGATACAAGGTTACACATTACTGAAATTGCGTTTACTTTGAAAATGTCAGCTACATGATCAGACTCCTCTTCAATCGATGGTAGAATATTATTATCACAACCCAATATATTTGCTGCAGAATCTGTCGGAGTGAAATCAACTTTTCTTTACATGACTTTTTAATGTAGTATTGTCTCCAGACAGGTGAATACTGTCATCAGTCCCTTTCAATTTCTCCTGAAGGAAATTATTAATATCATCGATTTCATAAGATCCTTCTGGAAGAACTACGACTGGTTTGTTAGAACCTTCAAAATAGAATTTGTTGTTGTTTTCATCGATATTTGGAATACTGTTATAGGCTTCCAAATTTAATAACGCTATTTGATATTCTTCATCTTCGTTTTAAACAATCGGTGGACTAAGTACTATTTGTAGCTCTGACTTCGTATGAGTCAAGGCGAATGTGTAAGATGTTTTCGGTTTAACGTTCTGTTTAATACAGAGAAGTAACTGTGATGGTTAGTTTTAAAAACGGGTTTGTATAATTTGTTGTAGGAATTGGAGAACTAAATGACCACAGTTAAAATCGGTGCGCTTCTGAACACGATCGTAGTTGTAAGTAACAGCGTAAGGACCAGCAGATTGTAAATAATGAACTAATTCTTCCGGTGAACAGAGATCACCAAAAGTATCAAAGTAAATAGCTTTGTTGTTTTGTTTTACGTAAGCTGTCCAATGTGTACCAGTTTCTGTATCTGAATTAACGATTCCACTCTCGCACCTGTGAACCTTTCTTGGTAATTCGTTACGCATGAAGATTCCACGAAAATGTGGAATTTGTAAATAGCGAATGTAATTATATAAATCTAAATCTGTTAGAGGACGATTAGGTAACTTCACGAAAAATTTTACGTTTTTCTTTGTTGGAAGGGTTTAAGGTATAAACCGAAACCGGTACGGGAAGGTTGAATCGAAATATTTTTTCCAACGACAATAGCTTCCATCGAATTGTTATGACGTTTAGCTTCTTGTAATTGTTGCTGCGCTGATTTAGCACCTTATACAGCTTTAGATATCCCAGCAGCACCACCAGAGAGAGCTCCAACGGCTGATAATCCCGCGAAAATCGGAATTAACGGTAGAAAACCACCTGTCTTTGGAATCGGAATGATTCTAGGATATTTAGATCTCTTTCCAAGTGTTTTAATTTGTTTTAATGCAATTTTAGCTGCATCTAACAACTGCATAGGCTTCTTTTTCTTAAGAACAAGTATCGCAGTTGTTACTAGTTTATGAAACGGTCGAACGTGAAAGAAGAAGTTGTAATAGAACTACATAAACACGTTAGGATTAATTTCATACGTCGTAAGGTAGTTGTTAAAGGATTGAATGATCTTCATCAAAGCGATTTAGTTGAAATGATTCCGCATGCAAGAGAAAATAAAAGTTTCCAATACATTTTAGTCATAATTTGTCAAAATTCGTATGGGCTCAAGCGGTAAAACGCAAAACAGGTGAAGATGTTGGAAGAGCTTTACAGTTAATTCTCAAAAGAAGTGAACGTATTCCTTAGAATATGCAAACTGACTTGGGAAAAGAATTTTATAACGAACAAGTGAGAAAAGTGATACAAAAATATAAAATTAACCATTACTCAAAGTATAGCACGAAGCGTCAGTTGTGGAACGAGAAAATAGAACGCTAAAATTAAAAACGTGGCAACGCTTTAGTTTACAAGGATCCTACAAATGGTTCAATATATTACAAGATATTGTTACGAGTACTTGCCAATTAAGTTGGTGTGAGCATAATTAACGAACATCTTCCCTGAATACATAAGGAATATTCCCGGCTTTCCCTGCAACATCTAGAAAACACCAGCAACGATCAATGGGAAAACAATTGGATTACTAGACGGCTGTAGAATTCCCTAGAAAAAGGCTGAACAGACTATAAAAGGCGGAAACGGCACACACCGAGTTAGTTGACAGCGAACAGCTGATGTTTGGAAGCGAAGCGATCGATAGGCAACACGGGCGATAGAATTCATACCGAGCGACAAGTAGTGTCTCCATTAAAGAGAGCGATAGATAATGTTCACACAGAAGCGAGCGGGAAAAAAGACTTTTTAGTGAAATAAATTGTGTAGAGTTGTTTATAACTGTAGTGTAGTCAAATTAACTTTAGTAATTAAATAAATTCGTTGTTTTGTTTTGTTAATTGTGTTTTTCGTGACCGAACACGTCACAATATATTAAATGAATACAACAATAAGGTTCACAGAACTATCGGAATGAAACCAAACAAAGTCACTAGACGAAACGAAGAAACACTTTTGAAAAGTGTTTACAACAACCCAATAAAGATGGATTTACGAAAAAATGGGTTTAAAGTGGGAGACCGGGTGCGAATAAGTAAATATCGTGAAATGTTTAGGAAAGGTTGTAGACCGAATTGGTCCAACGAACATTTACAATAAGCCGTATAAAATTATCTGATCCAATTATGTATTACTTAAAAGATGATAATGGGGAAGATATAAAAGGAAGATTTTATGGTATGGAATTACAGAAAGCTTCTCATCCAGACGTGTTTTTGGTGGAGCGAGTACTACGACGTAGAGGTGATATGGTTTACGTGAAATGGTTAGGGCTTGACAAATCTCATAACAGTTGGATCCATAAAAGAAACGTTTTGTGAGATGTACTCATTTGTATTCATAAATGGTAACATGTTTACAAATTTGTGTACCCCCTCCCCCAAAAAAGTATGATTATAAATAAGATTAAACGTGCGGCGGTGAGTGGTCAGTTGTAATCGTTAGTTATTGAATTGAAAGTTAAAGACGTAGTAGTAATGGTTGAAAGTTATGTAATTGAAGTGAAATTTTTCAAAGACGGCTTCTTATTTGAGAGAAAACATTTGGTTGCATCAGTTAGAAAACGTAGTGCAAGAGTTTGAGTTGAAAGGTGGATACGATAAACTTGTAATAACAGGCTATTTAGTAAGCGAGGAGATCGATTCAGACGATTTAGAAATCGAATTTTCATAAAAATGGATTCCTTATCCTATGAGCTGTATGAAGCAGAAAGACGAGTCCTCATTACGAATTTACGAAGAGCAATACTATCTACTGATTTAGATAGAGTAAAAATGATGTGTTCGAGGTTCGGAGTTTAAATACCAAAGGAAGTATTCAAATGGTTAACATAACCACAAGATAAATCGTTTGATATTTTGTATTTCATTTTCGAAAGACAACAACTGTGCGACACCTTCGTTAGCGATTTTTTAAAAGCTTGTGGTGAAAAAGTGGAGATAACCGTTGATGATGTACACGGAATTTTAAATGAAACAAATTATAATTACATACGAAATGATATATATTTTCTAAAGGAAATGTTAACAAACGGATCAGTTTTAGTCAGGAACAAAAAATTCTCCATAATTAATATAAAGAACGCGTTCACACCATTATTGAAGTGTGTAGATGATTTAATAATGGATGTGGCATACTATGCGCAACCGAAATATTCGGAAAAGTTTATTAAGTTCATCAAATTGTTAAAGCTTCCATACACTTTAAGTCCAACCATTAACAGTCGTCATCAGACAGTGTTACGATGGATAGAAGAAAACATTTTGCGACAAGGAACGGAAAAGGCTCCAGGCTGGCGAAATGGTCCTGACTCAGGCAAATGGCCATCCGCTGATATCGAAGATTATAAAAAAGTTTATTCATTGTTACTGCTATTAACGTAAGAAATTTTCTTTACATGTTCAAGAATTTAATGCTATTAATAAAATTAATTAGACAAACTTGTGTTATAACGTTTATTTATTAACATAGACAATTATAACAATCAAACTATCACCACACCATAATAATATAATCATATGTATATTTTCTAGAAACACGTGACAAGGTTATTAATTCTTACACGCTAAAGAAAATACTTGTGCGTATACATAACAGCGAGTGTCATACAAGAATATAATGCAATTTTATCAGGCATCTACACAATCGACAACGAATACATACACGTTTATTGTTTTAACAGTTTCGATACATATGAACCGATGTATAACAGCGCGTGTCATACAAGATTATAATACAATTTCACCAGACATCTACACAACCGACAACGAATATACACACGTTTGTTGTTTAAACAGTTTCCATACATATGAACTGATGTATAACAACGTGTTATAAAAGATTACAATACAATTTTACCAGGCATCTACACAATCGACAACTAATACACATACGCTTGTTGTTTAAACAGTTTCGATACATATGAACCGATGAACTTGAACCGATTGATAATTACGTATAGGTACTCTCCTGACCTACCTAACAATAACGATATTGATGATTTTAATCCACTCATTGATCTATGATTTTTCTTAAAATAAGTATAAGGTCTTAAAGTGATAGTAGGTCATCCGTTAATACCATTGTGATTGGTATCGTGGTAATTTGCTATTTCTTCTAATAATTTCTCTTCGGTTATGCTAGGAGGATTGTTGGTTGACTTAACGAATTTAACTGAATTATTTTTCTTGTGGAGTATGTCATGGATTGTTCCGAAAATTTTGTGCTGAAACGATTCATTGAATTTGGAGTTAAAATAAATTCCTATTTGATTATGTATTTTTCCTTTAAATTCAACTTCTAATTTTTGTTTAAACCAGAGGATCGTGTTCTCG